>VCII01000806.1:0-26388 GCA_006030095.1 Triplophysa siluroides | reverse complement strand
TTCATAATATTCTAGAAGTCCGTGCCATTTAAATTTGAGCTTATTTTCGTACACACACACCTCACATAATATATCCCATTTGTTCACCATTGTGATGTCTGGTTTGAACTTCAGGAAGTCATGTCTAAACGTCTAAATGATTAGCAATTTTGGTTTACATGCAATTGAACTGATAACATGTTACATATACATGTACATTACAATACATATTATGTATAGCAATACATACATGCATGTTACAATCAGCCAGTCATGTGTAAATATTGAGCAACGTTATTGATTAACACGTTTAACACTGTTGACCTGTGAGACACATTTCATGTCATTCTATTCATTGTAGAGGCATAGTTGTTCAGTGCACAAACACTCAAATGATGCAGAGGGACATATATGCACACAACACATACATATAAACACATACACACATGCACAGCTTACAGTCACACAGCGCACATGCATGAATCATAGGCACGCAACACATGCTTAGTGAGCAAAACAATTGTGCAAGATAACAAACATACACACAGACAGGCTCATACTCACACACGCACAAAACACTCACTCAGTGAATGCAAATAATTGCAAACAGAACAAACACACACATGCATAAAACAAGCACACACAGACATGCACAAAGCAAGCAGAGACACAGAACCCACACACTTGAATCACAGACACTCAAATCCTCATGAACGGGACATAACATACACACACTGACACACAGACACTATGCACACAAGATGAGAGAAGATAAAAGAAAGAAACAAATGGTAATATGTTATGCAGACCATAAATTCCTATATGAGTAGTAAAAAAATCAAATACATTTAGGATAATGGTGAGTTGGAAGAGGATGAGTCAGAAGAGGAACAAGAAGAGTGGTCTTGAATGAGATTAGGGCTACACTTATTGATCATGTGATAAACCGATGTTTAACAATGAGAGAGGCTTGGCAAAGAGTCCACCCAATTTGAGTAGATTTACATTGGCAGGTATAATTTGAACCTTTATAAATGAAAACTGGTACGAAAAAATTGACTGTTGTAGATTAGACCGTATGTACACTTGTTCTAATGTACACATACAGTATTAGATATTTCCGCATGACAAACAGTAGGCTATAACACATATATTTAGTACACATTGGTCACAGTCTGGTGAGGTATCATACAGTACACAGTACATCAAACTGTAAGACATTCTGAACATATTGTATACGTAAAATGTATATTATGTTACAGTTTATGGCACACACTCACACTGTTCCTGAATCTTCTACAGAGTGGAAAGGTGAAGGTTTCATGGTGGGCGAGGTCACATGTTCACGGAAGAGCAAGAGACGGCTATTGTGAATTTGGTTTTGGCCAACAATGCTATCAGAATTTGTGAAATATGCGACCAAATACTTAATGATGCCATAATTTTGCAAACATAAATGCAGTGAGTCCCTTAACTATACATTGTGTGAAAGGAACTGTGTGACAGAGTCAAGAACCTTTAACATGACATGATTGAATGTATGCATTTACAATATATCAGACTTTCACCTACCAAGTCAGGCTATTGGATTGTGCATATATTGATCTACATATTCTTTTGTCTTTATTTACAGTTTTTTCCACCTGCAACATATGATTATGGTTTTGTTGTTTGCTACTGTATACAACAGTAATGTTTGGCCCAATAAATATTTTCTGTTTCTACATTGCATTGGTGTTTACAGTGTACTTTATACCCCTCTCAGCAGATTACCTTCACTGTAGAACATTGTATTGAAATGTAGATATAAGCCTATGAAAGACCAAAGAGCTTTACATTTAGAACAACAGTGTTGGTATATCCAAACATTTACTATTATGAAAGAAGTGTTTGCCATTTGATGCAAATGCATCATCATGACATGTGTTTATGGCATTTTGAATGCAGTGTTACATTTTGAAGGAGATCAGAGGCATTTTGTGTGTGCAGTTTTGGGAATTGTGTAGAGATTAGAGCAGCCCTTCCGAAAGTCCGGATCCGGACCGTGAGGGAATTCATTCCGGACCGCCAAGTGCCAAACAAACACTAATGCAGGCACGCGCACAAACTAGTGTTTCACATAGAAAGCGTTTATTGCTGTTAGACGCGTCGGTTTGATTGTTTTCAGTTGGCAGAGAGCGTTTTGCGCGCTGTTTATCGGGCGCACCGAGTTTTGCTAAAAAAAAAAATGTTGATGGTACACCCCCCCGAGCGTGTAGTTTTGCTTTGCCGACGCAGCTCGTCTTTCTCTTGGTCTCTGTGTGCAGCGACCCGGCAGAAACCAGCAGCACATTCAACTGACCAAACAAAATGCCGTTTCCAAATCTTTGTCCCTGTTAGAGATTGCCTGGGCATATGAACATGAAGTCTGTCTGTAAATATTCGCCTAGTTTGTAGCCCTGACGGACATTTGTGCTGCATGATTTACTAAAAGTTACATTTTGAGTAACATAAGTACTATTTCATAAACATAAAATGTGTAAATGGCAATTGCTTTTGCACTTACTTGTATAAAAATGCAGCACTGTATGTAATTGTTAAGACTGTAAACGGAAGTACGACTAGATGACGCCATGAATATGAGGATTAGCATATGAAGAGTTGATTTGCAATAAAAAACTTGTTCATAAGATGTTCAGAACAATGTTTTTATTTTCATTCAAATGAATATCTATGAAACTGCAGTTGGGTTCTTTTGATTAAATAATAATATAAAATGCAGCTTACTAACAAGATATAGAAATAGTTTTTGCAAATAAAAACTCTTCATATAGAGGTGATATGTTATGTAGAGTTGTTTTTAATGATTATTCCACTGGTTTAGAGGCTTTTTTCAGTTGTTGTTTTGTAAAATGACCAGTAGATGGTAGCATAGGCTTATGTTTCTCTCTTTTAGACGCATGTTTAGAAAAGACGAACTGTAATTGAATAACTCAGTGTACCGTATGTAAAAGTTTCTCAAGTAAACGAGCTAACATGTTTTAACAGTAGGCCTAAAGAAAAGTATCGTGTTATTTATTAAAATACAATAAGCTGTTTTATTGCAAATAGCCCTTTCTTTATTATTTTATTATAAGGACTTCCGACCATTTCGGCACATAAGCACACAAGTTCGCCTTCTTAAAAACGTGAAGCATAATTTATATTTGTCCATAGATTATTTTGTCTTTTTACGGTGTGTTTAAGACTGTTTAAATTACTCTTCGTAAGAAAGAAAGAATTGTTGCGAAACACTGAAATCACAGAACTTTGCCCGTTTTATAGGCTTCATAATTTTTTTGTAACGGCTTCCGACCATTTCGGCACATAAGCACACAAGACGCCTTCTTGAAAATGCATGTGAAGCATCTTGGTCTATACCGTCTTTTGTGTTTTTACGGTGTGTTTAGGACTGGTCTCCGTTGTTAAAAAGTCCTATCTGCACCCTGCACACACACACAATAATACAACTTGTAATAATAACATACATGTAATATTTAACAGGGTTTTCCTGCTCAACAGAAGATGGAGGTGGTGCCATCCTGATCTTGTACACACACAAGATGTGGCTTTACCAAAGTGACTTTGACATATAAAAAGTTATAATAAAATGAGAGAAAACTTACAATTTTTAAGTTCTAAAACATTATTTTTATTCAACCAAACTGATTTTTTATCAAATAAAGCTTTTTTATCCTTTTCAACAAACTTTTCAGCCCACAATAACCAACTGAATTAACCAGTCTTACTAAATGAGGAAAACTCATTCACATCTTGCATGATCTGTGGTTCACTTTTTTACATGATTAAATGATCTCTTATACGCGCCAGTGACTGCAAAGTTCAATAGTTTAAAGGAATCGGTTCAAAAGAGTCATTCGTGTGCGAGTCGTTTTGAACCCAATTGTGCGTTCATACTGGCGAACTCGTTGTGTACAGTATACGTTAATTCAACGATCCAACTGCACAGATGAAGACATTACAATGATGTACGTCATGTCAATTTAAGAAATGAAACGTGCTCGGATGCAAAACAAACAGCCGTGAAACGCTAGCTTCTGTTCTGCAACTCTTTTTAGCGCCTCCGTAGTATGCTGATAACGAAACAGCGCGTCCACTGTGGCGTGATGCTTCAACTGCACTTACAAATAACAGTCTGTTCAATGCACGAAGCATTTGTGTGAAGACACCCTACATAACTTGGGCGAGAGACTGAGGCGGCACGACATTTGACGGAGGCGGCCTCCTCCGATTTCTCTAAGCAGGAGAAACTGTATAAGAACCTAGTAGGTTATTAAGTTTTAACCACTAGGTGGCGTATGCTTTATTGTTACAGCGAACGTCTTTCCGGTTTTGCCCGGAACAGGACTCACTTCTCTACTGGCTTTACAGGGTAAGTCACGCGATTGACTAGCTGTGTGAGATTATATTAAACATCCATGCTTTCATGTTAGTCATGCGGGATGGTTTTAGCACAATCGAAGTTGTTTTGTGTCTGTTTGAATGATTTTTGGATGAATTTTGAAAATAATGTTATTTATATCGATTATCTGGTATACTGCTGGATCCTCACGTGTGTGCCACGTGCGACTGAAGCAGAGAAATCAGTTATCAGTAGATATGAAACAGCGTCACGAATAATCTTTTCATCCACAATTGTCGTTATTTCTCTGTTAAATGATTACAGAAATTCTGGGATTAAAGCAGATAGTTGGCAATTTGCACGCATGAGACACGTGTTTACAAGCACTCAGTCTGCTTAAATTTATCACGCAAAACTGCTTTTACGATTGACTTTCAGGATTGTGTTAGATTGTTATAATCGAGATTCACATCTTAACTGGAGAGGTTTGGTACGGAACCAACGAAATACATTTCTATTTAATTACAGGATGTTTGGTGTTGTGATAGTGTTAATAGTTCATGTTTGGTCAGATTCTCAGAACGGATGGTAATGGTGGACTGCGTCACACGTCTTTCTCCTTGCTTGCACACATTCACGTTTTAAAGAATAGTTCAGAAAAAATAAAATCGTAATTTATTCTCTGTCATTTAAACTATTCTGATGGCTAAATGAATTCTTTCGATAGACACGTGGCTTTGTCGTGTATAGGCCTGTCGGGATAGCAACTTTTTGTTTGGTGATTAATTGCATCAGAAATAATTGCGATAGTGGCATAAAGCAATCGATAACAAATAGAACCTTGTTGTAAAGTCTTACCATGTAATAGTTAGGCCTGTTGTGATGATAACTTTCTGTTTGGTGATAAATTGCATCAAAAAATTATTGCAATAGTCAATGTATTTGCCGTTTTATTAACATTTTATGCCTGTGATTATGTAATGGTCGTATTATAATGACACTACACTCTTTAAAGAACAAAGTTGTTTAATAGAATGTTAAGATATTAAAATTTGAATGTAAATAATAACTGGAGCTTATGTGTTCCAAATAAATAAACTAAACGTCTGGTCGTTATGATTGGTTGATTTGTGTTACAAGCTTTTGTAATTAAATTCAGGCCATATTAAAATCGACTTCCTTTAAAGAGCAGATATGTGTCTCGCTTTGAGCATTGGTTAGAGTTTACATGTTCAGCTCTATTTGTCCAGCGCCGGTTGCTGCATCAGAGCTGAAACGCATCACCCAAACTACCGACATGAAGTTTAATTATCGCTCCATAAGTCTCTAAATTGACTATCGCGACAGGCCTTATACTAGTGTATGGGCCTACTGACAGTTTGGCCAGTTGCTCCCAACTGTGGGTGAGGGCGATTGTCTCCACTCCACCGCTAGCCTGTGCTCACACTTTACCATATGCACTAGAGTATGCTTTCATCATTATGATGTGACTGCTTTGAAGTAAATATAAACTAAACCATCTCTCTCAGCATAACGAAATGTATAATGTTCAGTTTGTGGCTCATTAGTTGTGTTTAACTTCATGCATGCGCTGTGCAGACCGAGCCGCTTATGATATCATAGTCCAACGAAAACGAGAGTAAACTGCTTATGCTGCTTTTACATCGTCTTGTGTGCTTTATTAAGCATACACTAGTCAATCAGGCTTTATTTTGATTGGGATAATGTGAGTACGTGCTATGTCTATTTTATTATTGTATTGTATTTGTTGGTTTGTAATTTTTTTTTTTTTTGTTGCAGAAGACGTGAAAGCTTATTTGAGGTAAGATTTAACCTTTGTTTTGTTTATAGATACTTTCATAATGTAACTAATAGTCATGTCCGAGACAGCAATTAACCAATTAGTCAAACATGTTTTTTGTCATTTTTTTTATTTAAAGTGGAAATGAAGTTAACATTATTTATTAAATGGATTTCCACTCTTATAATAATCAGTGTTTCCCCATGTTTACGGCTCTATATTTTCTTTGTGGCAGAGGTCCGAACAATACTTTTTCAAATAAATAATATTTAATCAATTGAGCCCAGTCGAGTATGTATATAAAAAGAGAACATCTAATGTTTCATCAGGCCATTTATTTTATATTCTGATACCCACAATTTGAAGGCTTTGGTGTCAAAGTGAAGTCCTAGTGGCCTATTTTAATATTTAATACTGACAACAAAATGTAACATTTAAATTCATTTATCATGAGCAGAAGTACTTACAAAGTTAGTAACAAGTAGCCTTTCCTTGCCACTCATACTAGAACTCATTCTAAATAATACCATTAAACATGATATATTATGAAATGCTATAACATGCTGATTATTAATGCTATTGATATGATTAATATCATTAATGCTAAATGTAGATACAAGAGGTTATGGTTTATATTGTCACAAACCTATATAGTAAACTGACTGACAGCTAAAAATACTTCATTACTGCTGCATTTCGTTTAAAGCGTTACAGTAAAAGTGTCCATTTATTGACCTGCTATTGGTGTCTGCAGGTCTTTATATGCGTCGCTTCTTTGGTGAGAGATGCAGCGTTTACGGAGCAGAAAGAGTTAAAATGAAGTGCGTTTGGCGCTATATGACAATATTAGAAGATATCGGCGAAATAGGGTCAACATAAATTTCCCTGAGTGCGTGTGTGATGTGTACAGCTCAGTTATGTAGACGCGCTGCTCAATTTAAGCTGCAGAAATAGTCTGATGATGTGAATGGTTCATTCTGTCTAGCGGTGCGGATGGAACGAAGCCAAGCTGGGTGAAAACCTGTCATCCGGTGGTGACTGGACGTGCGTCTTTCCTGTACTTAGCCATTTTCACCGCCCTGGGAGCGTTAAAAACACAAATATTTGTATCTGCCTGCTTTTCAGGTGGTTGATGTAATATTGTCCGACACGCGCTCTCCGTCAGCTGGTAGGAGTGTGCTCACCTGTGTGTAAGCGGAGCGCACGTGTCTGTGTGCACGGAACTCGATACAGAGAGCAATTGAGAATTGTAAATGTAGAGACTAAAAGGACATGCCGCCGTATAAATAAGATAAAGACCATAATGTTATTTAGTTTGTTTAATAAAATGAAAAGGTATAAACATGTTCTGTAGGAAAGGTAACCTTAATTTCTCGTCTCTTGTGATCTGGCAGTATGTAGAAAATAAAATTAACTTGACCCTCAAGGGGGGCGGTTGGTGCCATTGGAGGGGCGGGACGCCCCCTTAAGGTAATGGTAGGGGAAACACTGATAATGATATAGTAATCCAGATCATTACACAGTTCATTTGAATGCTTGATTTTGATTGGCCAGTTGTGACATTCCAATGGTTGTTATTTTCAAATAACAACTGCTTAAAACTAATAACACCCTGTAACCCGATGCTGAAAATCACTTGGTACCTTCGCGTCAAGTCCCAATCACTATCAGGGTTATTTCTGCGATAACAACCGGCTGCCTGTACATTATCCCTCACTTAATATTTCCATTTAAAATAAAAAAATGAAGCCTTATTATAGGTTTTTAACCAAGGGCACTGCAATGTTCCAGTACTATTGATGGTGATGTTACTGGGTTGTTTGCCTTGCCTGAGTTTATCAGACAAATTGGGATAGACACTGTTAAATACAAGATAGCGGAGGACAAATAGGGAAATATAATCAATGAGACTGTGAAACTTGGGAACTTCGTGTTGAATTTTATAGAAATGTACTAACCTAGACATATTTGAATAAATGTATTAAATGACACATTTAAATGTATTGCTGTAACTGATCACAACAGGTATACTTTGAAGACATTTCATCCATGAGGTTTGATTAAGACCCTGTCGTATATTTCGCCAGATAGGCAGGAATAGCATTCTGATGCAACATCTGAGTGCTGATAACACTATACTGTATACACAATACAACATGCATGAGACAGTGTTGATGTGTTTATTAGTAGACTGCGTTATTTACTGTTCAGACCTTTGTGTAATGGATTAAAACCGACACGCTATCACTTGCACCTGATGCAGCGAAAGAGGGACATGGATAGACAAATGTATTGTAAAGTAACACTGAGAACTCTTTCAGTGCCGCTGTCCTTTGCATGAACACAATAAAACTCATTTTTACAGGAGCATTGTAATGGTGCTCTGCTTTTCGTTTTGGGATAATCCCGTGGCTTTACAGTTTCCACGTTTCACAGTCTTAGTTGTTATCTTCCCTATTTGTCCTCCACCGTCCTGTTTTTAACAGTCTTCCCCATTGTGTCTGTTAAACTCGTGTTAGGCAGCTAACCCAGCGATGTCACTGTCAGCGGTACTGCAAGATGGTGGTGCACTTGCTACAAAATCTATAATAAGCCATTTTATGGATCTTAGTTTTCTTTGCTATAACAAATCTTATTTTCACACAGTGCCAAAATCTAATAATGAAATACACAAATCTAGAGGACAGCTCATAAAGTAGGTTTCATGAAATTTGAGTGCTGGTGTAAATTAATTGTATGAAATTAAGTTTAACATTTTATTACTCTGACAATATTATAACACAGATTGCAACCAACTATTGAATCAGTTTCAGTCATATAATGAAAAGTTATATAATACTAAAACAAACATGGCTGGCCATAAGCTAGATTTGATGTAATTTAACCTTTTTTTTAACATTAAGTGGTGGTGCAAAAGTGATTAATTTATTGCAATTAAGGTTCATACTATATGTCTGTATATGCAATTAGTATTAAGTGCCGTATTAAAGTAGTTCATCCAAAAATAAAAATTCTGTCATCATTTAGTCTCACTCTTGTCATTTAACACCTGTATGACTTTTTTTTAGCAGAACACAAAAGAAGATATTTTGAATAAAGTTGGTAACTACGAACAGCAGTGGCAGCCATTCACTTCTATTGTATGGTAACAAAACCCATGCAAGTGATTGGGTGCCAGTTAACAACATTCTTCAAAATACTTTTTAGTGTTCTGTTAAACAAATAGAGTGATGAAGGTTTGAAATGACAAGAGGATGAGTAAAGATAGTTAGATTTCTGTGCTGGAAAGGAATTTGTAATATATATAAAAATAATATGTTATTTTATTTGTTTTTGTGTTTTGCAGAAATGCCTAAAACAAAGCAGTCGAGACGTTCGGAGGCAGCCAAGAAGAGGATGGCGGACCAGATGGCTGCTGTTCCTGAAGAGGCTCTGCCACCTCTTAAAAAATTGGCAGAATTACCACCACGTTGTGTATATCACAACGTTCAAAAAGTACGCCGTCAAAAGCGTTATAAAGAACCTTGTCAAAAGTCTGAGCAAAAGTCTTGTCAAAAGTCTGAGCAAAAGTCTTGTCAAAAGTCTTGTCAAAAGTCTTGTCAAAAGTCTGAGCAAAAGTCTGAGCAAAAGTCTAAAATGACAGATAATGCTGTTTTTGATTTGTGTCCACAGAAACCCTACATCGCAGGTTCTTTCCATCAAGGAGATGCTCGTTTTGTCAATTATGGCAAGCAATGTGGTGTTAACAGTTTAACTGCAATTCTGATGTGTAAAATGAAAAATGTGTTGCAGTGGACCACCAGTGACATTAATTCTGTCTTAACGCATGGGGACCAGTTTTATTCGGACATGAAACGTGCAGGAAACATCAGTGATGACATCAATGGATATGTATATGTGGAGGAGCTGCCTAAGACACACACATTGAATGATTGTCCTTTTTCAATAAACTATGGTACAACCATTTCTGGCCTCTTTGGTGTTCACAAGTTTGATAAATCTCTGCGTGATGTTTACATGTCTCTAGATAAAGCAGTGAGTCGAGCATTTCAGAGTTTTGATGCATGTTTGGTGAATATCCAGCATAACATATGTGCAGCAGTCAGACAAGGCTCCTGGTACGCAGTGTTCGATCCACACTCGAGGAATTCTGATGGCACACTGGCATGTGAGGGTAAGAGTGTAGTGGTTTTCCATCGTGACATGAGGTCTCTGTGCACACATTTCAAGAATCTTGGAGCATCAGTGAAAGCAGAAGGTTCGTCATTTGAAGTAACCGGGGTGAATGCAGTCAGGATTGACATGGATCGTTTCTCTGTGTGTAGTACAGTAGTCATAGAAAATGCTGAAACTGAAAAAGATGTAAAATCTGAAATGGAAACTGATGTTAGCGGCGATGAGTGTTTGATTGATGTCACGAGCACAGAGAAAGTCTCTGTAAATGAAACGTTTGCTGAAAAGACACCTGTAGTACCTTGTCTGGAGTCAACAAATGAAAACACAGCTGATGTTGAATTTATCTCACAAACTGTCAATGAGTCTTTTCAGTTCAGTCCGTTAACAGTGCAGCAACAAAACAACATTTGCTTGAAGATGAATATTGTAAACATTGTAAGAGAACAGAACAATGTTAGTGACACTATTGAAATGGCTGAGCCTTGTGAAACTGAAAGTATTGTTGCTGACGGAAATTGTTTTTTAGATCTATCAGTTTGCTATAAGTGGAAGTGAAGGAGAACACAGAAAAGTGAGACGTGCTGTTGTTACACACATTCTGGAAAAAGCAAAAATACATGCAGTGTCTCAGAGAAGGATACAGCTCTGTATCAGATTATATTTCCACATCAAGAATGAAATATGTGGGCAGCTGGGCAACAGAACTTGAGATTCAGGCTACTTGTGATTTAATTGGTGTTGACATATTTACATACAGTCAAGACAAATGGCTGAAATATTCATCCTCCACTGACTTATCATGCCAACGTAACTATCATCATGGAGCGATTTACTTGAAACATGTTAATAGCTGTCATTATGAAGTTGTTGTATGTGTCAAAACCAAGGACAATACTGTGCCCGCTTTGTAAATCACCATTTCAACAATCAACCTTTGATGTAAAGGTAAATACATCTTCAAACGCACGTGCGCTTTATAGGAAAAAACTTAAATACAATAATCCTGAGCTGAAAGAAGAAAAAAAAATGAAAGCAAAAAAAAGATATCATGAGGACGAAACTTACAAGGAGCAAAAATACAAGAGGAAAAAGTCACAAATACATTTAATGGAGGTCTAACGGTCTGAGACTATCGACCCCCCACAGTCTGAGCGAGTTTTGTCGACTTGTCGACTACAGTGTTGACAAATACAGTCAGAATGAGTTGCACAGAAATATGGTGATTGACTACAACATACAGAAATATAAAAAAATGCAAAGATAAAAAGGAAAGATATTGACTGTGTGATTGAACAATTTAAAGAAAAAATATCTACAGGTCCTGAATATGTTTGTTCAGTATGCCATCGTTGTTGCTTTAAAATGCAGGTCAAACATTGCAATGAAAGAAAATATTTTCAAAAATCAATCCATGCCGGCAATATTGCAGAGAAATGTATAACACTGAATTATCTGCATAAGTGTAATAAAGACTGTGGTGAAGACTGTGTTTATAAAATACCCCTGCTGCATCTCTGTGGATTTGTCACACATGTGATCGAAAAATATCTGAAGGGAGGATTCCGGCTGACAGCATCGCAAACAATCTTACTCTGGATCCTATTCCTGCTGAACTGAGCTGTTTAAATTCTCTTGAGCAACATCTAATAGCAAAGCACATTCCATTCATGAAGATGCTGGCTTTACCACGTGGTGGACAGAATGGTGTTCATGGACCTGTGACTTGTGTTCCATCTAATGTTACAGATGTGGTGAATGTGTTACCAAGATCAGAAAATGATGATTTGATGATTCGTGTAAAGCTTAAGAGGAAATTAACATACAAAGGACATTATGAGTATAAATTTGTGCACAGTGATAACATAAAGAGTGCTTTAGCATACTTAAAAGAAAATAACAAATGGTATACAGATGTAGAGTTTAATGACAGTTGGATAAATCCTCTGTGTAAAATAGAAGAAATGATCCATGAAGAAGGTGATAGTGAACGTGATTTAGAGAATTGTCAAGACATGTGTGGTGATAAAGAGAACAATACTGAGAATCAAGACAATGAGATCACTGAGGATGACACGCTGCATGATAGACAACAGCACGGTTTATTCATGGATAGCTGTTTGCAACCAGTGGACATCGCACAAGAATTCCTCGACCAGCAGTTTGAAGGCATCATGTCAGTTGCGCCAGCAGAGGGCAATAGTCCAGTGAGAATGTTAATGGATGAAACTAATGAAGCCAAATGTTTTCCAGTTCTCTTCCCAAAAGGCACAGGAACGTTTCATGAATCACGACCTGAAAAGTTAACACTCTCTAGATATTTGAATAATAGAATCCTAAACGCAGATGGACGTTTTGCTCAAAACCTAGACTACATCTTTTATGGACAATATTTGTCTGAGCTGAATCAAGTGATTTCAAATGTATCTATTGCTTTAAGGAAGGCTATAACACAGGCAACAAAAGACAAATTACTTCAGAGACTCTGACAAATAAAGAATCACTGCAAAAGATTTTGAACTTTGATCAGGGTTACAAATTCTTAAAGCCAATACGAGGGAGTCCTGTTTTTTGGCAATCGGTTCAGAAAGACTTGTTTGCAATGGTGAGACAGCTTGGCATTCCAACGTGGTTTTGTTCGTTCTCTTCAGCAGACTTGCGATGGACAGAGCTAATGCAAACTATCGTAACGCAAGAAAGATGTGAGAAACCTCTGGATGAACTGGACTGGTCTGACAGATGTGGAATGCTTAAACGTAACCCAGTAACCGCTGCCCGTATGTTTGATCATAGATTTCACTGCTTTCTGAAAGATGTGATTATGTCACCAGCTCAACCAATCGGTAAAGTAATTGATTATTTCTATCGAATCGAATTTCAACAACGTGGATCACCTCATACACACTGTCTGTTTTGGGTTGAAAATGCTCCTCAGGTGGACAGAGACGATGATAAAGATGTTGCTGCATTTGTTGATCAGTATGTCACTTGTGAAATGCCATCTGAAGAAGAAGAAATGCATGAAATCGTGAGCAGTGTGCAACAACACAGCAAAAGACATGCAAAAACATGTAAAAAGAAAGGTACTACATGTCGATTTAACTTCCCACGTCCACCAAGCAAAAACACCTTCATCACAAGAAGCTGTAAGACTGACAAGGATAAAAAAGGAAGTGATGAACAAGAAAATCAACGCCAAAAGTGTAATGACTCTAATCAAATACCACATGATTTTGCTGAAGCTGTAATGAAACAAGTGAAAGAATGTTTGTTGAACCCTGATGCTGTATTTGACTCAGTTGACTCTATGTTTGCATCCATTGGTATAAATCAACAGATCTTTGAAGCTGCTTATAGCAAAATGACAAAGAAAACAAATGTTGTTTTGAAAAGAAAACCAAGTGACGTGTGGGTGAATCAGTATAATCCAGATCTTTTACGGTGCTGGAATGCAAACATGGACATACAGTTTGTGATCGATGCCTACTCTTGTATTGTGTATATTGTTTCCTACATTTCTAAAGCAGAGAGAGAAATGGGATTGCTGCTGGCTAACGCTCAAAAAGAAGCTCACAATCAGGGCAATATGGATGCAAAACAGGCTTTAAGAAAACTTGGAAGTGTGTTTTTACATAACCCGAGAGGTGTCAGCTCAAGAGAGTGTCTATCGATTGACTAACATGAGACTAAAAGAGGCGTCAAGAAAAGTTGTTTTCATTCCGACTGGTCCCAATACAGTGAAAATGAGTTTACCCTTAAACATCATACAGAAAAAAGCTGAATGTGCAGAAAATGTTGATGATGAGATATGGATGAAAAGCATCACAGACAGATACAGAGCCCGCCCAAAAAATGAAGAATTTAATGAAATGTGTCTAGCAACCTTTGCATCACAATACAGAGTTTTGTGTAAATCTGAAACCTCATGTTCAGACAGAGTAACACTGGAAGATGACATGGGCTTTGTCAGAAAAAGAACTCGCACAGACTGTGCAGTTGTACGATATGCTCGATTCTCACCCACAAAAAATCCTGAAAATTATTTTCAAAGCATTCTAGAATTGTTCTTGCCTCATTTCTTGCAAAGTCAGTTGAAACCAGCAAATTTTACTTCCTATCAAGATTTTTATGAGACCGGCTATGTGACAATGTGTGAGACACTTGATTCTGTAAAAAGTATAGTGGACACAAACATGGCAAAATATGAAAAAGAAGCAGACACGATACAAAGAGCTCAAGATGAGTTAGAAAAACATGGACCAATCGAAGATGCTTGGGCCGAAATCTGTCCAGAAACTGAACTTGAGCGTTTAGAATGTCTGGAGAATAAACAACAAATAGAAACAGAGGAAGGTGATGATGTCATACCTGATCTATTGCCAAACGCAGGTGTTTCCAGAATAGAAAACAATCCCTCTGCCATGACAAAGCAAGATGCAATGGCTTTGCTGCGTTTTGAATGAAAAGCAGTCACAAATCTTTTACAAAGTACGTGAATGGTGTTTGGCAAAAGTACAAGGTGAAAACCCAGATCCATTTCATCTGTTCATATCTGGTCCAGGAGGCGTGGGAAAGTCTGTACTGATTAAAGCAATCCAGTATGAGAGCAGTCGCATCCTTTCAAAGCTGTCAGAGAATCCAGATGAGACACACGTGCTGTTAACAGCGCCCACTGGTGTTGCTGCTTATAATATCAACGCTGCTACAATCCACAGCACTTTCTCTATCGGAACAAATGCTTCACTGCCATACGTACCACTTGGAGACGAAAAAATTAATAACCTTGAGAGCAAAACTTGGAAAACTGCAACTATTCATAATTGATGAAATTTCTATGGTTGATCATAAACTCCTTGCATATATTCATGGTAGATTGAGGCAAATCAAACAAACAGGTCTGTCCGATTATTCACCGTTTGGAAAAGTCTGTGTCATCGCTGTTGGAGATTTTTATCAGCTGTCACCTGTCAAAGGAAAACCACTTTACACTGAACCAATGAACAGTGTGAATCTTTGGGAAACTAACTTCAGTTTCGTTGAGCTCACAGAGATTATGAGACAGAAGGACAAAAACTTTGCAGAACTATTAAATCGTTTAAGGGTACATAAAAAAGGAGAACCATTGCTTGAACAAGATGTCACAGTGCTTAAACAATGTGAAACTGGTGAAGGAGATGATAGTACAGATATCCACATTTATGCAACTAACAGTGAAGTCGATGAACATAACATAAAGATGTTGTGTAAGTTGTGCTCTGACACAGTTACTGTAAATGCTCAAGACTTTGAGAGAAATGCTAAAACTGGCCGGATGGAAAGAAAAGACGGGTTTCATTCAATAGTTCACAATAGTTCATTGGAGAAATCTCTCGAGTTAGCTGTTGATGCTCGAGTAATGCTGCAGAAAAATATCAATGTTTCTGATGGGCTTGTGAATGGAGTTTTTGGAACAATTAAAGAATTCTGTTTTAATGATGATGAAACATTTCCATCAAAAATATATGTCGAATTTGATGATGAACAAGTTGGAAAAGAAGCTCGAAGTAAAAATCCATGTTTAAAACCTGGACTGGACAAAAGTACAGCAATTGAACCTGAAGAAGACAAAGTGTCGAGTATGGGCGTCAGACGACAGTATCCACTTCGACTAGCGTGGGCTTCAACAGTTCACAAAGTACAAGGTCTGACGGTGAAGAAAGCTGTTGTGTCATTGAAAAAGATATTTGCTCCAGGACAAGCGTATGTTGCTTTAAGTCGTGTGACTTCTCTTGATGGACTGATCATAGAAGATTTCAAAAGAAAAAGCTATTTATTCAAAAGATAACATTGAGCAAGCACTGCAGAGTATGCCACCATTCATTGTTCCATGTGAAACAACAGAAAGTGTCAAATTTCAAATGATGTTGCACAATGTTCAAGGGCTCATTCCACATATCTTAGATATTCAACAAGATAAGAGATATTATCAAGCAGATATGATTTGTGTAACAGAAACTTGGCTAAAACCAAACTACTTTGAGAATGATGTCAGTCTTACTGGATACTATTTCCATGACAAACCACGAAGTGTTTCATATGACACAAGCCAGGATGTTTTTACTAAACTTAAAGAGCAAGATCATGGTGGCGTTGGTATATATTGCAGAGAGAATGTAAAAGCTGCTTTACTTGATGTGTCATGTTTTAACATGGAATGTCTAATGTGCAAGATTGAACATTTAAACACAAATGTTGCAGTTGTATACAGACCATCATCATATAACCTGCCATTGTTTAGAGAGAACTTGATTCACTTAATTCATCAGATGAACTGTTTACCAGGTGGCAAAATGATTCTTGGAGATTTCAATGAAAACCTTCTGAGTAAATCCACTATTTGTGATGTCATGCAGGACTTTGGTTTCAGACAAATAGTTGAAAGTGCAACAACTGAGAATGGAACATTGATTGACCATGTTTATATAAAAGATGTTGAGTGGGATAAAATAAAGATTGAAATAATGCCCACATACTTCAGCTATCATGACTGCATTGTGTTGAAGTGGCTGTTTTAATGTTTCAGGAGGAGAAAAACCTTTTCAGAATTATGGAATCGTGTAAAGATCGTCTAAAGACAGTACACATTTAGACAACTAACAAAGTTGACGAACAAAACATAAAAATGTGAAAACATTGATTCGGATAAAGTAAAAGTTGTTATCATGTATATAGATTTCTGTGCACAACACATAAATGGTTAGTATAATGTGATCGTCCAAAAAGATGGGGGGGAGGGGGATACAGGGGTGGAGCTAAAAACATGGACGGCCCCTGTGGGATTATTTGCTGCCTTCACATGCTATCAGAATTATTGTGAGTATGAGTTTATTTATTTATTTAGCTGTTTCTTTATGTATTTATTAAGAAATATTTCTAACAGCATAATATTGATCAATGAGATTTTCAAAACAAATAGCTTAAAATCAACCTTCCTTCATTTGAAATTACTATTTTTCTGGAAAACAAAACATATGAACAGATGTAACTCTTAAAGTCCCAGTGAAAGTTAAAATTGCAAATGCTACTTTTTGTCATTATGTATTATAAATACTTTATCAGACTTGGTCATTTTCTTTTTATAATTCTTGTGCCCTCATAATCTTCAGTTAAAATCTAGTGCCTATCCATCTCAGATGAGTTTGGTTAGACAGCTTTAGCAGAGTATACTTTAACTCCTCGTGTTGAACTGTCAGTCTGTTACCAGTATCTTTACAAGATGCAATGCCTGGTTTTAAACATCCAATCAATTCAAACTGAAAAACACAAGCCGTGCAGTCTGGTTTTTTTATTTTCATTTTCATTTTGTTTTATTTAGAAAAAAACAAGAATACAAAAGTAAAATCAATGGCTACTTTTGGTTCACTGGGACTTTAAGAAATAAGGGGTTGATCACATTTGTGTCTAAAACCACAGCGAAAGCACAAGCTGAGTTGCTTTCTTATTTTATCCAAAGCATTTGGGAGATTGCACTTTCTTTATTGCTAACCAACCATTGGCGATACTTGTTGTTAAGAACAATAGGTAAACCCTGCAATAACTCCTCACTAGATGTATTATACTGTAATCATCTATATCTCCATATTTTCTAAGCTTCTCTATGTTGCTTTAGAAACAAAGAAGCTGGTTAGTTGGTTCATGTCCATTGACATGCGGTGTACTTCTGGCATTCTGAAAAGAAGAAATATTTTCATCTTGATGCGGCAGTGATGCACATAGAAAGAGGAGCACTTCGCAGTGCTCGCAATTTGAGCACACTTGCTGTACGTTTTCATTAAAAAAATAAACTTGTGCATGCAAAAGACATGAAATGTGAATGGCCCCTTAAACTGCCTTTTCACTGCACACGACAAACCACAGAAACTCACATAAAGGCTGCATTGAATCATGACTGTCTGCCGATATAAACTTGACCAAATAGACTGCATATCATCCATCAACCAGAAGTAATGTTTTTCAATGTAGTCCAATCAAGTTATGTGTGAAGTAAATATTTTTACTTTTACTTTCTTAACTTCATCAGTGTATGTAACAGTACATAAATCCTTTAAAATATTTTTTATTGATTATTAATTGAATAATTATGTTTTTAATATAGTCTCCATATGTTCCCTTTCAAAATGCTGGTGCTCTTTTGTATAAATGCATAGCAGTTTATTGTTTGCAATCATTTATACATTTTACATTGGCAAATATTGACAGCATAAAAACTCTTTTGATTGTTTATTGGAATATGGTTATAGCCCATGTTGGGGTGTTTTTTGTTAAAAAACTTCCTCACTCGTTCATTCAAGTTCCTCACAAATTCCAACAGTCACATCCAAATGTTGTGTGCAGTGAAAACGTGGCAAATATTTCCGATAGCATGTGAAGGCAGCATTGGGCGTTTTAATTGTTTTTATGATTAGTGGGTGTTAGGCCAATTTCATTTATAGTTTTTTATGTTGTCAACATAAAACAATACAGTTGATTCAATGGTCTTAACATCTACTAACATTTTCTACTAATTTTCATTGTACTGGTTTTTCAAATTGTTTCATTATTCATTGATTTTTCTTTCATTTTTTCAATCATTCATTCATTCATTTAATTATAATGTCTGTTACTATATTTCATTTATTTTATTCAAATGTCTATTTAATGCCCATGTACATATCAAGAATGCGTATGTAGATTTGCAACAGTAAAATTAAGATATATAAAGGGAAATGGAGGGAGAAGAAAGAAGAGCAGAAATATGAACTCTGAGAAATCATGGTCAATCTTTACGGCTTTATTCTCATCTATATTCCAACAGTTCAAGTACTGATGAACAGGTAAGATTTTTTATCTTTTTTCTTTTAGCCATGACGTTTATTAAATTAACATTTTCACTCTATAACATGTTTCTGGTACAAATATATTATGTTTGAAGATAAAACATTTAGCCTATATTGACCGTTTATTAATGTGACATCCATTTGTATAGTACACTTTAAATTGTATAAAATATGATTGTAATCAAACTCTCATTATCTACAGATACCCCAAAGTCTTATGCTGCTTTGATGACCACATCGTCTTCTCCATGACCAGTGGACATTTCCATGTTCTAGGAAAATCAAGGAGGAGCAGTTTCACTACAGGAAACATTGGACGTATTGTTACATCACAATCTATATCTTGGACTGATACAACAACATTCCATTATACTCAACTGTATGACCAGTGGACATTCCCATTTTCTATGAAAATCAAGGAAGAGCAGATTCACTACAGAAAACATTCAACGTATTGTCACATCATCATCTTGGACTATTTAAACAACACCCCATTATACTCAACTGTATGACCAGTGGACATTCCCATTTTCTATGAAAATCAAGGAAGAGCAGATTCACTACAGAAAACATTCAACGTATTGTCACATCATCATCTTGGACTATTTAAACAACACCCCATTATACTCAACTGTATGACCAGTGGACATTCCCATTTTCTATGAAAAGCAAGGAAGAGCAGTTTCACTACAGAAAACATTCGTCGTATTGTTACATCATCATCTTGGACTATTAAAACAACAGCCCATTATACTGAACTGTATGACCAGTGGACATTCCCATTTTCTATGAAAAGCAAGGAAGAGCAGATTCACTACAGAAAACATTCGTCGTATTGTTACATCATCATCTTGGACTATTAAAACAACAGCCCATTATACTCAACTGTATGACCAGTGGACATTCCCATTTTCTATGAAAATCAAGGAAGAGCAGATTCACTACAGAAAACATTCGACGTATTGTTACATCATCATCTTGGACTATTAAAACAACACCCCATTATACTCAACTGTATGACCAGTGGACATTCCCATTTTCTAAGAAAATCAAGGAAGAGCATTTTCACTACAGAAAACATTCGACGTATTGTTACATCATCATCTTGGACTGATAAAACAACACCCCATTATACTAAACTGTATGACCAGTGGACATTCCCATTTTCTATGAAAAGCAAGTAAGAGCAGATTCACTACAGAAAACATTCGACGTATTGTTACATCATCATCTTGGACTGATAAAACAACACCCCATTATACTAAACTGTATGACCAGTGGACATTCCCATTTTCTAAGAAAATCAAGGAAGAGCATTTTCACTACAGAAAACATTAGACGTATCTTGTCCTATTACATTTCTACTCTTCTCAGAGTATGTGTTGAACAGTCTGAAATGCTAACCAAGTAGCAGTGAATTGCATTTCTGTGGTCACTGGCTTTTCTCCATCTCATCAGTAAGGAATTTCTTTAAGCAGTACTGTTACTCTCTGGATTGTTCATTTAATCAATCTATCTATCTACTTGTAACTTGACTAAACTCTACAAACTGCTCATCTTATGAGATTTTCATGCACAACAATTATATTAATAATCATGATACTGTCTGCATCACTGACAAGGAAAATACCAGTCCAACTTCCAACCCAGCCTGCCTTCAGTGATACCTACAGAAAATCAGTCACAGCCCTCTGCAGTGTCAGAGCCTGGACACACAAAGCAACAGCCTGATTGTATTTGAGGGGTCAATTTCATCCCAGAGCCCAAGGACATTATGGAATCCAAGCACATGCAGTAGTGTCTGTAATACAGCATGTATAAGAAAAAGTGTACAGTATCCACTGATTCAGACCAGTTTCAAGGCATCTTCATCTCTGCTGGTTTAGGACAGTCCGAAGTTGTCTCCATTGCTACTGCCCTCATCCAGGACCAGGTGATCTTACCTAGGTCCAAGTGTCATTTGTCATCATCTTCACCTAGATCAAACTGTTCACAACTTAAACTATGTCACACAGGCCCCTGGTTACATCCTATCCAACCTCTGATCTCCATAAAGTCTGCCATGGGCCTTGATCCCGGCTCTGTTCTGAGAAGTCCTCTGCCTAAGTCCATCATCAGTTCTTTCCTGCTTTTTTCATGCATCTGCTCAGCTTGAGGTGGTGCATTTTGGGTTGCATTAGTTTCTTTTAATTTTATTTTTCATGCATTGAAAATGAATGAATGAATAAATGTAGGAATGAATGAATAAAATAGCATTTTTTTCATATTATAATTTAATATACTTATACTTAGTATTTATACTGACCTAATATTTACAATCATTTCCATGAGTTTTGTTTTAGAAAATATTTAACTATTTTTACATTTAAATCCTTTGCAGTAACACCTTTAGTTTTTTTTTTACTTTTCTTATTATTTAGTTTGAAATGACAAAAGAAATCAAGAAATACAATTATTTTAAATTTATAGAAATAAATGTAAAAAATATTTTAATACTTCACAATGATGTTTTTTTATTTACTGTGACTTTTTGCTTCAACACATGTATTAACAGTCAGTACATAGCAAACAATTTACCAAATAGTTGAACATGAATGAAAAAATGAAAAAAAAAAATTTTTATAATGGGTTGTTTTGAAAAGATTCTATTCTTTTTAATGTACTAAACTATTTTTCATAAGTATGTGTTTTTATTTGATTTTATTCTTTAATTTTAAGATGTATTTCTATGTTGTGTTATTTCAAATGTTTTCCATAATCAGAATAGTTTTAATTTAACATGTGTTTCTCCTTTTGAACACAAACAGTTTGCTACTTCAATATAAGTGCAAAATTGAATTGAATGATTTAATTATTTAATATGAATTGCTTATTTATATTTTTCTACATATTCTATATGATATGCAAAAAATATATATTATTTTCTCATTGAACTGTTTTTATGTATTAAGCAGTTTGGTTTTGATTAAATTCAATTATCAGTCATTAAAACATAACAATATCTCATTAACAGAATAATGGTATAATATGCTTTGTATTTAAAACGTTGTATTTACATTTGTATCTACATTTATTTTTGAAAACAAATAAAAAGACATCTTTGAGTCAATTGTTTATTTACAATTTTGCAATAACTGCATATTTTGATGTGCTTCAATGAGAACACTGGGGAAGACCAGTGGCATTGCTAACGTTACACCCTTTTAGTTTAGCTTAGCCCCCCCTAAAGCATTGTGGCCAAGTTTCACAGACACGGCTTAGTTTAAAACCAGGACTATGCCTTAGTTGAATTAAGATATTTATTTCACTTTTATAAAAATGCCATAGAAGAATACATTAATGGTGTGCATCTTGAGACAAAACAATGGCACTAATGTATTTGAAGATATTTCTAGGCAAGTTATAGTTAAGACATTGAATCATATTGAACGACACTATTGTATAATGGAAATGACATTTTAGATGCAAGAAATTCTCTGCAGCACCTGTTTATGAAGCAGCATATTAATTGAACAATTCTGTAGTATTCCTTGGGCTACAAATAAAAAAATTAAACCAAGTTTACTTTTTCACTTTGTGAGCTTACTAATGACTAAATAAACATAAAGTTATGAATCATGTAGATGGCAGTACATGATTAAAATAATGCTTACTTGCATAAAATGAAATGGTTTTATATTAAAAGCACAATGAAATGTTATAGATTATATTTGGGGTCATTCAGAAGCAACATGTAACAGACATACAGACACAATAATCAAAGAAATATAATTTTTATTTGCATCGAGATAAAAAAGTACAATATACCTATTTAAAAAAACAGTGCCTGCCACGCACGCACACACACACACGCACACACACACTGTAATAAAATTAGCTTTTTTTATAAGTGTACATTAACAAAGAATTTGTATTTTCCTTCTTCTGGAGAAGGGATGACGCTGACAGAAAAGCCTCTGTTTCCTTCTGTCTCTGTAAAATCTCCTCACATCTTAACTGTGCCTCATATTCCATCTCCTTAATCTCAATTTTTTATTCCATCCCACTTGTCTTTCTTCTAGTCGTATCTGTTCAATGTAATTTCTATTGTTACAAAGCAGATGTATTTGAAACATATTGACTTTAAGCAAAACATAAAATTGATGAAAGGAAATGAAGAATATCAAAAACAAATACACATACCACTGAGAAAATAAAAAAAACACAAACACACTATCACATGCAACCGCATATGCTATGACACTGCACATGCATGAAACATTTAAATTATTTGTTAGTTTGTCCTCATCAATGGGTTCAAACCAAACCAAATTTTAAACCTATGTGTTAAAATCTATCATTCGGCGCCATCTAGTGGACTTTATATGAATTCACTAGATGATTCATTTTCTCTCCGACAAGATTTTTTTAAGCCATCGTAATTACAAAATGATAAAATAAAGCATGTTTGTTTATGTGTAAATATGGGGCAACGTTTAATGTATAATACATTATACACTGTAGTCCTCTGAATTTTACATTAAATTTCTCTGTATGTCTGTTCATATGCAAAAACACCGTGTAAGCAACTGTAAAGCTTGCTAGTGTTCTCCATGGCCAATCCATTGAAGGGCAAATACATAAAAACGCACATACATAGACATGAACACTTACAATGCAATATAGTGAAACTTTAGTTTACATCGTGCAGGTGATGGTGATTTACCTGTCATTTAAATTAAATGAGCCTATGAACGGTCCTCTACTGCCATCTTGTGGTTATAATAGACGTGTATGGAAATAGTCATTTAAATGAATTATATTTTACCTTTTAACTGTTATGAAGGCATGCCTCTTTCGATGACTATCATATTTTGCAGGCTTGTTAAGTGTAATAAGATGTATAAATGGACTTAAGGGCAAGTCATTTGGTTGATTTATGCAGGATTTCAGGTAAACTTTTCACATTAATACAAGGAAGGACCTTGTTATGGTCACAGAAATGAAAAAGTTGAAAATGTTTTTAATGATGATTGATCTAGAGAGTCCAGACAATTGTACTGTGGTGGACATTTTGAAATTGATTGAAAATCCTTGAACAAGTTAGCAAAAGTAGGTTTTTACATCATCACCAATAACTCACCAAACCATGTGATAGAAATCAAGGGTTCAAGAGGCAAAGGTGTATGGCAACCGGAGGACGCATTCCATCCAGCTGTGAGAGGTTTTGTCCTATTAAATATGTGGGGGGAGGAGTCAAATGTTGATATCCACGTGCTGTTGCTGTGCGGAGGCTTTCGGCTTGGGGTTTTTTTGTTGTGTGGGGGGGCTGTGCGGCCGGCCATTTTTCTCTCCTTTTTTTTTTTTCCCTTTTTTGTTTTTTGTTTTTTTCCCCTTTTTTTTTGTTTTTTCACACAATGTGGTGCTTTAGTGCAACCAAAACCGAACATGCTCAAATTTCACAACCACATTTTATACGGACCCCTTACCTATTTTCGAGCAACACATAGGTCCATAAAAGCACAGTTATTCTTGTATGTGACTTTTCGGAGTCGATGGTTTAACCATTTATGTTCCGAGCACCATGATGATTATTGTTGCAGCCGTCTCTGGACTTATGCGCCACCTTAAATTGTGATAGGGCTCGCACCCATTTCTTATTCTCTGGCGACCCCAACCGCGCACGCGCGAAAGCGAAATTCTATTCTTTTTTGCATGATATTATTAACAACACTGTTCATACAGAAGTCGCTGCTACTTGTTTGGGCTTTCGATCTGGTCGTGAAAACCATATTCGTAACTAGTTCGCTTAAAGTAGGTTTTTGACATCATCAGCGACTAACCTCAAGCAACCGTCGATCCGTACAGCACAGGGGGTTCTAGAGGCCATAATTATTGCTCTAGAATGAAGACCCGAGTACCTCGTATGATTTTGATTTTTAAACTTAGTTTGCGGTCACTATGTCATCAATGTCACCGCTGACTACACACCCTCGTTGTTGTGTTTTGGTTACGGCCACAAACCACGCGTCCTATTTTGCTACTGTTACACCAGGTGGCTTAAACAGTTCCCCACTTTTTCCCCTCTTACTAGAAATTCGTTTGAACATGAGCTGATACCTAAGCCAGTAAGGGTTGTCGGTTCCGACTGTCCAGCCTTTGTTAACATGGTCTATAATGAGGCTCAAAATTACTAATCGATCGATGGCACCGGCCATGGTTTTGAGATATTTCGCTTATTCAGCTCCTTTTCTGTTATGTCATAGGGACATGGACACAAAGACACCTCCCATACCAAACTACATCAGTCAATCGATTTCCGCAAAACTGTTGCGTAGTTACCCTAGCCCCCATTTTCTGAGCTTTCACTTACTATTATTACGCTGCCCACCTCGTCGGATCGAACGATTTTTTAATTTTGTAACACATCAGGACCCGGAGGGCTCACGCACTAGCTCACCATAGCGCAGGATAGAGCCATCTCAAACGGCTTCATGGACGTTATGGATATTTCTTACTTTTAAAATATAGATTATTCAATATGCATTTTACAGTGTTTGCGTTTGGCGTTTTAGCGCCAACCTAGTTCAGGCCGTGTGATATGTCGGATAATTCAAATTTTTTTTCGTATCAACATATTTTGACATTCATCATTTCCTCCCATAGAATTCACCTTAGCATTGGTTTTCGGTTTAGTATAGTCAAAAATCAGACCCCATTTGCTTAGTTGAAGAAAGTAGGTTTTGCACAATTTTTCTGTATGCTAATTGAGCGGGGATAATGTGCATATCGGAAATGAAATCAGAGATTTTTATGCCCTATTATTTATATTTGTTTTGATGCCAATTTTTTGACTTTAAGCTGAGTTTTATAAACTTACACTTGGGTGTGCGAGAACACGGTTTAGGTTCCCGGTTTCCCAGTAACCAGCGGCACCATAAGGCCAGATTCTTCATTCGCTGTAGCCGCCAACTATGGCCGATTGTGCTTGCTTCGTTGTTATCTGCAGTTAGCGAGCAACGGTGGACTCACCTCTTTTTTCTACATTGAACGTTAGTCTCAGCTTTGTCGTGACTACGCGTTTGCGGTGCTTTTACCGATTGACGCAGTTTTCCCACGGGTTGAGAGAACAACCATAATTTCAATAACTCACATAATAAACCAAACAAATTACAACTTTAGGTTGCTCCCAGGTCCAGTTCGGGCCTTCTGAACCCTAA
>VCII01000805.1:0-24297 GCA_006030095.1 Triplophysa siluroides | reverse complement strand
GAAAGGCGACCATCCCAGCTCAGACCATTCTATCCCCAACCGAGAGCAAAGATGGAATACTTGTCACATTAATGCTAAAAGTTACAATGCTTGGTATTAAATGCTAAACTACATCAAATGTCAGCAGTTTGAAGTCATAGCTGCGTTCAGTGGCCCTGATTGGGGGGGGTTGCTGGGCTGATGTTCGTGGGGGGGGGGGGGGCTCGTTGGTTGTGGGGGCTTTTGTGGTTGGGGGGTTTTATTTGTTGGGCTGTGTGGGTCTGGATGGTCTTGCTTTGTGGTCGATGTCAGACAGCAGAGGAATAATGTTCCAATAAGCCATTACTATTTTCTCTGGTTGTTCCTCTGTTTTTCTGGTGTCGATCGCGGAGTGGGACCGGGCTGGAAAAGCATGGTTTTTAGGCGAGTGGATTACCTGGGTCGCGGGCGGCGGGCTCTCCCCCCTTCCTCGGGGATGTTGCTCGGTGACTTGGTCGGGGTCACTGAGAGCAGCTATGACACGTCAGAGGGGATCTGGCCCTCCCGGCTGAGTCTGGTTTCTCCCGAGGTTTTTTTCTCCATCAATCAATAAGGGAGTTTTGGTTCCTCGCCACAGCAGGGCAGTGTTGGCTTGCTCAACGGGAGACTGCATCTATTTATTTATTTATTTATTAGATATTATCTATTAGAATGATCTTGCTTGTTCTATAAACACTGTGCTGTGTTTTACCTCTGTGTTTTCTTATTTGCTCCTGTAAAGCTGCTTTGGAACAATGCACATTGTGAAGCGCTATATAAATAAACTTGAATTGAATTGAAGTTCATGTCAGAAAACGCTGATTCACAGGGATAGGTTGAACTAAACAGGCTAGCAACCTTCATAGCTGCTGTGCATACTCCACTGTACTTGTCTGTGTCAACAAGAGACCAAAAGTTTGATGCAGCCTGGTAGACTTTGAGGTGGAGGTCATTTTGCAATGTTATGATTTCAATCTCCACCTGTCCAGCACTTAGTTGAACGTTACACTTAGTTGCTCAGCAAACTATGTTGTGTCCACATTCGTGAAAGGATTGGAAATGAACGACACACATGGCTCAAGCTGATGAAGGTCACAAAACCTATTCTCAAACTCTTGCCCAAGTCTGTTTATGACTTCACAGTACTTTTCTGCAACTTTTGAAAATGTCTCAGGTACGGAAACATTGTCTTTCAGCACCGACGTCACAGAGGGAAAGTGCAGCACCCTTTTTTCTCTGTAAATGCATGTTTTCAGGTCACCATATTCAGCTGAAATCTCCTCCAATAGCCCCTTGAAAATCCTGTGTTGTTTTGCTTTGGAGCGGATGTCGTTTATGATTTTTACAACGGGAGTCATCACGTGTCCAAAGCCGGTCACTTTTGCACATAACGCCTGCTGGTGAATGAGGCAGTGATAATGCAGAAATTTTGAGAAGTCTGGGTCACTTTACAGTGAGCGATGAAACCTGTATGTCGGCCGATCATAGCAGGAGCCCAGTCTGTAGTCACCGCTAACAACTTTTCTGCACGAAAAACACCTTCACCGTGTTATAAATGTCAACTCTCCTCGTAGTTGTCTTGGCAGTAGTGTCAGCGATTCTTCTCTTGTGGAGAAATCTTCAAACACCATCTTGATAAAAACTAACAGCTGCGCTGTACTGCTGCTGTCCACAGACTCGTCGCACTGGATGCTAAACCAGCTGCAATCTGCCAGATCCCGGTCCAGCTGATCGGCCAAATTACCAGACATATCTGACACTCGTCTAGCCATCGTAGATGAACCCATTTGGACCCAGAGTGGAGATAAGATCGGTTCCATTTTTCTCGTCTTTAAGTACAGTGTTAGCAATTATCATCATGGCTTCTTTGAAAACTTCTCCGTCTGAAAATACCTTCTTTTTCTTGATCAGAAAATGTGTAGCTCTAAACGAGGTTTCGGTTGCTTTTTGTGACTTTTTCACCGCCTCTTATCCCAAAGCTGCCTTTAGCTCACGGGCTTTTTCTGTCCGTAGTGCACTTCCCGGTGGGTAGTTAGCATGGTAGCTTTTGTGAAACGTAGTGAAGTGTCTCTCCACATTGTGTCGCTTTGCCGTCGCCACAGTCGCCCCGCAAAATGAGACACACGCAGGTTTTTCACAGTCGTAAAAAAAAATTCCTCCTCCCATTCGTTGTGAAAGTGATACGTTTTCTTCCTTTTTTCTGCCATGTTTTTGGGGCAAGAAACTGCATGGAGCTACCATCTTCGTTGCACGCGCCCGCTTGCGTACTCTCCACGAGCACTGGTTTTGTCTCGCGCAAAATACTTTTGAACTAGACTAGGTCAGAGTTCACTTAAACTTATCTAAACTCATGTGTAATGAACATATTTTTAAGATATTGTTAATTTTAAACATATATAAATGCAAGTGTGATTAAAAAAGAATAGGAACAGAATAAAATTTAATTTCAGACGCAGCTCACGAGTGCTATTTTTGGGGGCGACCTGGTGGCTGCGGGCACCGTGTTGGTGACCCCTGGTCTACAGTATCGAACGCAGCACTAAGGTCAAGCAGGACTAGGAGTGAGATGTTACCTTTATCTGATGCTATAAGAAGGTCATTTGTGTTTTTAACGAGCGCAGTTTCAGTGCTATGATGGGTCTAAAGCCAGACTGAAATTTTTCATGCATGTCATTATTTTGTAGGAAAGCACACTACTGAGTGGACACTACTTTTTCTAGTATTTTAGACAAGTACGGGAGATTTGAAATCGGTCTATAGCTTCCAAGTTCATTGGGGTCTAAGTTTGGTTTTTTGATAAAAGACTTAATGACAGCCAGCTTAAAGGGTCCTGGAACATGGCCTAGATTAATTGACGAGTTGATAATGTTATAAATGGGCTCAATTGCAGCAGGTAGTAACTCTTTTAGTAATTTAGTTGGAATGGGGTCTAATAAGCATGTTGTCGGTTTGGATGTTGCAATAAGTTTACTTAAATCTTCCTGTTTTATAGGTGAAAAACACTGTAGCTTTTCTTTTGGGGTGATGGTTGATACTAATTCATCAGATACACTTGGAGGTTGGGTTTTAACTACGTCGTCTCGTATTGTTTCTGTAAAAAATGTAATGACTTCATTGCTGCGGAATAGCCAGGTCAGGAGAAGTCTGTTTGTTTGTTAGTTTAGCAATTGTACAAAATAAAAACCTTGTATTGTTTTTGTTAGTTTCTATGAAGTTACGGAGGTGCTCGGCTTTTGCTGCTTTAAATGCCTTTTTATAACAGTTTGCACTCTCTTTCCATGCAATTTTAAAGACCTCTAAATGGGTTTGTTTCCATTTGCGCACCAGTTTACGCGTTTCTCTTTTTAGGCCGCGAGTGGTGCTATTGTACCATGGTGCTATGATCTTCTCATTCATCTTTTTTGACTTCATAGGTGCGACCGCTTCTAACGTATTGGAGAAAAACTGCACATTTTATAGTGGTCTTTTATTGTGGCCAGCCTAAGGCACACCTGAGCAATAATCATTCTGTCTAATCACCATCTTGATACGCCACACCTGAGGTGGATGGATTATCTCGGCAAAGGAGAAGTGCTCAATTACATAGATTTAGACAGATTTGTGAACAATATTGAGAGAAATAGGCCTTTTGTGCACATGGAAAAAGTCTTAGATCTTTGCGTTCAGCTCATGAAAAACAAAAGCGTTGCATTTATCATTTTGTTCAGTGTATGTTTAAACATGGCCATTATCCAAATGTTATCCGACCACGCTCTCGTTTAATTTCACTTTCCCCTCATCTGTTCTTTTCTTTCCTTGTCCATAAAACTACACCATTTTTACACGTCTCTTCATTTTTGGCTTGGATAAATAAGTCATTTAACTTGAGTAATTAATTTGTTTAGGGCTTATTTGTGTTTTGTAATTATTCGATTATGAAAGGTGATCAGAAAGTTGAATTGCGCCAAAGTTTATCCGTTAAAACCACCTGATTAAAATGATCTTGTGAATAATTATCATGTTATATATGAGTTACAAAACAATACATAATAATGTAAAGGCCATATATAAGGCCAATATACATATAATACACAAACGTAAGAACTTTGTTTAAGAACAAAGCAAGGTCAATGTTAATGTCACAATAGCTTCACAATAATTAACAACATGTTTAATTGTACATGAAAGTCGGCCGATCCATCATCAATATATCCATTTAAAGTCTCTTAAAGTTCTGCTCATTGTCGTCTGGTTTCGTCGTGTTCATATTCTGTGTATTTTGTGTGAAAAGATTCCTGTTACTCACCTGTTGATATCCGTGTTGTTGCATAAATATTACCTCCTGTTTGTTGTGTTCCTCCGAGTCCCTGGTCTGATTCCCTGACAGAATTCAATCAAATTTAACAGAATTTTTTTGTGACTTGAAACCAGCTCAATGATACGAATACGGCTAACTCAGAGACTCCCGTCCTCATTACACACAATCATTCTGGGTTAGCAGAAAATCATGAGGTTTTAATCTGTGAAAACGGTTGTCATCTCAAAATAAAGCCCTTCAGTAGATCATCACACTGTCAGGGTTTATTCTGACTGTACATTATCCCTTAAAACCCAGCAGTAAGAATGTAAACATTATAACATTCACAATTATCAAAATTCATGTGATGATAGAGATGATTATGAATGTGAAACCGTAGAGTTTTGTATGAAGATCCAGCGCTGACATCACCTCATTGAGATTATCTGAAGTTTGGATCCAAACTGGATGTAATAAATCTCATTAAAGGGAAGGAAGGAGGAGGGAACCGGCGAACGTTTAAACAAAGTTTTAATAAAATAAACAAAGTAAAGACAGCCGGCAGCCCCTCACGGACGACTGCCGGCGAATTACAAAATACATAAACATAAAACAACTTAACACAAGTTCGGGCCCGGTCCTCTCTCATTGACGGTCCGGTCGCTCGTTCCTTTTATATGCTCCCAATCCCCTACGTGATTCGAACCACGGTCTCGCCCCACCAACTCAACTACATACCCCATCACCCCTCACAGGCCGGGGGGTACCCCCGCGACTGTGCATGCTCCCTACCGCGGGGGTGGGGGTATGCAGCGACGAGACGAGACAACGGAGACGGGAGCCCTCGGAGCGACCGGAGAGAGAGAGGGGAGAGAGGAGAAAAAATAATTATAATCCGTTCCCCTTGGACGGACGGACGCAGGCTCCGGCCTCTGGCAGGCGGTGGCCGCACTCGGCACTCCCGCCCCTGCTCCTCCCCCTTGGGCGGACGGACGCAGGCTCCGGCCTCGGCAGGCCTCGGCTTCCGCCCCCTGCTCCTCCCCCTTGGGCGGACGGACGCAGGCTCCGGCCTCTGGCGGACGGCGGCAACTCCCCCGCTCCTGCTCGGACAACAGCCACCCCACCTCAACCCAGGGGCGCGGCAGCAAAGGTCGCCATCGCACCGAAGCTTTCACGGTGGCCGCACTGTGCTCCGTTCCCCAGAGCCACCGCTTCGGGCAGCCACTGGCGGACGCCTTCGTCCGCTGCCCGAACTCTCCGGCACCGCGAGGCCACTCGGCGGCGAGGACTCTCCGACAGCATGTCTCTCCTTCCTCCCGGGTTTCGGCACCAATGTAATAAATCTCATTAAAAGGGAAGGAAGGAGGCGGGAACCGGCAAACGTTTAAACAAAGTTTTAATAAAATAAACAAAGTAAAAGACAGCCGGCAGCCCCTCACGGACGACTGCGGCGAATTACAAAATACATAAACATAAAATAACTTAACACAAGTTCGGGCCTGGTCCTCTCTCATTGACGGTCCGGTCGCTCGTTCCTTTTATATGCTCCCAATCCCCTACGTGATTCGAGATCGGTTGCGCGCACACCTGGCGCTTATTCACAATTACTCACCGGTCTCGAACCACGGTCTCGCCCCGCCAACTCAACTACACTGGACTTGCAGGTATTTCTAGTTAACTCGTGATGATCATCACGGGCAGAGATAGAAACAGAAAAACAGATGGAGAAGTTAGAGTATCTGCTGTTCATAACCAGTGAAGGGTGATAACGTCATTATAAATAAACGGGTTTGTTTTTTCAGTAACAAGTTATCAAAGGAATGACTGTTTCCTCCGTTACAACGTCGTTACCAATACTGACAATAAAACTAAAATTGAACTCACTGAAGCAGTAGGCTCTCTCTCATACAAAGGAGAAAAGGACCTGCAGTTTTTATCAACTGATTTTGATTGGTGTGTGTGAGTGGGGTGGGAGAACTGATGATGATTGGCTTTGGTAATGAACATTTTCATCTGTTGCCAACCAGAGGCAGAGTATGGCGGGTTTCACACACAAACAGTCGCACAGAAAACACCGATGCATAGGAGTCAGAGAGCGAGTTCAAATGTTGCTTTTGCGAACTGGATATACAGTATAAGCGAATTTTTTCCCTCTTTATGGAGAAACACAAGGAATGTGTATGTATTGTGCAACTTATGTCCAGGAAGAAAGTGGTTCCACGTCAGTGCCAAATAATTCTTAACTAATGAAGCACCTCACATCATCACATGCCGCCACAAAATGAGTATCGTTTTAATAAGGTCTTTGACCACACTAGTGTTTTCAAGTGTTTTCCAAATGCTGAACAGTAAAACATATGACGCGACAGCCTGTGTTGGCGTTCATTTACTCTCTGCACGTCACTGCAATGTGAAGCAAAGCACAGAGACTTTTTTAAATTGATGCAATGAGGCAGGGATGCTGCTGCGGGTAACACAAAACTGCCATTTCCAAAGCGAAAGTGAAACCATCCCCGCTCTGCACTGTCAAACAATAAAGAGGGATTAAATATTCCATCTCCTAAAATGCAATCTCAAGTATGCAAAAACTAACATTCCGCGATAAACTGGACAGCCGTCAAAAAGTTTAGATCGCTTCTTGTAATTAATCTGTTCACTTTTGTAAGAAAACTACGAAGAATTAGTACAGTACAGTATGTCTAGCAGTTCTGAAGTTGGTACATGTCTTTTGAAGCATAATTTATTTTAAGACCAGTTTTTATTTTATATGTTGACCAGTTGTGGTCTGTGCAATAAATAGTAAAAGTTCTGAACTATTCTATTGTGTGTTTTTGTTCCAGTCTAGTAATGATAATATTTACAACAAAAATATATTGAATTTGATACATAAAATATTGAATTGAATATGTCTCTCACATTGACAAGTGAGGGGACAATGGAGAAGCAAAGTTGTATAAGTGATGCCTTACCAAATGAACAACTTTAACTATACAGTAAACATTTCATGACAAACAATGAATAAAAAAATGCTTCAATGCAAGAAAGATGGGTGTTGGGATCTTTGAAACAGAAAATCTCTAATGCAATAAGCATATCGTCGTTGTCGGGCGGAAACCTCCTATGTCCAAATTTGGTCAATTTCATATTTTTTCGAGTCGAGGCTATTGGTCAGTCCCATGTGGTTCTGTTTTTTTACAAATTATAAACCAATCTAAAGTGTTTTTAATAGCTTGAAAGCAAATCTCTTAACTCCATTGGACACTTCAAGTGAAGAAATCTGAGAAGTCTCGTAACTCCACCTCTTCTTCACTCTGCGGGAGCCTCTCGGCATTACGTCCTGATTGAAAGTCGCAACGAATCCTCGTCGAGCAACACATATCAGTTATTGATGTATTTTAAATATCTAGATATGAATAAGCTTATTATACATGTGCATTGAAGTTTTAAAATGTATCTTATATAATACTGCAATTTAATTAAATTTTTTGGATACCTCCATTAAATGATTGTTTTTATTATTATTTTACTGACTTTAAGTTCAGCTGTTAGGCCTACTTCTAGACTATGCCAACTGTCCATGTAAAATATGTATTAACAAGTTTTTATTTATGGGAGAAAAAAGGGCTGTCTACTGGCCAAGTAAGCCTATCTTTGGATAACCCTGTCTGTTTTTAGACAATAACGAGTGAAAATAGTTTGGTTGGATACAAGTAGGACTGTTTTGTTAAAAATCGATAGCTGTAATGCTTTGGTGCAGAAGGAACCCTGTGAGCCACGAAGGTAAATTTGCGAGCAGATTAGGCTAATTTCCGTCTATTAGACAGCCTAGTCAGTTCCTCGTTTTTAGTATTGCATCACTTATAGTTCTTAAACCTTTAAAATTGAGTTTAGGAAGATGTATGTAACCACAGTCGTTAGCTTTGGTTAACTATTGAAGCCTTTTCTCATGTCAAGAGTCTCAACGCGACCGCAGACTTTGATGAAAACTGCTGGCAGCAGCGACGTCTGTGTCCGTACCATTTTTATCAATGACAGCGTAATCTCGTATCTCCCAAATCATAAACCTTGTATCTCTGATTAAACATAGTTTTGGGGAAATCTTGTCTTAATGTTGGTACACAACAGTATATGATAGCAATATAAGGTATAGTACCAACTTTCACGATACAATGTTTAGTAACTCAAAAAATATGCTGTTTTTTTATTTCCTGGAAAAAATGGTTTTGGAGATACGAGGATTCCGCCCGACAGCGACGATATGGTCAACGAGGTTATACGTTATATTTGATGGATGTTGTAACATACTTAAATATCCGACGCTTGACGGGCTAATTCAGCTCGCCCTCCAGGTCGACTTTCGTCTGGGACTCCGTTCTAAGCGACACGGGAGGGGATCTTTGGACACGGAGTCCTCTGGCGCAGTCTGTGATGTTGTCCAAACCGCCTTCTGTTGCTCCGCCCTGAAGGAGCCCATGCAGATCAGCTGCGTCTGGCTCTCCAACTCCGAACGTTGTCGATGCCGGGCAAACAACTTGTGCCTCTTATTTGGTGACCCTGGACATTTTGTGACGGGATGTCCACGTATTTTGGATCGTCCTGGCAGCTTGTCTTCCCGTGGGGTAAGCATTTGCCTTGCCAGTTCCATCTCTCAGAGCCGAACTGTTCTTCCTGCAGTCATTCAGTGGAGGGGAGTGAGCCACTCGGTGGTTGCCCTCATTGACTCTGGAGCCGAGGGTGATTTTATTGACATTGAGCTGGCCAAGAGGTGGAGGAATCGCATAGTTCCTCTCACTCGGTCCATCGCGGCTGAGACACTCTGCAGCACCTCTCTCACCAACATTTCTTCCACCACTGAACTTGTTTCGCTCACCACTTGACAGTTTACTGTGGAGGTCGATGCATCTGAGGCAGGGGTAGGAGCAATCTTGTCCCAATGTTCCTCCCCGGACGTCAAGATACATCCCTGTGCGTTCTTCTCCCGCTGGCTCAATTCCCGGAGCGGAATTACGACATCAATAATAAGGAGTTGTTAGCCGTCAAGCTTGCTTTGGAGGAGTGGCGCCACTGGTTGGAGGGGGCTAAGGTTCCTTTCTTGGTTTGGACCGACCATAAAAATCTTGAATATATCCGTTCAGTGAAGCGACTGAACTCTCGGCAGGCTCGCTGGGCTCTTTTTTTGGGGCGTTTTGATTTTGTCATCGCCTACCGGCCGGGGAGTAAGAATGGTAAGCCGGACGCCCTTAAGCGTCAGTTCGAGGTCGGGACCACTTCCACCCCTCGTGTCCGTTGTTTCCCCCGCTCGTGTGGTGGAGGCGGTCACTTGGAGGGTGGAATCTTTGGTTCGCAAAGCCCTGAACGGTGTTACTCCTCCGGATGGTGTTCCAGTGAACTTGTTGTTCGTTTCTCAGTCTGTTCGTACCAACGTCCTCCAGTGGGGACATTCCTCCAAACTAGCTTGTCACCCAGGAGTTTCTCGCACCTTGTCTCTTACTAAGCAGCGGTTTGGTGCCCTTTCATGCCGCAGGACGCTCACAAGTTCGTCTCGGCTTGCCCAGTTTGTGCGACTAACAAATCTTCTAACCGTCCACCGGCGGGACTACTGCGTCCGTTAGCCACCCCTTCGAGGCCCGGGTCCCACATCGCCATGGACTTCGTCACGAGACTTTCTCCGTCCTGTGGCAATTCCGTGGTCCTCACTGTGGTGGAAAGGTTCTCGAAGGCGGTACATTTTATTCCCCTCCCTAAGCCTATGTCTGCTAAGGAGACAGCTAAAATTATCCTTGTCAACGTTTTCCGTGTCCAGGGCCTCCCCGTGGACGTGGTCTCTGGCAGGGGTCCCCAGTTCGTTTCTAAATTTTGGGCTGAGTTTTGTCGGCTCCTGGGGGCCACGGCCAGTTTATCCTCTGGTTACCATCCACAGTCTAATGGGCAGGCCGAGCGGGCTAATCAAGATTGCGAGAGGTCTTGCGTTGCGTTGCTTCATCTGAGCCATTGTCTTGGAGTTCTGGGTTGACTATGGTAGAGTATGCTCACAACTCCCTTCCGGTGTCGTCTACGGGTTTGCCTAGTAAGCTGCCTAGGTTACCAACTCCCGTAGTTTCTCTCCCAAGAGGCGGACGCCTCTGTTCCGTCTGCTCAGGGCTTTGTTAACCGGTATATTCGCACTGGAGGGTTGCTAGACGGGCCCTCATTCTCGCACGTAGACGTTACCAAACGTCAGCGAATCGCCATCGCTCCAAGGCTCCCCCTTACGTGTGTGGTCAAAGGGTTTGGTTGTCCAAGTCTGACCTTCCCCTTCATGTCCCTGCACATAAGCTGGGTCCTAAGTTTATCGGTCCCTTCCCGAATCACCATTAATCCAGTTACCGTTCGCCTCAAATTACCCCCCTTACTTAAGCGAGTTCACCCTACGTTTCATGTGGCCAACATCAAGCCGTGGTTCGCTTCCCCCTTGAGAGTGAAGCGTTAGAAATATATTGTATTACCAAGATCTTTATTTGGGGTTTGAGAGAGAAGCGTTAGAAATCTATTGTAATACCAAGATCTTTATTTGGGGTTTGAGAGTGCAGCGTTAGAAATCTATTGTATTACCGAGATCTTTATTTGGGGTTCGAAAGAGAAGCGCTAGAAATCTATTGTATTACCAAGATCTTTATTTGGGGTTTGAGAGAGAAGCGCTAGAAATCGATTGTATTACCAAGATCTTTATTTGGGGTTTGAGAGAGAAGCGCTAGAAATCTAATGTATTACCAAGATCTTTATTTGGGGTTTGAGAGAGAAGCGTTAGAAATCTATTGTATTACCAAGATCTTTATTTGGGGTTTGAGAGAGAAGCGTTAGAAATCTATTGTATTACCAAGATCTTTATTTTGAGAGAGAAGCGTTAGAAATCTATTGTATTACCAAGATCGAGGAAGATCGAGAGAGAAGCGTTAGAAATCTATTGTATTACCAAGATCTTTATTTGGGGTTTGAGAGAGAAGCGTTAGAAATCTATTGTATTACCAAGATCTTTATTTGAGGTTTGAGAGAGAAGCGTTAGAAATCTATTGTATTACCAAGATCTTTATTTGGGGTTTGAGAGAGAAGCGTTAGAAATCTATTGTATTACCAAGATCTTTTTGAGGTTTGAGAGAGAAGCGTTAGAAATCTATTGTATTACCAAGATCTTATTTTTATTTGGGGTTTCTAACGCTTCTCTCTCAAACCCCAAATAAAGATCTTGGTAATACAATAGATTTCTAACGCTTCTCTCTCAAACCCCAAATAAAGATCTTGGTAATACAATAGATTTCTAACGCTTCTCTCTCAAACCCCATATAAAGATCTTGGTAATACAATAGATTTCTAGCGCTTCTCTCTCAAACCCTAAATAAAGATCTTGGTAATACAATAGATTTCTAGCGCTTCTCTCTCAAACCCCAAATAAAGATCTTGGTATACAATAGATTTCTTCTCTCTCAAACCCCAGATCTTGGTAATACAATAGATTTCTAACGCTTCTCTCTCAAACCCCAAATAAAGGTAATACAATAGATTTCTAATCTTCCGCTTCTCTCTCAAACCCCAAATAAAGATCTTGGTAATACAATAGATTTCTAACGCTTCTCTCTCAAACCCCAAATAAAGATCTTGGTAATACAATAGATTTCTAACGCTTCTCTCTCAAACCCCAATAAAGATCTTGGTAATACAATAGATTTCTAACGCTTCTCTCTCAAACCCCAAATAAAGATCTTGGTAATACAATAGATTTCTAACGCTTCTCTCTCAAACCCCAAATAAAAAATAAAGATAATACAATAGATTTCTAACGCTTCTCTCTCAAACCCCAAATAAAGATCTTGGTAATACTCTAACGCTTCTCTCTCAAACCCCAAATAAAGATCTTGGTACAATAGATTTCTAACGCTTCTCTCTCAAACCCCAAATAAAGATCTTGGTAATACAATAGATTTCTAACGCTTCTCTCTCAAACCCCAAATAAAGATCTTGGTAATACAATAGATTTCTAGCGCTTCTCTCTCAAACCCCAAATAAAGATCTTGGTAATACAATAGATTTCTAACGCTTCACTCTCAAACCCTAAATAAAGATCTTGGTAATACAATAGATTTCTAGCGCTTCTCTCTCAAACCCCAAACAAAAAATTAAGATCTTGGTAATACAATAGATTTCTAACGCTTCACTCTCAAACCCTAAATAAAGATCTTGGTAATACAATAGATTTCTAGCGCTTCTCTCTCAAACCCCAAACAAAAAATTAAGATCTTGGTAATACAATAGATTTCTAACGCTTCTCTCTCAAACCCCAAATAAAGATCTTGGTAATACAATAGATTTCTAACGCTTCACTCTCAAACCCCAAATAAAGATCTTGGTAATACAATAGATTTCTAGCGCTTCTCTCTCAAACCCCAAATAAAGATCTTGGTAATACAATAGATTTCTAACGCTTCTCTCTCAAACCCTAAATAAAGATTTTGGTAATACAATAGATTTCTAACGTTTCTCTCTCAAACCCCAAATAAAGATCTTGGTAATACAATAGATTTCTAACGCTTCTCTCTCAAAAATAAAGATCTTGGTAATACAATAGATTTCTAGCGCTTCTCTCTCAAACCCCAAATAAAAAATAAAGATCTTGGTAATACAATAGATTTCTAGCGCTTCTCTTTCAAACCCCTAATAAAGATCTTGGTAATACAATAGATTTCTAACGCTTCTCTCTCAAACCCCTAATAAAGATCTTGGTAATACAATAGATTTCTAACGCTTCTCTCTCAAACCCCAAATAAAGATCTTTTTTAATACAATAGATTTCTTACGCTTCTCTCTCAAACCCCAAATAAAGATCTTGGTAATACAATAGATTTTTAGCGCTTCTCTCTCAAACCCCAAATAAAGATCTTGGTAATACAATATGTTGGGTCTCGGGTCTAGCACTTGTGGTGTTTTTCTCTGGCCTTTGTTATTCTTGCCATGTGTCTGAGTTCCTCGTTTACCCCGCCCTCTTGTTAATTTCCTCGTTACTATGTTCTTTGATTCACCTGGTTTTCTGATTTTCCCGCTCTTTTCTCCAGCTGTTCCTCGTTATCTCCCCGTGGGTTTTCCTTTATATTCCCAGTGTTTCTTGTGTTCTGGTTCAGTCCGTTTTGGTTCTTACCGAAGGTTGTCCAGCCTTGTCTTGTCTTGTCCTGTTCTGCCTTGGCTGATCTACACGTCAGTAACCGTTTGTCTTGTCTGGGCTCCTGAGCTGAGTGACCGCACCAAGTACCTACCTCTGTCTTGCTCATTGTCAATACTCCGGGAATCCAGCATGTCATCTCTAGTCTCAAGGGAACTGTCTTCAACCTCTTAAGGACTCAATCTATGCTCCAGGGTCTCCGTTAGAGCCACTGAGGGTGACTATCTCTCCTCTCAAGGAACATCGTTACAGTGGGAGGATCCTGACCCGCGTCGGCGGATTTACGTTTTGTTTTGGCCTGCCTACAGCGGGTGGATTTCCCTTGGCCCTCGTGGGCGGAATTACGTTCCTTTTACCTGCCGTCAGCAGAAGGATTTTGTTGGCCCTCGTTGGGTGGATTTATCTCTTCCTTTTTTGTGGATTACCCTGACTGAACTCCCTTGCTGTTTCTCACTTCAGAGAGAATTCCCCTGTTTTTTACGGCCGAGCGCTCGAGCCTTTGTGACTTTGTCAAGTTCCCGTTTTCTCAGATTGCTATCTCTTGTCATATCTACTGCTGTGTATTCCCTGCCGAGGTTATTTATAGAGGAGGATCGGTCACAGACTATGCCATTCGACTCAGGACTCTTGCAGCGGCATGCGATTGGAATCAGAGCGCCCTGCGTGCTCGCTTCCTGGATGGGCTGGAGGCTAACATCTCGGACGAACTGGCACCTCTAGACCTCCCAGAAGAACTTGAAGCTCTCATTAACCTATCGGTGCGGGTTGAGAACCGTCTAACCCGACGCAGTCAATGCCATCTGACCAACCCTTTTGGAACTCCCTCCGATGGGGAACACGGAACCCCCAGGCAACTCACCCGCCACATCGGAGCCCATGGAATTGGGGCGCCTACGCCTCACCCCCCAAGAGAAGCAGCAGCGTTTAGCCCAAGGACTCTGCTTATATTGCGGCAAGGCCGGACACTTCGCTATCCGGTGCCCTTTAAAATCCAAAGCCCACTAGCAAGCCAGAGAGTTTTGGTGGGCGCCATCTCTCCCTCAACCTCTCCTATCAGCCGCACCCTGCTTCCCTTTCGTCTACAATTCCAAGGAAGTATTTATTCCGGTATGGCCCTTCTTGACTAGGGGGCCGAGGGTAACTTCATTGGGGTCGCTACAGCCCGGGAGTGGGGCATTCCACTTCTACCTCTTGCCGAGCCGGTCGACGCCTGGTCTCTTGCGGGTGGACTTCTCTCTGCGATCACCCATGTCACTCCAAGCGTGAGTCTCTCTCTTTCGGGTAATCACCACGAGAGGATTGTGCTGTATGCCATTGAGTCCCCTGGTAACCAGCTAGTGTTGGGGCACCCCTGGTTGGCACAGCACAATCCTCACGTGGATTGGTGCAGTAACTCAGTTTTAGCTTGGAGTCGTTCTTGTCATGCTTCTTGTCTGGGTCTTGCCTCTTCTCTCTCTGTTCCTTGTGCTCCGCAGGTGCAACCCGCAGACCTTAAAGGCGTACCAGTGGAGTACCATGATCTCGGCACGGTCTTCAGCAAGTCCCGGGCCACCTCTCTTCCTCCACATCGCCCTACGACTGCGCCATCAACCTCCTTCCTGGCACTTCTCCGCCCAAGGGGTGGCTCTATTCCCTTTCTGGACCTGAGAGAGAGGCCATGAACACTATATTCAGGAATCCCTTCGGGCTGGTCTCATACGGCACTCATCTTCCCCTGCGGGTGCGGGGTTCTTCTTCGTTCAGAAGAAGGACGGCTCCTGAGGCCTTGCATTGATTACCGAGGTCTGAATGACATTACTGTTAAGAATAGTTATCCCCTACCTCTCATGTCTTCTGCCTTTGAACTTTTGCAGGGAGCCCAGGTCTTTACTAAGTTAGACCTCCGCAATGCCTACCACCTTGTCCGCATTCGAGAGGGCGATGAGTGGAAGACAGCGTTCAACACTCCTACGGGGCATTATGAGTATCTGGTTCTCCCATTTGGTTTGACCAATGCTCCCGCTGTCTTCCAGGACCTTGTTAATAGCGTCTTGGGAGACATGATTAAACAGTTTGTTTTTGTGTACTTGGATGATATTCTTATTTTCTCCCCGTCTCTCCAGGTGCACACCCAACATGTTAGACGGGTCCTGCAACGGTTGCTTGAGAACCAGTTATTTGTCAAGGCGGAGAAGTGCGAATTCCACTGAGTCGGTTGCGTTCCTTGGTCATATCATCTCCTGGCGGGATTAAGGCGGACCCCGCTAAGACCAGTGCTGTCGCTGATTGGCCCACACCCGACTCTCGTAAGGTGCTCCAACGGTACCTGGGATTCGCCAACTTCTATCGGCGTTTCATCAGGGGCTTTGGTCTCATCGCAGCGCCTCTCATAGCATTGACCTCCACCAAGGTGGCGTTCAGTTGGAATCATGACGCTCAGGTGGCCTTTGACAAATTAAAGTGTCGTTTTGTCTCTGCTCCTGTCCTGTCTTTTCCAGATCCCGAGCTCCAGTTCATTGTAGAGGTCGATGCTTCTGATGTCGGGGTCGGCGCAGTATTGTCTCAGCGCTCCACTCTCGATGGGAAGGTGCACCCCGTGCCTTCTTTTCCCACCGCCTTAGCCCTGCAGAACATAATTACGATATTGGTAACCGAGAGTTGTTAGCGGTCAGGCTCGCATTGGGAGAGTGGCGCCATTGGTTGGAGGGAGCCGCGCTTCCCTTCTTGGTCTGGACGGATCACAAGAACCTAGAGTACATCCGTTCAGCCAAGAGGTTAAATTCTCGCCAGGCCCGCTGGACACTCTTTTTTGGTCGTTTCGTCTTCACCCTCTCGTATCGGCTGGTTCCAAGAATCTTAAACCAGATGCTCTCTCACGCCAGTTCAAGGCCCCAGAGAGAACCTTGGGCAGAAACCATCCTCCTAAGGGGAGGGTGTTTGGGGCACTCTCTTGGGGAATCGAACGGCGAGTGGTTAAGGCCGGACGAGGGGTGCAAGCACCAACAGAGTGTCCGGCGAACCGGCTGTTTGTGCCGGCCATGCTGCGCTCCCAAGTCCTTCAGTGGAGTCACTCCTCCAAGTTGGTCTGTCATCCAGGTATTCGGGGAACGTTGGCTGCCATCGTCAACGCTTCTGGTGGCCGTCAATGGTCACCGATGTCAGACAGTTTGTGTTGGCCTGCCCGATATGCGCTCAAAGCAAGTCCCTTCATCGCGCTCCTGCTGGTCTGCTCCGCCCCTTGCCCATTCCCTCCCGTCCCTGGTCCCATGTCGCCCTCGATTTTGTCACTGGGCTTCCTTCCTCCAATGGTAACACTGTGGTTCTCACGGTGGTGGATCGCTTCTCCAAGACGGTCCATTTCGTCCCCTTACCCAGGGGTACCTTTCATCCGCCGGGAGACAGCCCAACTGATGGTGGACCACGTCTTTCGCCTCCATGGTTTGCCGGTGGACGTGGTTTCTGATAGGGGTCCTCAGTTTTCCTCCCGGTTCTGGAAAGAATTTTGTAGACAGATCGGGGCCTCTGCGAGTCTGTCTTCCGGTTTCCACCCCAGACCAATGGGCAGTGCGAGCGGGCTAACCAGTGCGGTCCCGTCTGCTCTGGCCTTCGTCCAACGCTGTCGCCGCACTTGGGAAAATGGTCAGGGGGGTTCTGGCCCGAACCGGAAGACGGACCAAAGCACCAGCCGATCGTCACCGGTCTCCCCCAGCCTATGTTTGTGGTCAACGGGTATGGCCATCCACCAAGGACCCTCTCCGGGCACCTTCTCGTAAGCTGGCGCCGAGGTTCATTGGTCCATACCGGATCACTAAGGTGGTTAATCCCGGTGACGGTCAGACTCCCTACTTTCCTTGGTCGGGTTCACCCGGTTTTTCATGTATCCAGGGTCAAGCCTGTGTTCACTTCCCCCCCTTCTCCCTGTCAGTAAGCGCCCCGTTCCCCCCCCTCCCCGCCTAGTGGATGGTGTCCCTATCTACACTCTGAGAAGGCTACTTGACATCCAACGCCGGGGCAGGGGCGTTCAATTCCTAGTGGACTGGGAGGGGTACGGCGCAGAGGAGCGTAGTTGGGTACCCTCCCGGGACATTCTGGACCGGTCCCTGATTATGGACTTCTACCGGCGACGAGGTGAGCCCCCTCCTAGGACGCCCGGGGGCGCCACTGGGGGGGAGGGGGGTACTGTTGGGTCTCGGGTCTAGCACTTGTGGTGTTTTTCTCTGGGCCTTTGTTATTCTTGCCATGTGTCTGAGTTCCTCGTTTACCCCGCCCTCTTGTTACCTTGTTAATTTCCTCGTTACTATGTTCTTTGATTCACCTGGTTTTCTGATTTTCCCGCTCTTTTCTCCAGCTGTTCCTCGTTATCTCCCCGTGGGTTTTCCTTTATATTCCCAGTGTTTCTTGTGTTCTGGTTCAGTCCGTTTTGGTTCTTACCGAAGGTTGTCCAGCCTTGTCTTGTCTTGTCCTGTTCTGCCTTGGCTGATCTACACGTCAGTAACCGTTTGTCTTGTCTGGGCTCCTGAGCTGAGTGACCGCACCAAGTACCTACCTCTGTCTTGCTCATTGTCAATACTCCGGGAATCCAGCATGTCATCTCTAGTCTTCAACCTGTTAAGGACTCGATCTATGCTCCAGGGACTTCGTTAGAGCCACTGAGGGTGACTATCTCTCCTCTCAAGGAACATCGTTACAGTGGGAGGATCCTGACCCGCGTCGACGGATTTACATTTTGTTTTGGCCTGCCTACAGCGAGTGGATTCCCCTTGGCCCTCGTGGGCGGAATTACGTTCCTTTTACCTGCCGTCAGCAGAAGGATTTTGTTGGGCCTCGTTGGGCGGATTTATCTCTTCCTTTTTTTGTGGATTACCCTGACTGAACTCCCTTGCTGTTTCTCACTTCAGAGAGAAGTCCCCTGTTTTTTACGGCCGAGCGCTCGAGCCTTTGTGACTTTGTCAAGTTCCCGTTTTCTCAGATTGCTATCTCTTGTCATATCTACTGCTGTGTATTCCTGCCGGGGTTATTTATAAAGTTTCAGCTAACTGCACTTGACTCGTGAGTCGTTCCTAACAACAATAGATTTCTAACGCTTCTCTCTCAAACCCCAAATAAAAATCTTGGTAATACAATAGATTTCTAACGCTTCTCTCTCAAACCCCAAATAAAAATAAAGATCTTGGTAATACAATAGATTTCTAGCGCTTCTCTCTCAAACCCCAAATAAAGATCTTGGTAATACAATAGATTTCTAGCGCTTCTCTCTCAAACCCCAAATAAAGATCTTGGTAATACAATAGATTTCTAACGCTTCTCTCTCAAACCCCAAATAAAAATAAAGATCTTGGTAATACAATAGATTTCTAACGCTTCTCTCTCAAACCCCAAATAAAGATCTTGGTAATACAATAGATTTCTAACTCTCAAACCCCAATAAAGATCTTGGTAATACAATAGATTTCTAGCGCTCTCTCTCAAACCCCAAATAAAGATCTTGGTAATACAATAGATTTCTAACGCTTCTCTCTCAAACCCCAAATAAAGATCTTGGTAATACAATAGATTTCTAGCGCTTCTCTCTCAAACCCCAAATAAAGATCTTGGTAATACAATAGATTTCTAACGCTTCTCTCTCAAACCCCCAAATAAAGATCTGGTAATACAATAGATTTCTAACGCTTCTCTCTCAAACCCCAAATAAAAAATAAAGATCTTGGTAATACAATAGATTTCTAGCGCTTCTCTCTCAAACCCCAAATAAAAAATAAAGATCTTGGTAATACAATAGATTTCTAACGCTTCTCTCTCAAACCCCAAATAAAAAATAAAGATCTTGGTAATACAATAGATTTCTAGCGCTTCACTCTCAAACCCATAATAAAGATCTTGGTAATACAATAGATTTCTAGCGCTTCTCTCTCAAACCCCAAATAAAGATCTTGGTAATACAATAGATTTCTAACGCTTCTTTAAAAAAATAAAGATCTTTGTAATACAATAGATTCTAACGCTTTTCTCTCAAACCCAAATAAAAATAAGATCTTGGTAATACAATAGATTTCTAACGCTCTCTCAAACCCCAAATAAAGATCTGGTAATAATAGCGCTTCTCTCTAAAGATCTTGGTAATACAATAGATTTCTAGCGCTTCTCTCTCAACCCCAAATAAAGATCTTGGTAATACAATAGATTTCTAGCGCTTCTCTCTCAAACCCCAAATAAAGATCTTGGTAATACAATAGATTTCTAGCGCTTCTCTCTCAACCCCAAATAAAGATCTTGGCCTTCTCTCTCAAACCCTAAATAAAGATCTTGGTAATACAATAGATTTCTAACGCTTCTCTCTCAAACCCAAATAAATATCTTGGTATACAATAGATTTCTAACGCTTCTCTCTCAAACCCCAAATAAAGATCTTGGTAATACAATAGATTTCTAGCGCTTCTCTCTCAAACCCTAAATAAAGATCTTGGTAATACAATAGCGCCTCTCTTCTCTCAAACCCTAAATAAAGATCTTGGTAATACAATAGATTTCTAACGCTTCACTCTCAAACCCCAAATAAATATCTTGGTATTACAATAGATTTCTAACGCTTCTCTCTTCTGATGCTTCACTGTCTGAGGAGCGGGAGTCGAATTTCTCATTCTGATGGTTCACTGTGTGAGGAGAGCGGGAGTCGAATCTCTCCTTCTGATGCTTGACTGCCTGTGTGAGCATCAACTTTGATTGACTCATTCTTCTACTCTTCATTCTCCATCTTCTCTTCAGATTGCCTGTGGCGAACGGGAGTAGAATCTCCTTCTGATGCTTCACTGTCTGAGGCGAGCGGGAGTCGGATCTCCTTCTGATGGTTCACTGCCTGTGGCGAGCGGGAGTGGAATCTCTCCTCCTGATGTTTGACTGCCTGTGGTGACCATCAACTTCTTTCTCCTCGGAGTGTGTCTGGCGAGCGGGAGTGGAATCTCTCCTGATGTTTGACTGCCGGTGGTGACCATCAACTTCTTTCTCCTCGGAGTGTCTGTGGTGAGCGGAAGTGGAATCTCTCCTCCTGATGCTCGACTGCCGGTGGTGACCATCAACTTCTTTCTCCTCGGACTGTCTGTGGTGAGCGGGAGTCGAATCTCTCTTTCTGAAAGTCTATTAACTGATTCATTATCGGCTGGACTCTCAGTCATATTCTGCGGGTCCTCTGTCTGATGTTCGTCCTGAAATGAACAGTAAGTTGGCGTTTTATCTGAATATATTTTTGCAGTGAATGAGAATAACACCAGTGAATTAAATGTGAGCAGATCTTCAGTACCTGAAACCAAGCATGGTGCTGGATCTTGCCCAGAAGAATGCGTTCTTTTGGGTTATCCTGCAGACAGGCTTCAATTAAACTGCAGCATTCTGCGAGGAAACACAGAAGAGTCTGTTATAACCTTAAAGTGTCAATCCATCTGAACGTCACTTTAAACTTCACATCTGCTCTGATTTGTTCAGTTTAATATCATTGAGAATTTCAGTCAGCCTGATGAAGATCTCACCTTTGGAGAAGCCGTGTATAGACCAGATCTTGTTCTTCATCTGGTTCTTGTCAATGGAGTCTGGGAATCTCCGGCACAACGAGGTGAACAACAGGACACCCAGTGAGTACACCGTTGCGGACTTAGCGTGGTACTTGCCCCTTTTAAAATATTCTGGGCAGAAGTATTCCTCTGTGCCTGAAGAAACAAGATGTCATGTGATTCATTAGTCTGCATTAGTTTAGCACTGAATCTGAATGATGTCATCTTAGTATTTATATTAGGGCTGTTTATAATAGACATTTGAAGTGATGAAACATACCTATGAAGTCCCTGTAGTGCAAACCTCTTATACACATCACCGCACTCAAAGTTGATGAGTTTGATTTCTAGGGTGTTTGTGTTGATGAGGAAGTTTTCCAGTTTTATATCTCGGTGGAAAACTCCACGTTTGTAGCATGTATGCGGCCTTGGTCGCCTGCCACATGATAGATTTCGCTGTCTCCTCTGTGATTTGATTCCTGCATCCAAGAGGAAGTCGCTCAATTTTTTGCAGGGAGGGAAGACCTCCAGGACCATGACGTAATACTTCTCAGAGTCCTGCCACTCCAGAAGCTTAATGATCTCTGGAACATCATCTCCCTCATTGGCAAGAATCAGAAGAGCGATCTCTCTAGGAATGGGTTTAGCATAACCCGGCTGGAAGAAGACAGGAATTAATCAGGATTAGATGAAGGTGACTTTACAAACTGGAGTCAACAGAAGTGTGGTGTGTGTGTGTGTGTGCGTGCGTGCGTGCGTGCGTGCGTGTGTGTGTGTAAGAAAACAATGTTGAAGATGTTTTCAGGTTAATATCAATCAATACTTACGATGCTGATGTAATCTGTCTTCTCGTTCTTGTGGACAAATTTCACTGCCACCTGAACAACAGAAACAGATTTACAGTTAAATCATATCACTCAAAGCATTCATGATGAACAGACATGTCATTCATTTATAACAATAGAGATCATGTTTGATCAGTCTGTCTGTTTCAATAGATCAAGTTCACTAAATAGTGAACATAAGATACAGGAAGAGATATTAAAAACATAAGCACAAGACAGAAGAAAAAGAGAAAAACTCAAACCTTCTGGCGTTGCACAAACGTCTGCCTTTATAGATTGAACCAAATGCTCCTTCGCACAGCTTCTTCCCAATCTTATACCGCCTGTAGTTGATTACTGTTCATAGATAAATGAAATGTCAAGAATTAGAAATACGTCTTCCAAACCTAATGAACAATATTAAACATATGATGAAGAGTGTGCTTATGTTGGGATTTTGGATATAATCTCACCTTCGATTGATTTTGGCTGAAACTTTACAGTGAGATGATGTCCTGAAATCACATATGTAGAGAGAATGAGGTCAAACACAAGATCAATTCAATCAACTTACATCAATGAAATATGTAACAATCCTATCGATAGATAATATTGAATATGGAAAACCAACAGCAGCATTTTACAGTGCAATTTTACTTAAAGATTTGTTCAAATCATCACACACATTTAACATCTTCATTTCAACCGATCAGTTACATTTACATTTAGTCATTTAGCAGACACTTTTATCCAAAGCGAAAGTCGTACATAGTTACAACGACATAACCTTAACCTGAGCGGTAAATAAAAACATCCAGACTTAAAATAATGATGCATGCCTGACACGTGTGTTTCTAAAATAAGTTAAAATACATTTAATATCTTTGGTTAAAATAAAAGTAATTTCTTATGAATGTCATGAAAGATTGATGTATTTCACACACATAAAGTATCACATGTTCAAATTCTATTGATTTGTTATTTTGTTGTATTGGTTTGTCATCTTTCTTAATTATAATTTGTATGTGTTCAGAGATTCAGAGTCTTGACCTTGTGTGCTTAATGTCTGAAATGAGTCATATAGACAAAAATGTACTGTATATACATATGTCAGTTACAAAACTGAATGGACATGGGTGACTGGGAGCAAATAATGAAACATAGAGAGAAATTCCTCTAGTATCGCTCAAAAATCACGTCAGGGTTAAAATAGCAAAGTTCAAATGTGACTGAAGATGAATTTCCGTATGTAATACCACATTTACATTCGTGTTATTAAATAGGCTAGATGCGTTCACTTTTATGGTGAAATATGGAGAAGATATGTCTGCTGACTCTAAAACATTTGAACATATCGTCTAGATTCTTATAATGTGGTGGTTTTATGACTGACCATCATCTGTGAGGAGGTGTTTCTGTAGCTGGCTCCTCTCTCTCAGCCTGACCTCTGCGGCCTTTTCTCCGTCCCAGAAACCGCTTTTTCTTCTTCTTTCCTCGTCTTTCTCGGTCGCGTTTCGATTGCTCGAGCGGGTAGCTCGTACACACTGCTATCATCGCGAGGTTCGTCGCCTTTAACGCACTTGACAAAATTCTGACCCATCTTCACTCAAGTAAACAGCAGCAGCAAGTTAACCGTAAGCGGATGAAAAGCAGAATGAGCAAAACAAGTAATGTCAGCGTCTATAAACGCTCAGAGTCATTGTGACGTCATCTTTAGAATTCTTCACGCTCGTGTTATCTGATGTGTATATTTGAATTAACCTCGAAAAGCTTCACATCCAGTTTCAATGTCAATTAAACGTGACTGGACAATAGAGTGTTTTTACGACGCGTCATCAATCCGGAAGTCGCCCATGTTGGAGGCACTCGGACATAAAATGCGACGGAACGGAACGGAACTCGGTAGTTTTGCCGATAAAAATGGTCCACTATTGTTGTGTTTTGGGCTGTACTAATCGGTCGGACCGAGAAAAACACGTGGAGTCCTATCGACTGCCAAAAGTGATTACGAATCAAGCAAAATACTGTCGGAGGAAAGAAGGCGTTTGTGGATTGCCAAACTGTACTAGGATTTTCAGGGCAAGAATCTTGACAACATTCGTGTTTGTTCTTCTCATTTCGTGTCAGGTACGGCAATTATTGGAATAGTGTATTAACTCATTGTGTAGTGTAATAGTAAACGTTACACTCATGTTAATATTCTTTGCTGTTTGTTAAATACCTGTCTTAAAATCTGATTATAATTTAATTTCAAACTACTCTGGTAGTGGAAGACATACATTTTCTAAATGAAGCTACATTAATTATTATTGTATTGTAGGTCAAATATGACCTGCACAAAAAGGATGATCCAGATTGGGTGCCATGGCTAAATATGAGAGGAAAGCAAGAACCACAACCACAGCGGTTGAATCCAGCCCAGAAACAAGGATGCTGCTGCCCATTCTTTGCTTATTATGGACACACCATATGATTATGATAGGCATAAGTGAT
>VCII01000804.1:0-21270 GCA_006030095.1 Triplophysa siluroides | reverse complement strand
ACGACACCCCCAGGGCTTGCTTTGTATGACCCGAATGCTGAAACGCTTGTCTCTCCGCTGACTCTTCCTCATATGGGATGGGCGCCGTTCTTCTCCAGCGGCACACAGACACAGAGTGGAAACCTGTGGCGTATGCCTCGAGAGCCCTCAGCAGCACTGAGCAGCGTTACGCCCAGATCGAGAAAGAGGCGCTGGCATCAACATGGGCCTGTGAGAGGTTTGCAGAGTTCCTTATTGGAAAGAGTTTTCACATTGAAACCGACCACAAACCCTTGATTCCTCTACTAGGCTCAAAGAGCTTAGATGAACTTCCTCCACGCATACAGCGTCTGCGCATGGGACTAATGCGTTTTGCCTACACCATATCGCATGTGGCTGGCAAAGACATTGCAACTGCGGATGTGCTGTCCCGAGCTCCCGTCAGTCACACTCCAGAAGGATTGCAGGAGGAGGAAATCAACCTCTATGTTGACTCTGTGGTAGCGAATCTCCCAGCTACAGAAAAGAGGTTAAGAGACATTCAGAGACACCAGGACGACGACCCCACACTCAAGCACTTGAAGAAATTCTGTGTCGACGGATGGCCAGATAAATTCTCAATTAACAGAGTGTTCCAGCCATACCTGCAATTTTCAGGTAAGCTCACAATCCAAGATGGTCTACTGTTGTATGGCAGCAGGATAGTCATCCCAGCATCTCTCAGGGCGGACATCCTGTCAAAGCTGCACGAGGGTCACCTGGGAATAACAAAATGCAGAGAGCGAGCTAAACATTCAGTGTGGTGGCCAGGGCTCAGTAGAGAGCTGACAAACATGATAGAGAAATGTGATGTATGTACGTGAAAGAGTGAATTTCAAAGAAAAGATGATGTCTACTGTGTTTCCCCCAAGACCATGGTACACTGTAGGTGCGGATCTATTCCAGATAGATAACAAACAATACCTGGTCATTGTGGACTATTTCTCCAGATATTTTGAAGTAGCCAAACTAACATCTACAACATCTGGAGCAGTGATTGATCACGTCAAGTCTATTTTTGCTCGCCATGGAATACCTGAGGTGGTCCGCTCTGACAATGGCCCCCAGTTTGCATCGGAGATCTTCAGACAGTTCGCACAAGATTGGGGTTTTTTCATGTGACCTCTAGTCCCCATTTCCCACAGAGCAACGGGGAGGCGGAGCGTGCTGTGAGGACCATCAAAAGTCTCCTCAAGAAATCCAGCGACCCATATCTCGCCCTGATGGCTTATCGAGCTGCTCCTCTGGCAAATGGATACAGTCCCACTGAGCTTCTGATGGGAAGGAAAATAAGAACGCCAGTTCCTGTCATTACATCCACGCTCAACCCGGGGTGCGCAGACATGGACAACCTGAAAAGGACAGAACACAGGTACAGAAAAAAACTGCAACAGCATTATGACCAAAGACACAGAGCACGTGACATGCCGTGCCTTCAACCTGGTGATCATGTGTGGGTCAAAGATACAGAGGAAAGAGGCACGGTGGTGTCTACTGCCGGTACACCGAGGTCATACATCATTGAGACGCCCGGGGGCACACTGCGAAGGAACAGATACCATCTTTCACCAACCCCCGTGGCTCCTGGCACACCTGCTAACTCAACTGAGTCAGCGCCAGAGAGCACAGTTCCTGACAACACACACACTCCTGTCACACCCGGAGCACAGTGTGTAGCCAGTCAGCGGTCTCCTGTGTGTGAAAGACGTTTCCCACTCCGAATAAGGAATTCCCCATCTTACTTGAAAGACTTTGTTCGTTCTTAGGAATGGCACCTGTTATGGGGGAGAGCAGGAAGTAGTTGTTTGTTGCCAATTTATATTGTTGATAATTTAGGGGGTTGATAAAGTTGTTACAGAAGCACATGTTCATAGTATTTCATGCCGAATAGTATGAAAAAAAAAAAAAAATGTGTGTTATTATTGTTACTGATCTTGATCATCATTTTAGTGATGTTATGGGTTATAATTATATCCGGAAGAGCTGTCTGTTACTGGTAGAAATGTTCATAATGTAATTCCTGCATCTGTACAAAGATTATCCTTTGCTTAGAAAGGGGGATGTAGTATCAGGTTAACTACTGGGGTAGGAACCTTGTGTAGGTTGTGGTTGAAGGGGGGAATGATTTAATAAAGCACGGGTTCAAAGAGTGTGCAGCTGTGGTCCTTGTGTTGAGCCTCCTATAAAGGTTATGGTGTACCTATAAAACACACAACAGGAGAGACAGACAGAAATATGAGTTTTTGCACTGAAAACAGCATTTTGTGTCAAACTGGCTGAGAGCAGAATGAAAAAGTGCATTTAGCAAAGGAACAGAGTTTGTTTGTGAAAAGCTGTTTTAGTGCGCTGGGAGAATCAGAAATATGAGTTTTTTGCACAGAAAACAGCATTTTGTGTCAAACTGACTGAGAGCAGAACGAAAAAGTGCATTTAGCAAAGGAACAGAGTTAGTTTGGGAAAAGCTTTTTCTGTGCGCTGGGAGGGTCAAATATGAGTTTTTGCACTGAAAACAGCATTTTGTGTCAAACTGAATCAGAGCAGAATGAAAAAGTGCATTTTATAAAGGACCAGAGCAAGTTTGTGAAAAGCTGTTTCTGTGCGCTGGGAGAGTCAGAAATATGAGTTTATTGCACAGAAAACAGCATTTTGTGACAAACAGAATGAGAGCAGAATGAAAAAGTGCATTTAGCAAAGGAACAGAGCAAGTTTGTGAAAAGCTGTTTCTGTCTGCTGGGAGGGTCAGAAATATGAGTTTTTGCACTGAAAACAGCATTTTGTGTCAAACTGAATGAGAACAGAACGAAAAAGTGCATTTTCAAAGGAACAGAGCAAGTTTGTGAAAAGCTGTTTCTGTCTGCTGGAAGGGTCAGAAATATGAGTTTTTGCACTGAAAACAGCATTTTGTGTCAAACTGAATGAGAACAGAACGAAAAAGTGCATTTTCAAAGGAACAGAGCAAGTTTGGAAAAAGCTGTTTCTTTGTGCTGGGAGGGTCAGAAATATGAGTTTTTTGCACTGAAAACAGCATTTTGTGACAAACAGAATGAGAGCAGAATGAAAAAGTGCATTTAGCAAAGGACCAGAGCAAGTTTGTGAAAAGCTGTTTTGGTGCGCTGGGAGAGTCAGAAATATGAGTTTTTTGCACAGAAAACAGCATTTTTTGACAAACAGAATGAGAGCAGAATGAAAAAGTGCATTTAGCAAAGGACCAGAGCAAGTTTGTTGAAAGCTGTTTTAGTGCGCTGGGAGGGTCAGAAATATGAGTTTTTGCACAGAAAACAGCTTTTTGTGTCAAACTGACTGAGAGCAGAACGAAAAAGTGCATTTAGCAAAGGAACAGAGTTAGTTTGTGAAAAGCTTTTTCTGTGCGCTGGGAGAGACAGAAATATGAGTTTTTGCACTGAAAACAGCATTTTGTGTCAAACTGGCTGAGAGCAGAATGAAAAAGTGCATTTAGCAAAGGAACAGAGCAAGTTTGTGAAAAGCTGTTCTGTCTGCTGGGAGGGTCAGAAATTTGAGTTTGTTTACTGAAAACAGCATTTTGTGTCAAACTGACTGAGAGCAGAACGAAAACGTGCATTTAGCAAAGGAACAGAGTTAGTTTGGGGAAAAGCTTTTCTGTGCGCTGGGAGGGTCAGAAATATGAGTTTTTGCACTGAAAACAGCATTTTGTGACAAACAGAATGAGAGCAGAATGAAAAGTGCATTTTATAAAGGACCAGAGCAAGTTTGTGAAAAGCTGTTTCTGAACACTGGGGAGAGTCCGAAATGAGTTTTTGCACTGAAAACATAATTTTGTTGTAAACTGGCTGAGAGCAGAATGAAAAAGTGGTTTAGCAAAGGAACAGAGCAAGTTTATGAAAAGCTGTTTCTGTGCGCTGGGAGAGTCAGAAATATGAGTTTTTTACGGTGGCCCAATCGTGCACAGCATGACGACATTTTAAAAGCAAACATAAGATCACAGCACAACGGAATCGAGCCACAGCACAACGGAATCGAGCCACAACAACGGAATCGAGCCACAGCACACGGAATCGAGCCACAGCACAACGGAATCGAGCCACAGCACAACGGAATTGCTACAACACAACGGAATCGAGCTACAACACAACGTTAATGCTCCCGACCACTAGGGGGCATCAGCGCCGGGGAACATTAATCAGTATGCGTGTAGAAGAGGCTGTCGAGTCGTATGGAGGAGATTTTACAATGTAAGTACCTTCAACAGGTGCTTTTAATGTTAGTGTTTGCTATATACTCTGATACAATTACGTTTTATACATGCATCTTACCAAATTGTTACGTAAACTATTCGTCACTATCCGTTATTGTAATTGGATTTATCATTTTTATCATTGTCTTCTAGGCTGCCATGTTTTGTCCCTTTTGTGGAAACGAACTTGGGACTCCTATTGCCTTTTGTGGCTCTTGCGGTTCTAATGTCCAAATTTTGTCAGAGCACGGTATGATTATATATATATATATATATGGAACCATAATTTACGTCATCATCAATAGGTATTGTTTGACTTAGTGCAGCGTTGCGCTGACATATCGTCATATCATACTCATACAATGGATTTGCGTACCGCTGCATTAACTGGGACACACCTGTTGTGTGAGGCAGGCTTTTTTACCATTTACAGTTGTAACACTAAAAAGTTTGATAGTAATGTTTTGAACGCTTGTCATTAGGTCCTTCATGTATAAACATTTGTATATTTTTATCATTACTCTTTGTTGTTACCAGAGTTCCCAATCGAAGTTTCTGAAGAGGATCTTCTTCTCAAGTACTTTAGAGATGGACACACTTACAGTGTAATTTTGGATATTCTGGCATCAAAGCACAACCTCAAATTTAGCCTTCGTACCCTGAAAAAAAAATTAAACAGACTATCATTGTACAGACGAAAAGCTACACACCGTTGGACATTGTTCAGGCAGCAATTACTGAGGAGTTGGATGGTCCTGGACAGCATTATGGGTACCGCACAATGTGCCAAACACTACGTCAGAAATACAGTCTTACAGTTAACAGACAAGATGTAATGTGTATGATGGCAGATCTTGACCCATTAGGAGTTGTACAACGATCAAGAAGAATGTTTGTAAGAAGGGTTTACCATTCTTCGGGGCCAAATCACACCTGGCACGTTGATGGCTATGACAAATTAAAACCCTATGGTTTGGCCATAAGTGGCTGCATTGATGGATACTCTCGGAAAGTGATGTGGTTGGTCTGTGGAGCCAGCAACAACAACCCAGAAGTTATAGCGAATCATTACCTGCAGTGTGCCACTGAATTTGGGTCATACCAAAGCGTCTTCGCACGGACTGTGGCACTGAAAATGGAGTAATGGCTGCAATCCACTGCACTCTGAGATCAAACCACCAAGATGAACTTGCAGGGGCTGCAAGTCATGTATATGGCTCATCAACTACCAACCAAAGAATTGAAAGCTGGTGGTCATATTCAGAAAACAAAGGTACAGTATGGTCACAGTCATTTAATATTTGTATCTTCAGTTTTTGCTTAACTTTCCACTTAAAGGCAGGGTGTCTGATTTCTCTCTTAGCTGTTGTTGATGTTCAAATCAACAAAACAGACACACTACCCCCATCTTTCGCTTTCGTCAGTGCTTAACTCGACTAATGTCCGACCTCTGCACTTTGCACCTTACTGCTGATTGGCTACAAGGTTGTTTGGTACTCAGTCCGACTTTGTCTAAACAAGTGTAAATCAGACACCCCGACTTTAAAAGACTTAAAACATGTTCTCGAAAAATAGCATATTAATGAATTCCATAAAGCATGTTTACATTATTGTTGTTTTAATTATGCAGGACTCAGTTTTGGATGGATCTTTTGAATGACCTGAAAGAGAGACAACTTTTTAATGGCAGTCATGAGCACATATGCTTGGTGCGTTTTATCTTTTTGGGCATGCTTCAGAAGGAGCTTGATGAAACCAAAGAAATTTGGAACACACACACCATTAGGGCAGTGAAACAATCTCGCTGTCCTTCTGGGAAACCTGATGCAATGTTCATTCTTCCACACAGGTTGGTGTACATTATGACTAGTATTATATATCACTGTTTGTAATAGAATTGTTAAAGACATGAATACTCTCCCTCATACTGTTTTGTTTCAAAGCCATGATACTTTTTATGCATTTTTTTTCTTAAAATTACTGTGAAACAATAAGTTCCTATTTATTTGTAAAACTGAGATTGCTGCTTAACTGTGTTGCAGGGATAGAACAAAGCAAATGCAAATACATAGTTAAATTCAAGATTACCTTTATTGCATAAAAATGCTGCGCTTTGTATCAAATATTGGTGCTGCACATCAACCTGAATGATTAATATAATGGTAAACATTTTTTTCTGATTTAACCCAAAGGTTTAATGGAACCGATTGTGGATTCCCTATCTCACAGGACGACCTGGGCCAGTTTCTGGCTGAACCCACTCTGAGTATGTGTGGAGATGACCAGCTTCAGGCAAACTTTGAAGAACTACATTCACAAGGGAATTTTACTACACCTCTGAACTGGGAGACTGGTGTGGGAAATTACATAACCTTGAAGAACATGGCTGAAATTTAAAGTTGGGTAAGTTTTAAAACTTTCATTAAACAAACACAAAACAGTTACCATTACTACTCACTGCAATCCAAAACCAGGTGAGTTTTGTATGCCAAAGTCCATTGCATTTTTTAAACTCTTCATAACTTTTGGACATTGGTAATTTGATTGTGTTGGTACAGGTACTAGCAATAGGATAGCTGGAGGTCCTCTCAAAGCAGAGTTTGGGTTGAGGGACAATTGTCGAAGGAGGCAGTGAATCCAGTCCTGTAGCAAAACATCAGGATGTCCTGGAGGGAGAGTCCTGCTTCTTGTTCTAAAATTAGAAGCCGTTAAACATTATGAACTATGTACATGTACAACAATAAATGTGATGTTTAATCCTTAACCTCCTGTGTCAAGTAGATAGTCTCTCCAATATCCAATTATTCTGGTTTCTTCTTGTCGCCTGGTGCTACCTACTTCACTGAGCTGAGCCTTAAAGATACCCTCCAATGATTCAGGTGTGAGTTTCTCAAACCACAGCACATATATGGTGTGAATACAATTGGATGCTGCTCCAGGGCATTGATGACATCCAATGTCAAAAGCCCATCCTTAAATCTGGAAGACAAGCATTCATCACAGAGTCTCTATGACAGTATAGATAGTGATAATATGGTCTCAAATTAACCACAAACATACCTCTGAATTGAGTACTGATTTCTGTATATTATGTACCACTGTATGAAATCCTTTACAATGTTCTGTTTGCCTTCTACACTTAGTGGATACTCGAAACATCCGGCAGTCTGCAGCAAGCTGGCATACTTATCAATGAGCATGTGTAATTAATCTAATGATGCAGCACCTGATATCTGGGGCAAACAGAGTTAAAGGATTATCCCACAAAAAAAAATATTTGACCCTCATGTCATTGTTAATATGTATATGACTATTTCTTCTGTGGAACACAAAATATATTTGAGAAATGTTTTAGTGGTTTTGTGTCCATACAATGGAAATTAAAAGGGCCAATGTTGTTCCTTCACCAAGAAAGTCATACAATTTTGCAATGACATGAGTGTGAATAAGACAAAAACATTTTCATTATTAAACTACACCCAAAAGGAGCAATTCAATAAAAATACATTTTTAGAAAACTCATACAAATTACACTTGTATAACAGATGAACAGAAAATCAATTCAAATCCGAGTAAATTTACTTATTCACATTAAAGGAGCTCTATGTATGCGGTTGAGCTTGGTATCCCAGTCCAAACTCAAAATATTGGCAAGGGTTTTTTCCCGCCCCTCCTCAGACTCGACTCTCACAGGAGTTGCCAGACATTTACAAGAGTATAATGGAAAGCATCAACTCTTACACTAAGTTTATCTGATAATTTATACGTTTGCAGTAGTTTGTTGTTTGCAAATGTAACTCAATCAGCAGCTTGTTTCAGGGGTTGCTTCCTCCGGATGTCGCATTTACAGCCATATTGCGGTCTCGGTTAATAACCGTAATAAAATGTTATATCCATTGTAAATTGTAAAATAATTCATAATAATAATTATTATTATTATTGCATCGTAATAGTACCGGAAAGGGTGTAATCTGCTCTGACCCAGATTGTTTGTATGCTGCAATATGCTGTGATTGTCGCCAACTGGCAACCCAACTGTCAAAATACACTAGTGGGTAAATCGTCAGTGGGTGGGGGTCACACGGACCCAAAAACAGACATTCCGGCACGTAACGTACATTTTAGAGTGGAATAACAGGCTATAGCATTGTCTTTTGGACAAGCCAATATATGAATTTAGTATGTTTCCTAAATGTCTATGAACATATTAAAGTTGTTTTGATTTAATACAGTAAAATTATTATATACAGCTCCTTAAAGCATAACTGAACATTGACTGTACCTCGAGCAAGGCTGTCTTCATGATCTCATCTGTTACATCTTCAATTGTTCCATCAAAGTCAATCCTCCCAGTAATGTGACTGTACAGCAGAGAAAGCGAGGACCTGGACCACCATGAACTATAGAAACTGCGATCATCCGTCCAGCAAGAAAGTATTCATCTTCTCTGGCAGCTGTAGTAAATTAATAGTTTTTCCAGTTAATAAAACAAGATAATTATCAATAGGGCAGGTAGGAAGTCGTATTAAAAGTACAAGTTCACAATTCACCTGCACTGTTAAATGTGAGAAATCTCTCATGTTCTGGGCCATCAAATATTCTTCGAGTCCTTAAACAGTCCATTAAGAGGGTTAGAAACTCCCGTTTTGGACCACCCGTGTCTACTGCATCTTCAGTTGTCCCTTCATCATCTGTGAATTTAACAAGCATGTCATGTGAGGGGTCATATGAAGCACGTTTGAAACCACGAGCTGCTCCATCCCAAACATTAGCTCGATTTATGTTGAATCTGCTGCAAGATGTCTTTATGATCTTCGATGAGAGATCTGATACAATGTCTGCAGCAGTTAATGCATCCCTGCTGTAAAAAAAAAGGTTTAAATTAAGTAAAACAATAATATTCAAATTAAAACATACAAACATGATGTTAAAGAGAGAATTAATTACAACCTTTCCTCTTGAACATAATGTCTGTTCCCGTCTGACTCTTCGGAATCACTTTCAATTACTATTGGTGCATACAATCGTGTGTAATTTCTGTAAAAAATCATTAAGAGAAATTTACGTTCATCAACTGACTTTAATTAGGACCTGTAATTTCTTTTTGGACTTACAATCAGCTCACGTGTAGCAATTTTGAGGGCCCTGTGTGTGCTTTTGTATATTTGTTCTGTTCTCTCCTCCTTCCTAGTTTAAAGAAAAATAATTATTAATATTAACATTATTAACTACCACTAGCTGAGCAACTAAACAGCAAGCGTTAGTTCATTTAGTAAACTTAAAAAAAAACTATATGCCAGTATACCCTACATTTTACTTTTGTGGTAACACATTCCTTTGAAAAGTTTGAACTTACTTGGTCTAAAATTGGCTGAGAAAGATTAGGGAGTCTGAAAAATCATTGAATCGAACATCAGAATTGCATACATATTGTCTTAAAATCTCTAAACACTTATTTTCATTATGTTATAATAATGCCTGTCTGAGTTGCTTTCTGCTTTTGGGGTGCTGGCTTCATTTGGACCGTCCCAAACCTGGATACATTAACACAAACATTATGTTAGAGTAAGTTTGAAGTAAATACTTATTAGGAGGCATAAAATTAAATGCACTCACCAAAGTGTCAGTCTCATAGTATGGACTGTTAGAGGTAGATGTTATGATCACTTTACTGTCTTCACTTGAGGAATCTCCACTATCATCTCCAAAAACAACAGCAGCAGTAGTAGTTATGGATCTTTGAAAAATGTGCTTAGATTATAACTGTTTTCTGTATATATTATTGTAAATGTGTAGTCTTGGTGGGAATTATTCAAGTAAATTATTCAAGTAAAATTAGCTTACCATTGACTGAAAAGTCTTGAACTGTGCATATGAACAGAGTTATTCTTTGGTAAGCCTTCCCTAGTGCCTCTTTGTACAGTTCTATTCTGAAAGGTGTGTTTGTTCCTGGAATGTGTTTCACTTCTGCTCCATCGGGGTACAGGGGGGGTTGTATGTCTTGATTAAAATCTTTTACTTTTTTTACAGCAGCTGTTAATAGTTGCTCTGAAGACCAATTAGGTTGAACCTCAAGAGGCAGGGTCTTCCCTCTGACAGGCTTTAGTACACCATTATGTCTCCACATAACTCCAACATAAATCTACATATGAAAATAAAACAAACTGTCACAATAAAATTGTATTAATGTAGTAAGAGTGACTGTATAGGAAATACAATTTTACTTTTAGAACATTTATTGCAACCCCATTAAAGTTTTAATCTGAGAGATAACATTTAACCTTAACTGGGAGGTTATCAATAATAGTCACATTTACATTTATGCATTTGGCAGGAGCTTTTATCCAAGCAACTTACATTGCATTATCCTACACATTTATACATAGGTATGTGCAATCCCCTGGGATCAAACCCACAACCTTGTGTTGTTAACGCAATGCTCTTACCACTGAGCTACAGGAAAGTTACAGGAAAGACTCATTTGAGATAAGCAAAATCTGCTCCGAACCGGTTAGTTATATATTGCATAATGTCTATTGGCTAAGAATGTCAGTTTTTTTTATTAACCCTAAGAAGTCCATGAACTATAGTAGTTTTTTGTGATATATGTGGAAAATGTATTCTACCCATGATCATCTTAATGTAAAAGCAATGGTATTTTAATTGCATCCAAGAATGTGATCTCTGCCATTTGCTGACGTTTGTTGTTGACTGGACTGCAAAACTTCTTACCTCACTGCAGCTGCTTGCTCTTGTCGGACTGTCAGGCAATGCTAAGTGCATCTCAAATGAGCCTACTGTCAAATTATATCAATTTATGTATAACCTAATGAAAAACTGATAAAACTAAGAAAATACCTTTACAGTTTTCTTATCCTTCTTAGATGCCTGGCATTTCTTAGTAAAGAATGTTTTCCTCTCCTTCTCTTTCAAAGCCCTGAACTTCATGAAGGAATCCAATGTACTTCTCCCTGTATTTCCTGCTTTAAACACAATGCCCAGTCAAATCATATGAAATGCTCTAATGTAACTCTCCTAAAAGCTCTTCTGTTCTAAATAAAGGGTTCGATAGTAACAACCTCCCTTCTACCTTCACTTGTGCTTGGCTGATTTTCATCAGGAACTTTGTTGGAAACATTCTTCAGAAATTTTACACTTTGGCCACATGCACTGCAAAATGCAGGACAGCTTTCCACTGCAGCGCCACAAAATGGACAATACATTGTGATCTGTAAAGAAACACTTCAGGAAACAAGTGGCCTTTGCTTTTTTTCACTGAGACTATGATCTTATGACATTACCCCACATGAAAAAACTCTAGTATTTTATAGTGTTCTATGATAAACTTTAATAAATAGTAGTATATATCATTAGTAGTATAAAAATACTTATAGTATAGTATAAATAGTAAATGCATTCTGTAGCATTTACTATAGTAAACTGTAGTTTAATTCAGTATTTACTATAGTACCAAAGAATTTGACTACATTTTACTACAGTAAAAACTATACTACAGAGGTTATCAACTTTCTGTCAGAGTTTAGCTCCAACTCGGATCCACACCCGTCTGTTGCTCTATTAATACGCATGGTCGACTTTATCCAGCGTTACTTTGATTATGTCATGATGTCATATGCCTATCGGTCTGCGCTGCATTCAGACGAACGCGCGTGGTTAGCTTGTTTAGGTGTGTTTCATCAGAGCTAAAGCTAAACCCTGCTGGAAAGTGGAATGTGAACATTGCATAGTGTTTTTCATGTGGGATGCTTAACAAACACAAATAACAATGACTTCGGTAAATCCAATTACAAGAACGGATAGTGACGAATAGTTTACGTAACAATTTTGGTAAGATGCATGTATAATACGTAATTGTATCAGAGTATATAGCAACACTAACATTAAAAGCACCTGTTGAAGGTACTTACATTGTAAAATCTCCTCCATACGACTCGACAGCCTCTTCTACACGCATACTGATTAATGTTCCCCGGCGCTAATGCCCCCTAGTGGTCGGGAGCATTTCCGTTGTGTTGTAGCTCGACGACGTTTGTGCTGTGGCTCGATTCCGTTGTGCTGTGGCTCGATTCCGTTGTGTTGTGGCTCGATTCCGTTGTGTTGTGGCTCGATTCCGTTGTGCTGTGATCTTATGTTTGCTTTTAAAATGTCGTCATGCTGTGCACGATTGGGCCACCGTAGTTTTTTGCACAGAAAACAGCATTCTATGTCAAACTGAATGAGAGCAGAATGAAAACGTGCATTTCTGTCTGCTGGGAGGGTCAGAAATATGAGTTTGTGCACTGAAAACAGCATTTTGTGTCAAACTGACTGAGAACAGAACGAAAAAGTGCATTTAGCAAAGGAACAGAGCAAGTTTGTGAAAAGCTGTTTCTGAACACTGGGAGAGTCTAAAATATGAGTTTTTACACTGAAAACATAATTTTGTGTCAAACAGGCTGAGACAGAATGAAAAAGTGGTTTAGCAACGGAACAGAGCAAGTTTGTGAAAAGCTGTTTCTGTGTGCTGGGAGGGTCAGAAATATGAGTTTTTGCACTGAAAACAGCATTTTGTGTCAAACTGACTGAGAGCAGAACGAAAAAGTGCATTTAGCAAAGGAACAGAGCAAGTTTGTGAAAAGCTGTTTCTGTGTGCTGGGAGGGTCAGAAATATGAGTTTTTGCACTGAAAACAGCATTTTGTGTCAAACTGACTGAGAGCAGAACGAAAAAGTGCATTTAGCAAAGGAACAGAGCAAGTTTGTGAAAAGCTGTTTCTGAACACTGGGAGAGTCCGAAATATGAGTTTTTGCACTGAAAACATAATTTTGTGTCAAAATGGCTTAGGGCAGAATGAAAAAGTAGTTTAGCAAAGGAACAGAGCAAGTTTGGGAAAAGCTTTTTCTGTGCGCTGGGAGAGTCAGACATATGAGATTGTGCACTGAAAACAGCATTTTGTGTCAAAGTGACTAAGAGCAGAATGAAAAAGTGCATTCAGCAAAGGACCAGAACAAGTTTGGAAAAAGCTGTTTCTGTGCGCTGGGATGGTCAGAAATATGAGTTTGTGCACTGAAAACCGCATTTTGTGTCAAACTGACTGAGAGCAGAACGAAAAAGTGCATTCAGCAACGGACCAGAACTAGCTTGGAAAAAGCTGTTTCTGAACACTGGGAGAGTCCGAAATATGAGTTTTTGCACTGAAAACAGCATTTTGTGTCAAACTGACTGAGAGCAGATGAAAAAGTGGTTTAGCAAAGGAGCAGAGCAAGTTTGTGAAAAGCTGTTTCTGTGTGCTGGGAGAGTCCGAAATATGAGTTTTTGCACTGAAAACGTACTCGGTTACTTACGTAACCTCGGTACCCTGATGGAGGGAACGAGACGTTGTGTCGAGAACGACAGATGGGGTTCGCCCTTGAGAACCAATCAACTCTGACTACTATAGAAAAGGCCAATGAAATTTGGCGAATGAAATTTGCATGCCGGGCTCCGCCCCCGGATATCCGGTATAAAAGGAAGCCGGCGTGCAGCATTCATTTACCTCTTGTTCTGAAGAGCCTGAGAGCCTCTCACGACTGCAGCAGAATACGATACGTGTTAGTGGCATAAGGGACACAACGTCTCGTTCCCTCCATCAGGGAACTGAGGTTACATACGTAACCAAGACGTTCCCTTTCTGTCGGTCTCTCGACGTGTGTCGAGAACGACAGATGGGGTTGCCTATGGAAAACGCCACAATGTAGCGTCAGCGAAGCGACGGTAACAAGCCTGGGCGTGTCAGCTCGAAACTTTCGTGAAACTTGTAACCTTCCAGTGTGGTGGTCGGGGGGTTCCAGAGCTTTCTTGGAGAAAGATGGGTACAGCCCTGACCGGTAACCTTTCAGGATAACGTGAGAGTTACCAGGGCCGAATTCAAGGCAATCCGGGGACACAGAGAATGCTTGGAGGTCCCCTACCCTCTTGAAGGAAGCGAGCGCCACAGGGGGGCCGTCTTACTCAGGTGAGGAAGATCGGAGCCTCTGGGGGCTCTTGGACCCACGTTAGGGTCTCAAGAGGGTATGGAGCGGAGATAAGGCGGCTTCCGCCCTCTCGCGCCCGTTAGGAACCTGGTGACCAGGTCGTGTTGCCCTAGAAACTTTCCATCAACTGATTTGTGATGAGTGGCAATAGCGACTACATACACTTTCAGTGTGGAGGGGAGATGTTAGTCTCCAGTCTCGTGAGAAGGGGAACACAGTCCTGATCAAGCACCTCAGTGGGTCTTTCTCGTTGAGAAAGACACCAGGACGAGAAGAGGCACCGTCTAGAGGCGTGTAACCGCCTGGTAGATGGGGCCCTAGCCTGGGTGATGGTCTCAGCCGTATAGGGGGAGTAGCCATCTCAGGATCTTCTCGTCCCGTCTAGAGACCAGACATGGGTTTTCCAGAGGTCTGATCTGGGATGCCAGAACGTGTCCTTCCCCTGAGAGAGCAGGTCCTCTGTCAGAGGAATGGGTCAGGGGGAGTCGCTGTCCAGAGCATCAGCTCTGAAGCCAAGTGTGGTTAGACCAGTGCGGTGTAACCAATAACACTTGGTGCTCCTCTTCCCTGATCTTGCACAGTGTCTGTGCAAGGAGGCTCCTGGGGGTGGAAGGTGTGCTTCCGCCCGTCCCGTGGTCAGCTGTGCGCCAGGGCATCCGTGCCGAGGGGGGCCTCGGTCAGGGAGTACCAAAGCAGACAATGGGTGGTGTCGTGGGAGGCAAAGAGGTCTATCTGTGCCTGTCCGAACAGCACCCAAATGAGCTGGACCGGGGGTGGAGTCGCCACTCTCCGCAAGGCGTATACTGACGAGAGAGCGCGTCGGCTGTCTGGTTCAGTTCACCTGGGATGTGTGTGGCCTGCAGGGAGCGGATCACCTGCTAACTCCACAGGAGTTAGCTGCCGTGAGCGTATGCCACCCTGGCGTGTACGCTACGGCTGTCGTGCTGTCCAGGTGGACCAGCACGTGCTGCCCCGCACTAGAGGCCGTAGCCTTCTCAGCGCAAGCAGCACAGCCCACAACTCTAGGCAATTGATATGCCAGCGCAGACAGGGGCCCGTCCAGCGCCCCGCTACTGCGTGCCCGTTGCACACTGCGCCCCACCCCTGCAGCGAGGCGTCCGTCGTCACCACGACGTGCCTCGTAACCTGCCCGAGGGGAGTCCCCGCTCGGAGGAAGCAGAAGTGATGTCATCCGTGCTAACCCGGGGATATGTGGTTCCTGAGGTCGGAGCGCGGTGCAAACCGCGCCCACCCCGGGTGCCATGTTTTTCCCGGGGGTGCATGAGGAGCTGTGTAAAACTTGGAGCGCTCCACTCACGGACCGTTCCAGTGAAACCAGCTCCGGCTCCCTTACTTCCCTCGATGGTGGGGCAGCCAGGGCTACGTCAAGATCCCCCGGGTGGAACGTCCGCCTGCGGTGCACCTGTGCCGCGGACGGCTACCACCTGGGGGGGAATCGGCCACGCCTACCGTCCAAAGCGCGTAAGACTTCGGCACCACTGGTGTCGAAAGCTTGCGATGCCGCGGGCCAGGCTGCCTCCTCTCTCTATGCCATGGCCATCCTGCAGGTCCGCCAGGCCAAGGCGTTGAGAGAGTTCCACGAGGGTAAGGCCGACCCGGGTATAATGCAGGATCTCCGTGCCGCCGCTGACAGCGCTCTATGGGCGACCAAGGCGGCGACACGGACCCTGGGTCGGACGATGTCCACGGTAGTGGTCCAGGAGAGTCACCCCCGGCTTTACCTTGCGCGGAAGAGTGACACCAAGGAAGTCCGCTTTCTTGATGCACCCATCTCGCAGGGTGGGTTGTTGGTAACACCGTCGAGGACTGCGCTCAGCAGTTTTTGACGGTGAAGCAGACAGTGGCAATTAGCCACATTTTTTCACGCCGCGACTCGGCCGCCTAGGCCTCCGAGATCCCGCGTGACGTCTGCTTCCCGGCAACCCAGGACCCCTTCGACATCGGCTCCGGTTTCTGTGCCCCCACAGGCGGCACCCCGGAAGCGGAGGTCGAGGGGGAAACCTCCACCCCGTCAGCAACCTTCTCCCGAGAGGGGACACTGACGGGAAGACCCAAAGGAGAACAACATCGGGCCCGACCTTCACAGCCACGGCTCTGATCGGTCGGTACGGGACGGCTCCTGCTCGTCACCAAAGCCGGGCCCTTTTCAGGGCCTGGCGCCCACTTACTCGCAGAGTTTTTCCGTTCTCCCCGGGTGTACTTACAGCCGATCGCACACTCCACTGGACTGTGCCCGGCGACCCGACTTCCCCTGGCGAGGCGTTGGGTCGTACACACACACGACAGCTGCCACCACTCTCAAATCGACAGTGCGTGCAGCGGTCCCGCCAGGCAGGTAAAAAAGGCGGAGCCGACCTTCCCTCCGGGGACCCCCCGTGACAGAAGGGTAGCTCCGCCAGCCGACGAACCACCACCATGGGAATGATGAAGCAGACCGTCCCCTTGGTCACCCTGTCACAGTCCCTGGGAGCTCGAGAGCTGCCCACACTGTCTCGCTGACTAATGAGGGCGGTCCGTCTTGGTTACTCGATCCAGTTCGCCAGAGACTCTCCCAAGTTTCGGGGCATCATCTCTCCCTCTGTCAGAGGCAGGGACGCCTCCGGACATCGGGTAGAGGTCACCACCCTTCTGGCAAAACAGGCATCGAGTTCGTCCCTCAAAACCAAGATGTTCAGTGGGTCACGACCCGCACTTCATCGTTCCCAGGAAAGATGGTGGGTTGCGCCCCATAGTTCTGCGTACCCTGAAAAGCACCTTCACAAAGCTGCCGTTCAGGGTGCTCACGCAGAGGCGCATCCTGACATCTATCAGGTGTCAGGATTGGTTCGTGGCAATCGACCTGAAGGACGCTTACTTTCATGTCTCGATTCCCCTCGACACCGGCCGTTCCTACGGTTCGCGTTCGAGGGGCGGGCATATCAGTACAGAGTCCTCCCTTTCGGTCTGTCCCTGTCTCCACGGGTCTTCACGAAGATCGTGGAAACCGCCCTTTCTCCCCTTCGGGAAAAAGGTGTGCGGGTACCAAACTATCTCGACGACTGGCACACTCGCGAGATCTGTTGTGTACACAAAGGGACCTGATGCTCCGGCATCTAGATCGATTGGGATTTCAGGTCAACCGAGAAAAGAGCAAACTCTCCCCAGTGCAGAGCATCCTCTTTCTCGGTATGGAACTAAACTCTGTCACCATGACGGCGCAGCTGTCCGCAGCACGCGCCCAGTCAGTGTTGAACTGCCTGGAAACACTTCAGGCAGTCGGCGGTCCCCCTGAAACAATTCAGAGGCTCCTGGCATGGCGTCCTCCGCGGGGGTAATACCCCTCGGATTGATGCACATGAGACCGCTCCAACACTGGCTACAGAGTCAAGTTCCGAGGACAGCGTGGCACACCGGCAGCAGGCGCATGGTGATGACGCTGCTAACGTGGGTGGTCATCGGGGCCGTAGCCACAGTGCGGGCAGATGTGTCAACGAACGCTGCTTCAGTGTGCTGGACGCCCAGACACCTAATGCAGCGATCGTGTCCATCCCCCTCCTCGATGAGGGTGCCGCACCCAAGAGAACAGCGGGACATGCCGCGCTGGAAATTGCTCAGTCAGTCCTGAAAAGGACCTTTTAGAAAAAATCTCTATCACCTCCGGAACTGCCGAGACGCCCAGGGGAAGGTCGCTGCAGGTAGGGACGATCCGCTGCTACACGTCGTAGATCCAGCAATGTAGAAGAAGAAGAATCCATAGAATTCGTTCTGTTCGTAGTCATGAGCGAAGGCTCTGAAGAACAAAAGGTAAATGAATGCTGCACGCCGGCTTCGTTTTATACCGGATATCCGGGGGCGGAGCCCGGCATGCAAATTTCATTCGCCAAATTTCATTGGCCTTTTCTATAGTAGTCAGAGTTGATTGGTTCTCAAGGGCGAACCCCATCTGTCGTTCTCGACACAACGTCGAGAGACCGACAGAAAGGGAATAGCATTTTGTGTCAAACTGACTGAGAGCAGAACAAAAAAGTGCATTTAGCAAAGGACCAGAGATAGTTTGTGAAAAGCTTTTTCTGTGCGCTGGGAGAGTCAGCCATATGAGTTTTTGCACTGAAAACAGCTTTTTGTGTCACAAACTGACTGAGAGCAGAATGAAAAAGTGCATTCAGCAAAGGACCAGAACAAGTTTGGAAAAAGCTGTTTCTTTGTGCTGGGAGGGTCAGAAATATGAGTTTCGCACTGAAAACAGCATTTTGTGTCACACTGACTGAGAGCAGGACAAAAAAGTGCATTTAGCAAAGGACTAGAGATAGTTTGTGAAAAGCTTTTTCTGTGCGCTGGGAGAGTCAGCCATATGAGTTTTTGCACTGAAAACAGCATTTTGTGTCAAACTGACTTAGAGCAGAACGAAAAAGTGCATTTAGCAAAGGAAAAGAGCAAGTTTGTGAAAAGCTGTTTCTGTGTGATGGGAGCGTCAGAAATATGAGTTAGTGCACTGAAAACAGCATTTTGTGTCAAACTGACTGAGAGCAGATAAAAAAGTGCATTTAGCAAAGGAACAGAGAAAGTTTGTGAAAAGCTGTTTCTGAACACTGGGAGATTCCAAAATATGAGTTTTTGCACTGAAAACATAATTTTGTGTCAAACTGTCTGAGACAGAATGAAAAAGTGGTTTAGCAAAGGAACAGAGCAAGTTTGTGAAAAGCTGTTTCTGTGTGCTGGGATGGTCAGAAATATGAGTTTTTGCACTGAAAACAGCATTTTGTGTCAAACTGACTGAGAGCAGAACGAAAAAGTGCATTTAGCAAAGGAACAGAGCAAGTTTGTGAAAAGCTGTTTCTGTGTGCTGGGAGGGTCAGAAATATGAGTTTTCGCACTGAAAACAGCATTTTGTGTCAAACTGACTGAGAGCAGAACAAAAAAGTGCATTTAGCAAAGGACTAGAGATAGTTTGTGAAAAGCTTTTTCTGTGCGTCAGCCATATGAGTTTTTGCACTGAAAACAGCTTTTTGTGTCACAAACTGACTGAGAGCAGAACGAAAAAGTGCATTAATCAAAAAACAGAGCAAGTTTGTGAAAAGCTGTTTATTAACACTGGGAGAGTCCGAAATATGAGTTTGTGCACTGAAAACAGCATTCTCTGTCAAAGTGGCTAAGAGCAGAACGAAAAAGTGCATTTTCAAAGGAACAGAGAAAGTTTGGAAAAAGCTGTTTCTGTGCGCTGGGAGAGACAGAAATATGAGTTTTTGCACTGAAAACAGCATTTTGTGTCAAACTGAATGAGAACAGAACGAAAAAGTGCATTTTCAAAGGAACAGAGTTAGTTTGTGAAAAGCTTTTTCTGTGCACTGGGAGGGTCAGAAATATGAGTTAGTGCACTGAAAACAGCATTTTGTGTCAAACTGACTGAGAGCAGATAAAAAAGTGCATTTAGCAAAGGAACAGAGAAAGTTTATGAAAAGCTGTTTCTGAACACTGGGAGAGTCCAAAATATGAGTTTTTGCACTGAAAACATAATTTTGTGTCAAACAGGCTGAGACAGAATGAAAAAGTGGTTTAGCAACGGAACAGAGAAAGTTTGGGAAAAGCTGTTTCTGTGTGCTGGGAGGGTCGGAAATATGAGTTTTCGCACTGAAAACAGCATTTTGTGTCAAACTGACTGAGAGCAGAACAAAAAAGTGCATTTAGCAAAGAACTAGAGATAGTTTGTGAAAAGCTTTTTCTGTGCGCTGGGAGAGTCAGCCATATGAGTTGTTGCACTGAAAACAGCATTCTCTGTCAAAGTGGCTAAGAGCAGAACGAAAAAGTGCATTTTCAAAGGAACAGGAAAGTTTGGAAAAAGCTGTTTCTGTGCGCTGGGAGAGACAGAAATATGAGTTTTTGCACTGAAAACAGCATTTTGTGTCAAACTGAATGAGAACAGAACGAAAAAGTGCATTTTCAAAGGAACAGAGTTAGTTTGTGAAAAGCTTTTTCTGTGCGCTGGGAGGGTCAGAAATATGAGTTAGTGCACTGAAAACAGCATTTTGTGTCAAACTGACTGAGAGCAGATAAAAAAGTGCATTTAGCAAAGGAACAGAGAAAGTTATGAAAGCTGTTCTGAACACTGGGAGAGTCCAAATATGAGTTTTTGCACTGAAACATAATTTTGTGTCAAACGGCTGAGACAGAATGAAAAAGTGGTTTAGCAATGGAACAGAGCAAGTTTGGAAAAGCTGTTTCTGTGTGCTGGGAGGTCGGAAATATGAGTTTTCGCACTGAAAACAGCATTTTTGTGTCAAACTGACTGAGAGCAGAACAAAAAAGTGCATTTAGCAAAGGACTAGAGATAGTTTGTGAAAAGCTTTTTCTGTGCGCTGGGAGAGTCAGCCATATGAGTTTGTGCACTGAAAACAGCATTCTCTGTCAAAGTGGCTAAGAGCAGAATGAAAAAGTGCATTTCAAAGGAACAGAGAAGTTTGGAAAAAGCTGTTTCTGTGCGCTGGGAGAGACAGAAATATGAGTTTTTGCACTGAAAACAGCATTTTGTGTCAAACTGAATGAGAACAGAACGAAAAAGTGCATTTTCAAAGGAACAGAGTTAGTTTGTGAAAAGCTTTTTCTGTGCGCTGGGAGGGTCAGAAATATGAGTTAGTGCACTGAAAACAGCATTTTGTGTCAAACTGACTGAGAGCAGATAAAAAAGTGCATTTAGCAAAGGAACAGAGAAAGTTTATGAAAAGCTGTTTCTGAACACTGGGAGAGTCCAAAATATGAGTTTTTGCACTGAAAACATAATTTTGTGTCAAACAGGCTGAGACAGAATGAAAAAGTGGTTTAGCAACGGAACAGAGCAAGTTGGGAAAAGCTGTTTCTGTGTGCTGGGAGGGTCGGAAATATGATTTTCGCACTGAAAACAGCATTTTGTGTCAAACTGACTGAGAGCAGAACAAAAAAGTGCATTTAGCAAAGGACTAGAGATAGTTTGTGAAAAGCTTTTCTGTGCGCTGGGAGAGTCAGCCATATGAGTTTTGCACATGAAAACAGCATT
>VCII01000803.1:0-23722 GCA_006030095.1 Triplophysa siluroides | reverse complement strand
CAAAAATGAAAATTTATGCATTTCAAACCTGTATGACTTTCTTTCTCTGCCGGATACAAAATAGATATTTTGAAGAATGTCGGGAACGAACAACGTGGTACACATTCACTTTGCATCAGTTTTGATGTCCTACAATAGAAGTGAATGGGGTCCGGCGGGGGGCGGAGGAAGGGAAGGCAAGGCTGGGGAAAAGGACAGGAGGGGAAGGAAAGAGAAAACAAGGGGAAGGGTCACGGGGGGAGGAAAGAAGCACGGGAAGGAGGACGACAAACGAAGGAAGGCCAGGGGCGCAATAAAGGACTCGAAAGGGAGAGGGCACTCCCCAAAAACAAAACGGCGAGAGCGTGGACGGCACCAGCGGGGCAGGTCCTAAAACGGGAATCCCCCATCAGCTCACTCTCACCGTACCCATCTTACTTCTTTGTTCCTGTTCATTGGTTCTTCCCCCCCCAACTTCTTCCCCCTCTTCCTTCCAGTCTGTCCCGTCCTCTTCTTCGCCTTTATTACGTTCGCCCCTTTCACGCATCCGCACCGCCTCCCCATTTTGGCTCCTAACTAACTGGTTCGTGGCTTAATTTTCATTACTCGTCCTCTTGTTTACCCTTCTCCTTTTCATCCTTCACATACAGCTCCCTCCTCTTTCTCTTTGTCTCCCTTTCGCTTTGGTGATTCCTCCTTTTTCCCGTGTGTTGCGGTATCAATTAGTCCCGTACCTGTACCAGCTTTGCTTTTTCGGTTCACCTCCTGCTGTCTTTTTTCCTCCTCTCGCTTCCCACCGGGCTTATTCCTCCCCTCTCTTTACCTCTCATCCTTTTCGAATCCTCCGCTAATCCTATCAGCTTTTATCTCCTCAACTTTCGCCATTCTTCTCCTCTCTCCGTCCGTCCACCTTCCCCCATTCAACCTTCTTTCTATCTCTTCTTTAACCTTCATTTGCTCATCATAGACACTCCACCTTTTGCTCACTCATCTCCCTTTCCTTCGGCTCTCTTTCGACAATTTCTTAGCCACGTAACTGAAACCATTTAGTTCCCACTGTCCCCACCCTCGAGGCAATCTCTCTCTCCTTCTCTATTTGCTTTTTTCTTCCTCATCTTTGACGCGATGTATCGTCTTTCATCGCCTACTATCCCTTTCCTAACTTTACCGACTCTAGCTCCCCTTGCGAATATCTGCCTACCCCCCCTCTCAAGCTAACTGTTCGTTACTTTCTTTTTTCTCGTTGGCCCTCAGCCCTCTCTGCCTCGTTTTCCTATATCACTATGCCCTCGGAGTCGCCACTCTTCATCGTTATTTCGCCATCGTTCTCTTTTGAGTTATAATTGTCTGTCGCTTTTCTACCCCGTCATCTCCTATCCCACTTCCCCTCTTGATTATTCTTCTGCCTTCCGAGTGTACCTCCTTCGTACCCCCCTCCCGCTATCCTCGTTAGCCCATCTCTCATGGCCCGGTCGTCTTTATTCCGATCCTTAGTCTCTCTCCCTGCACCATAGCACTCCCTCCCCCCTCCCCTTGCCACATTCCCTCATTGTACCCTTTACTTTGCCCTCCTTTTTTATCCACCCCTCTTACGCCCTCCTCGGCTCCGACTACACCCTCTCTCCCCTCGGTTGTACCAACTCCTGAAAGTTTCCTTCTAGATACACAAAAGAAGATATTTTGAAAGAATGTGGTTAACTGTCCACCATTCACTTGCGTTGGTTTTGTAAATAGTATTGAATGGGGGCAGTGCTGTTCGGTTACCAACAGTTTGAAATGACAAGAGAGTAAATGATGACACAATTTAAATGTTTGGTGAACTATGTATTAACAAAAGCTTTTAACCACACTAAAGCCATCAAGAGGGAAATGACTGTAAATTAATATATAATTCATATAAATATTAGATTATATGACTTTAGTATAAAAACAATATGGTTATCAATCAAGATGACGGCATCAAATGTAATATTTCTGAGTAACGGACATTTACTCTGAACATTGAAACTAATTAAATATACCACAGGGAGTATCAGGAATCGAAGTTACGCAAACGTTACTGTAATTTAATTGAACAAAAAGACGATGTGATCTCACAGGCTGTGATGGACATAGCTCTAGCTGAACATGGTGCTCCAGGTGGTCCCTCAGGTTGGTGTGTATCTGGGTCAGAAGACTGTGAGACGGGCAGGGAGATGGAGAGACATTCTGAGCCCCCATCTCCACAAGAAGTGTGTGCATTCCTTTGACCCCTCCCTTGAAATTCACATACAACAAGAGCAAAACATTTGAGATTGTAACAACTTAAATGAATGTAACATAAAAGAGTTCAAATCTCTTTTTAACATGCCTGGTATTTCATGCTTTGTGTGATTCTCTTGTCCTTCCATTTGAGTTCTGTGTTTTGGGAGTAGGCCTTTCCCTCCTGAGCAACAGCGAAGCATCCCTCCATGTCCACTAGAGGGAGCATTGATTCTAACTAATACAATACAAAGAAATATAGTTAAATTATTCCAACAAACTCTATTGCAGGAATATAATAAGATGCAGTGTAAACAATAGTTAAATGTTGTATAGAATTAAAAAGATAACTGTGTGTGTACAACATGAAAAATGTACCTGGCCTGGAGAGAAAAGAACACAAGCCTGACCCCGGCTAGAGTCATCATGCCACTGCTTGCTCACTGTTACAGAAACATTTATAGGCCTTCCTTGATCCAAAGAAACACGGACCTGTACAGAAACATTTATTCACATGAGTGCATTCACATATATGCAAAGTGAATAAGTAAGCAGAGCATTAGAGAATAAAGCATTTAAAAGTAGCCTACAGAGAATTTAAAAGTAAGAATCGAATGAAGACTGAGGTAAAAACTGAGGTTGTTTTTAGTACATTGGCAATTTTGTGCATTAAAGAGAATGAACGTGTGAGAGATGGAGTATTTCTAAATGAAAAGAGTGTTTGACAGCATAAAATATCCAGGTTTTTAATAATGTGAAAGTATAATAATATTGTGTTATGTGCATGAAAGAGTTTTTGAGATTATCTGAGAGCAGAAACTGCGCACCTGGTTGATGCGGCTATATCCGTGGGCTGGTCCATGTGACATAGCGTGTATGTGAAAGTGAGACAGTGTTGAGGTAAAAGCTTGTTTGTTCTGTAATGAGGTCTCACTCTCTCTGCTCACCAAAGTCCATGAGCATCCAGCTTTCACCTGAGACACAGTGGCCTCGTGTATGTTAGATTGTGCACAATAACACATACCCAAACTATACTAGATGCCAAAAACACTCACCTGCTCATGGCTTCCAAACAGAGTCCAGTCAATACTAAGATCTCCTAGTTTTTTCTGTGCCTTACTTTCTACTCTTAGATCCAAACCCCAACCCTGAGCTTTTCCTAGAATTATACATTTTAGCATTTGAAATGTCAGAAAGCAGGGGGTCATAGAAATAGAAGGCAATGTCATTTATTATAACAGTTAATATGTTATATGTTAAAGTAGTTCAACCAAACATGAAAATGATGCCATTATAACCCTCTATTTATTTCAAAACTTGTATGACTTCTTTCTTCCGACAAATATATTTTGGGGACATCTTACTAGAAACGTACATTTACTGTGACAGGGCCTGACACTTTAGCTCGTCCTCCTCAAAAACACATACAAAAATAAGCTTAAAACCAAACAATTCAATGACAGAACTCACCCTTGATCAGTGTCAGCTTAACCTGTCATGCACACATTTTATGTTGAGTTTTACGTAAACGTGACAGGACTGACCAAAAACATTGGGACGTGTAAAATAGTATTTATTTGTAGAATTTATGTATAATTTCATGTTTTTAATCAATTGATATGAATGATAACAACTTTAATTTTGATTGAGTTTTTTTCTAAATAATTTTTTTTAGCATTAACAAAACTATGAAAGCTGTCGGTCCAATTTGGCTGAGGACAAGGACAGGATTTGTGATTTTCAAAAGTGTTTTAAACAAAGAAAAATATATCTGAGAACCTGATCAATGGCATTTCTTTACAGAACAACTCTACTACTAGACAATTTACGGATGAAATACTTGTTGGATGAAATATTTACTGTAACAGTTCAAGGACAGATAATGTACGTTTCTGGTAGAATGTCCCTTTGAAGTAACCGAACAACGACGGTACCTATTCACTCGCATTGCTTTTACTTCCATACAATAGAAGTGAATGGGTACCGCCATTATTCGGTCACAAATATTTTTCAAGTCATACAGTTTTGGGTGAAAAAAAATAAATATTTTTAATGTGTTTCAATTTGTCCACATTTTGTTGTTTAAATGTGCACAGGTCACATATCACCTGTCATTTTAGGATGATGTAACTGCGTGACATTCTGAGGGGTTGGTGGGTGTCGACTGATTCTCCCACTGCACACTGTGTGTGAGAATGTAAGACCATCCCTTTCCACTAAAGAGGGTCCTTACTGTCATAGTTTTAGGCAATGATAGCTAAATGGTAAAAATAACAAATATTAATAGGAGTATTACATAACAGAATGTAACATACTGACATGCAGTTACGTACTAATGAATAAGAAAATGACACATATTAAAACATATTAACGGTATGCAAAACCAAATGAATTTTAAAAATGTTTTTTAAAAGGATTCCTGAACACCCTTTTAAATATGTCTTTGGTGGTAAAACAGACAATCTTGCACTTAACTCACTGGTTCAGTCAATGTTGGTGTGTTCAACTAAATGAAAAGTATACTTGACGCACTTTACCTTAAATATTATGTCCTAAGTATTATGTATTACCTGTGGTATTGAGTGATTGAACACCAGCACTTGCTTAAAGTCTGATTTTGTGCTCGTGAGCTCTCCTTCAAAAGTCAAAGCAGTCTCGCCAACCAGAAGTTCTGCTGTACCCTTAACTGAAGAAAGTGAATGCCTCAACTGTATGGGAACAAAGTGCATAAAAGTAAAAAGTAGCTTTCCTGCAGCTCAGTGGTAAGAGCATTGCGTTGTGGGTTCGATCCCAGGGGATTGCACATACCTATGTATAAATGTATAGGATAATGCAATGTAAGTCGCTTTGGATAAAAGCGTCTGCCAAATGCATAACAATTACTTCTCATGGTAAAGATGCTTTGATAAGAATATTGAACTGATTTTGTCATACCTGTGATTGCGAGTGAAACTCAAATGGTACGTAGGGCTTAAAAGCAGATACGTTGTGGGACACGTTGATCATAAGCCCGATGCTAAAATAAAGCACATTTTTTATGCATTACGGTAGCACATCACCTATGGATCACTATAATGTACTAATATTTGCTTTAGATAAAAATACTGTACTTTGAGGTATTATGATGACCTTGAAAATCCAATGAGAAACTCTCGGATTTCGAAAGAGCGGTTCTAATTCCAACCTTTAAAACAATGCGCCTTTAATCACTTTCTTCTTCAGAACGATTATTGCACCATTCCAAAAAAGTACAGATCCTCAATGTTCTCACTTCCATACATACTTTCAAAGAGCGTCCACGGTCCAGTCCAGAACAGACCCCCGGCAGGTGGTCCACGTCAATCCCCTCTGTGCACTTCACCTGTAAAAACAAGCCTCCGTGTCTTCAGTTTGCTTTGCTCGTAGGAGAGGAGTGTGGAATCAGAGGCATTTCCCTCCAACAACACGAGAACTGACCCAAAGTGTTGAAAGGGTTTCTGGGGCAACCATATGGATAGTAACGCATGCTAAACCAACACAAGTGTTTATTGCTGCATGTTTGAATACGGCAGGCACCGCATGGTGTGTTTTAAAAATAAACAGAGACAAGCAGAATGAAGTCACGACCATTGTATTTTTGAATGAACTATTTATTTAGGAACATTTAAACTTTTAATTTTATTAAAATGAATACAAAATAAAACATAATAATATAACAATAAAACGATACACATAAGAATATGAATATTAAAATGTTTGCATTTTCCAAATTACTGACCTGAGAACGTCCTGTAGTTTCTGTGTTATGTGAACGTCGCTCCAGTGTGGCTCTTATGCCCCGGACCCCTGCATGCTGCTTCTCTTCGGCACACATCCTGCTTTCGTTCCAGTTCACATACACATCTGCACTGCTGTTAAATGGAAGCCCTTCTTCAATACAGAGAGAGAGAAATACTGAACTCCAGTATATATCCATAGCTTATAATGCTTCTGAACATACCTGCAGATGGTTGCCAAGGGAACATGTGAGACAGTCGGGTGTGCAGACTCCTGCACCCGTGCTGTGTAAAACTACTGATGTTCACACATAGTGACTTGTCCACAGAAAGTGCACACAGCAAATATTCATTCCCACTCAGATCCTCTCTGGACTTCCTCTTATCCTGATGTGTCAGATCTAACCCGTACTCAGCGTCATCTATAACTAGTGTGAGCTCTCCTGCAACACAGACACACACACAGGGAACATAGTTTCAAAGATTAATGTGTACATATCAAGATGCTGTCTGTCAAGTTTGTTTGTTGGCATGCTAGCTGGGATGCTTTATTGTTGTATACCAAATTAGCAAAGAATGATCCAAGATCACATTTATGGCCAATAGTGCTTTATCTGGAGACCAGACATGTTTATTATTGTTTAATTCTTGTTTCTGTGCACTTGCATGCAATGTGGATATCTTGCTAGAGTATCTCGGTTGTTATGGTAACGTGCATGCAAGAGCAAAGGATTGCCAAATACTCAATTTGTGTTTCTGGACTGCTCTTTGATATTTTGTAAAGTTGAAAAACTATTCATGGCATTATTTTTTTTAATCAGAGACTTTATTCACACACAGTACTGCATATATTTCTGAAATGAGTCCTTACAGCAAACATTTGTGCAGACATTGAGAACTTATTTACCTTCGGTTTGACCGCCAGAAATGGTCAGTACTCCAACCAAGCTGCTTATGTTGGGTAGAGCAGTGAGAGATGAGATTGAATTGACAAGATCCCCTGAAATGGACATTCGTAACCCTGGATCATGCTCTAGAGATCCACTCAAGTGAGCACTCAATGCCACTTTATTATTTTCTACTGTACACTGCAAGAACACACTACAAAGAGAATAAGGTGAAAGATGATTAGAAAGAGAAATATAAAGTGGCACAGGAAATAACATCCTACTGTAAGAAAACTACGATCAGCATATACTACTGTACCTTTTAGAAGAAAAGTTTGCCGTTAAATAAATACGACTATCAGAAGTAACTTCAGGAAATAAAGTCTGATGAAATCCAGCATGTATACACATTGCATTAACCCCATCTGGCACAGTGTTTTCTAGAGTAAAGAAGAGTGTAGCATTTTTTTCATCTTCATTCAAGCTTATAGTACTGCTGATGTTTCCAGTAGATGAGACTGTCATTGCTGCATGTGCCTAGAATAACACAAACAAAATGAAAAAAACAATGCTACTTAATCTTTGTCCAAAAAACAATATGCAAAGAATAACTTGCAAAAAGGACGTTTGAGAGTATATTTACATGATAATCCTTGTTATCAATGGTTGCTTTCACATCAGAATGATACTCAAACTCGCTGGTCTTCTTGTGGCTCCTGTGAGCCTTAACATCCAGGCTGACCGAGTTTGGGTAATTATGCTGGAAAATGTTAAAAGACATAATTTCACGGCAAGACAACTTAAAACAGGTTTACCAAAGAAATCTAGCTGGTTAAGCTAGCTAAGATGTCAAGTAGTCCTGACTTCTATCTCTTTTCTACTCTTTTCTACTAAAAAAAAAAAAAAAAAAAAAACCTCTAACTTAACTTAGCACTGTATACTGTGGTAGGCTTTATGAAGCCAGTTTTATTGATTGCACTTTTGCTTTTTGTTGTACTTGTTGTACCGAATTGCTTCAATTGTTTACCCCATCTGTAAGTCGCTTTGGATAAAAGCGTCTGCCAAATGACTAAATGTAAATGTAAGTAGGGTAACCAAGCAATACACCAATACAATACATTGCATTGAAGCAAATGGTCATAGAATGTACAAGCCGCTTTACCTTTAGTAGCTGTGAGAGGTTGGCTTTAATTGCAATACATTGCTGAGATGCTGAAGTTATGTCAAGATGAACCTGACCAAGAACCGAAAGCACTTCCTCCTTTCCAGTCCACAACTGCCACATAATTTCACGCACAGTCTTCACAGAGAGGGTTAAAAAAGTTTCAAGAACATTTCTTCAATAAAGTACTAAGATCACAGAAGCATGACTAAATTACACTCATTTTACACTCTTAAAAGTTTCTGGTCAACTAAAATGAGACGTACAGTATATAACATCTTGCCCTGTTACCTGGTTGTTTTGGACAGTGACACAGATTTTTGAATCTTGAGGGATTCTGTCAGTGCTGAAAGATTGGACTAAAGAGGAGCACACCTAACAAAAAAACCCAATATATTACTTTTATACATTAATATTAGAATCACTTAACAGTGCATGTTACTTCTAAAGTGTATAGTAAAGACGAAAGGTTAAGACACAATAATACTAATATAGACGTTTATGGGCAGCACTAATTATTACGCATTGCAGTGTGTCTGAACTCACATATGGATGCTGAGGCTGGTAACCCAGAGTAAGCACATGAATGGCCTTTTTGTTTCCATTGACAAGAACCTTTGATTCTAAAGTGTACATTTTTTGAAACAGAGCAATTGTAAATGTCTCCTGGAGCATTAAATTCTGAGGAATAAACTTGAATGGCTGTCTGTAGAATGAAACAAAACATTACAACACAAATAACACAATACAGCAGATGAGTTATATATAGAATTTTTACATTAAAATGACCTGAAGTGTAGCCTCCATCGTTTCTGATAAATCCTCCTGTCCTTTCTCATCTCCTCTATGGCGCCCTCCATGTGAAACTCTACATAAGGGGTTTTAAGATCCGACAGGGTCATTGTCGTCATTAAAACTCTCTTCTTCAGTTTCTGAAAGAAAGAGCCAAATTTGTATGCACATACAGTACACATTTCGCCACAGTATATTCTGGACATGTGTCGAAACCACAAAGCAGAAACATTACTGGGTGTCATTTGTTACCTTATCGAGTGTACTAAGAACTGCAGAAATGTTAAAGTCTTGCTTGCCACAACCTCCACTTATTTCCAGAGTCTTATCATGCTTCCCATTCCCTAGAGAGATCTCTCCATGTAGGATCGGTGTCCAAGCTGTGCCGATTGAGTATGAACCCTTAACCCCACGCTTGCCAAGCAAACACCAGCCACCAAGCTAAACAACATAATACAACTGAAAGGTTAATAGATTAGCAGGAAGAAATCCATGAATCTATCCTTGCTCCAGGGATGACTTTATGTGTGAACTGTAATGAAGGATCAGCCTAACTCCACATCTCTTAAAGTGACAGTTCACCCAAAAATGAAAATTCTGTAATCATTTACTCACCCTCTTTTCGTTTCAAACCTGTATGACTTTCTTTCTTCTGCAGAACACAAAAGAAGATATTTTAAAGAACGTTGTTGACTGGCCCCCATTCACTTGCACTTTCTTCAAAATATCTCCTTTTGTGTTCTGTGGAAGGAAGAAAGTCAAACAGCTTTGAAATGACAAGAGGCTGAGTAAATGATGACAGAATTTCATTTTTTGGTGAACTATCACTTTAAATTACCTTTAACCAAAACTTGTATTTGTTCATACTTGGGAAAGTGGAAGCTTAACAAATATACACACAACTATACGAGAAGTGAGATGTGGAATGAATGCTACACGCACCTTGATAAAGCTGAGAGTGGGAGTGAAAAGTTGCAGCTGGCCCTGCCTCTCTTTACCCCTATCCTTATAGAAGCCCTCCAGTGTAACAGTTGGGATGTTGACCAGTTTCCGGGTGTTGAACTCAGAATTGAAATGGGAGATGCCACGCTGGGGCTGAGTCAGTTTTTGGGTTGCGTACACATAGAGCCAGGGTGTGTGTCCATGTTGAATGAACCTGTGGGGACACAGTGAAGGTCAAAAAGAATTTCGCATAAATGAGAAAATTCACATGAATTACATTGAGTGACAATTCCTGTAATTGTATAAATAGGCTCTTTTCTACGACATCCGTAATGCTGTGATAAACTGTTTCTGGTGACAATCAAGAAAATAAATGAGTTATGCACCTTCCCAGTTTTGAAGTGAGGCCTTTGCTGACAAATTCTTCCAGTGCAGTCCGGCTACCAGAGGCATTTGATTGTTGTAATTGATTTTAAGATGGGTGCTGCTCTCAGATTTCGGTCTCTTAAAATGAGAGTGCAGAAGCTGTGTTCTGAAATTCAGTCCCCTGTCTAGAAGACGCAAGCTGAGCTGGAAGTGCAAGACATTGTGGTTATTTTTGTCCTGTTATTTTTGGGAACATTCCTCTATTTATTTATTTAGTGATACAAGATACACAACCATTAACTACACAATTTAGATTAAATCTAGACTCAAATGTTGAACCTCAACAGCATAACTGGTGAGGTCGGGTCCAGACTGGTTTCTAAGCGACTGGTTTAAGAGGATCCTGTGTTTGTTACTGCTCTGGTTCCATAGCTTCCCATAACTTATATCAAGTGAGGAATGGACATGGATTGGACTCCGTTCATGTTTGAGCTGAATCTGTCGATCGAAACAATCCACTGATCAGCTTGTTAACATCTCATTTATCACAGACTCGAACAGCATGCGTGTGCCTGTGACCACCAAACTTTTCAAACTGTGACAGAAGACTATTACCTTGTGGTTTAGGTTGAAAAAGGGAGAACAGTAGAGTTCATGTGCTGCTGTTATACTGTAGGTCTGGATGGCGTCAGACTCACTATGTAAGTTCTGAGTCATGTGACACTCTTGCATGTGTCGTGGATCCTCTGAAAAACGTAAACATGAATGAAGAATCTCTTGTACCCTCGTGTCGTTCCAAACCTGTATAACTTTCTTTCTTGTGCAGAAAACAAAAGATATTTTGAAGAACGTTGGTAACCAAACAACACTGGCCCCCATTGACTTCCATTGTATGGACCGTAACCACAGAGACATTTCTCAAAATATCTTCTTTTGTGTTCCACAGAAGAAAGAGTCGCATACAGTTTAGTGAACTATCTCACCTTGTACACCACACATCAGTCTCAAAGCAGAGCTCCATTCTGTGCCCTTTTGCTTTAGTAGCCCAAAAGCCCTTATGCTCACGACGCTAGGCAAAAGAATACTTGCATCTACAGAATAGTGTCTTTGGCCATCTTCCAAACCTCTCTCCAGCTGCACTGTGAACGAAAGCACATCACAGAAACCTCAAATCTGGACTAGCATTCACATCACTGTGAATTATCTGTTTAGTAGTTAAGTAATAGCAATAACAGCAATATCAGCAAAAACATGCCTGAGAGTGATGCATCCTTATTGAAAACATTTTTAAGCAGTGCCTGTACTGTGATCTTTCTGCTGCGAGCGTGTGTGGTGTTGACAGACAGGGTTATTGGATGTCCATCTGCCACTACTTTGGCATCTAGATGAAAGTGGGCTCGGGTCTCCGAAGCAGAATTCACAGTCTCCATTAGGCCCTTGAATTCAATGGTGGATGGTTTATTAAGATGATAACACAGCAGCTTTTAGTTGTAATAAGGAATGCTGCAAGCTAATCTCACTTACTTTGATAAAATAATGGTGGATGTTGTCTATCAGTAGTTCGATTCTACCAGAATGTTGGATGTTTAATTGTTCAAACTGTCCTATTTCAAAATATGAGGAAATATGAACATAAAACAATTTCTAGATAAGCATTTTGTATTAACATTTTACAAATTAAAATTGATCAAATTACAATTGTGTCCAACATTTTAAATGTACTTTTAAAAGGTTACTATCATCATTTTATAATTCTTTGGTGCACATAATAATTGTATAATTTATGTTATTAATAATAAAAATATATTTCATGTTTTACACTCTTAAAAGGATGCTTCAGTGTTACTCACTGCTGTGTGTGTGCACTTGGATGGGTTAAATGCAGAGCACAAATTCAGAATATGGAACAACATATTTTGGCCTCACTTCACATCACTAATCACAATGTAGAAGAACCATTTTGGCTGAATGGTATCATAAAGAACCCTTGAAAGAAGTGTAAAGGGGTTCTATAGAAAAAAATATAGATTTTTAGATTTGATAAATGTTCATATAAGAACCTTTGAATAAATTAACCAAAAATGGTTCTTCTATGGCATCACTGTGAAGAAGCACTGGTAGACCTTTTTACATTATTTTATTACATTTCTAATTTATGTTATTGAACTCCAAATAAAACATATATATTTGATTTTAAGTGCTTTTGAAACCTTGAATGAGAATGGTTTTTAGAGGATGGGTTATTTTCAGAATCATCTTCTTTGGATTAAAATTCAGGTCCAGGGAAACATCTCTGGGGAAAGAGGATTGTGGTGTGCCAAGAAAGAGAAGCAAAGTGGCTTCTTGGGGCATCCAGGAATTCCTCTGACAAAGCACAGAAAGATCATTTTGACCCAAAAAAATCTTAATAAAATGCTGAACACACATATCTTGACATCATAATTTGTAAAACTGCATCTACCTGAGGTACAAAAGTATAGGCCGCCTCCATGAGATACTGCTTGAGATTTTTGTCCAACTTTTGTAGTCTTAGACTAAAAAGAACAGGTCCCAGAAGTGGGAAACCTCTCGGTGTCAAGGAATAGGTGAGATCAGAGCACAACTGCCATCCAATCATCTTAGACACTGCAAAATGACCGTACAAATACATTTTTATTATACTTTTTTATGCCATAAGTCACTGAAGATAGCCTTTTTATTAAACCCACATGCTTTAGGAGTACATGTGTTCTTCTCTTTGAGATTTCTCATGGCTGTGAGCTCCTCTCTAGTGTCCCCGCTCACACGAAACATCCTGGAGCTGTTTGAAAAAGAAGCTCAAACTTTTGACAAGAAAAACAACTGTACATACTAGAAATAACAGTAAACACTACCTGAAGGTCAAAATATCCATGACATCTTCTGGAGTGTTGAGGGCCACCTTTATGCTCTGGCCATGGTGCATATATACACCTCCATCTAAGCTGGTGGAGGTTTTAAGTTGAGTGACCCACTCTGACCCCACACGACCAAATGCTCCATCCACTCCCGCTCTCACAGAGATGGCAACAAATGCACTGCGTCAAAAACAAACATGACTTGATATCATCTTCAACCTGACAGCACATTTAAATTCATGAAGCTTCACTATACATACTTTGGTTTGACATAACCAGCCGTTGAGAAATGTGACCAGTTCTTGTAGTTTGCAGTGCCTTTAAGTCTCATTGTGAAGACAGTGGACATGTTGAGGCTCAGCTTCATGGGTAATCCGGAGAGGGACGGTAAAACCAATTCCTCTGTCATCACTATTGGCCTTTGACTGATTTTAATTTCTTGACCCTGAAAATAGGAGATAAAACAGCTGGATAAGATATAAATATACTTTAAAACATAAGGAAGAAGACACATACAAATTTGTACTTTTATGCATGACAAAGTCTAACAAGATTACAAGAAAATGTGTCACTTCGCTATCTGTGAAAGGGAGCAATAGAATTTTTAAACCTTTAACAACTTCACAACAAGTCCAGCTGTGTTGAGTGACAACTTTCTCTGAAATGCGTGGAGGTCATCACATGTCAAAAAGCTGACATCACTGCCAAACCTCTTCACATTAATCCAGCATCTGAACGCTTTGTCTCTTTTCCTCTGCCCTGTGAACTTAAACAAAAAAAAAAAAGTAGAACCATAAAACAGACACCAAACCACCATTCTCATCTCAATCTCACCTTAGACCTAATGGAATCTAAAATTGATGATTGACAGCCTTTTCTGGAGATGTCCACCAGCTCCTCATCACTGTTCATTTTCATCTGCTCATACGCCATAGAGTCTTCAGGTCTGGAGTTATCAGCTGATGCTAGAGGATGTCCTTCAAACATGTTCTTCAGAATCAGCTCGAGGTTTTCCATTCTAAAACTGATCTAAAAAAATAAAATATATAGGCCATTATGACCCATTTTATAGTGTTTGTTCCGTATGGAGCTTTCCAGACATAAGCTATATAAACTATGATTGTAAGGCAAAAACATTTGGGCCAAATGTAATCAAAATGTCCTTCTCTTTTCACCTCCAAAAGATTAAATGCTCTGCCCAGGATGTGAACTGTCAGATTCGCCATAGCATAACGGGGAAGAAAAGATTCAGGGGAGAAAACTACGGCTCCCTCCATGTTTGCAGCTGCCACTCCTAAAATACAGACACCGAAGACCAAAACTAGACACTGGAAACAATATATTGAAAAACAGAAAACTGTCGTTTGATAGGGACGTTACCTGTGATTGAAAATGATTACCTGTATCCACTGTGTAGTCCATGTGTGAGGAATATTTCCACGGCTCGGCTTCAAAATCTTTACCGATGATGTCATCTGGCAGTGACTCCATCAAATCTTTCTTCAGGGGGTCTTCTGTCTTCTGGATATTAAACAGGTGACTCCAAATAAACGACCCAACTGAAAAGATTTCAGAATATCAAAATGTTTCTCATTTTATTACTGATGCTGATAGGTTTGGCTCATTTTGTTCAATAACTCAAACCTTGACTGGACTTATCGATGCTTAAAGTTGTCTTCACAATTCTGAAGATGTCCTGGTTTGGGCAGTGCATTAGTTGCTGGTATGCGGCAATTCTGACCTCCACGTTTTCATCTTGTCTCTGAAATGCCGAAACAAGGACTTTCCTCTGGTAAAAGACAAAAAAAAAGTAAATAGTTGTATGTAGGTCACATGGCATGATGTGTTCCTTGATTCCAACAATAAATGCTGTATAAGCAGGTGAAAAAGGGAAAAAAAGGAAAATTACAAATTCAGTAATTTTGTAAATTTATGAGAAATCATTTTTTTTCATAAAGTAAGTTTAATGGGATAGTTTACCCAAATAAATTCTGTCATCATTTACTCATACTTGAGTTGTTCCAGCTCTATACATTTATTTGTTCTGATAAACACAGAGAAAGATGTTTGGAATAATGCTTGGTAGTAATAATTACAATGGAAGTCAAAAGTTCCCAAGAACTGTTTGCTGTCCTATATTCTTCAAAATATCTTCTTTTGTGTTCAACCAAACAAAGAAATTTAGAAAGCAATTTTTCCTACTATGGTAGTCATTGGTGGCCAACTGTTTGGTTACAAGCATTCTTCCAAACATCTTTCTCTATGTTCATCAGAAGAAAGATATGTATACAGATCTGGAACAACTTGGGGTGAGTAATGAAGACAGAATTTCCATTTTTGGGGTGCTTTCCCTTTAAATGAAAAAACCAAGAACCTATAGGAAACTGATATGAAGCATCCAGTGTTAAAGTCTTCATATATAGTTTGGTAATACTGACATCCATATGGCATGGTATTCTCCTGAACGCTCGTATAGCAGCCAGCCGAAGCTCCAACAACACAGTATGATCTTGTACACAGCGGCTCAGTGATGGAATGAGATCTGCCATGCCTGCGTTCTCCACAGCTTTCAACACATGTAGCAACTGTTTGAGAGAAAGCACAGAACAACTCAGCCTACATGCAATTTCAGAACACCTCTACCATCTGCTACCATTCTTTTCACCTCTGTGATCTCTGACTGGTCGCCCACTACACATCCTCCCTCAAGTCTCTGCTTCAGAACATGGACAAACTGTTGGACTTCTGTGATCTCATTGCAAGGGGTCTGATTTTGTTGACACAGTCTGTGGACCAGTGTGAAGAGACAACCAGCTGTGCTTTTGGACCAATAAGAGGAAACTGCAGCAGGGCCTGTTGGAGAATATGGTGCAAATTAACATGCAAAACAGATCACACTGTGAGTTTTAGAGTTCAGTGTTAAAATGTAACTTAAACACGTACACTGGTGTGGTTAATCATAGATGATGTGGGGTAGGGAGCAAAGCTGATAGTATTGAGGAGAGCCAAGGTTTGCTCCTGGTCAACTTCTTTGTTCAGTATGAGGTCTGTAGCGAATAGGATGCAAGCCTCACTTCCACACGCTGACAGTGTTTCTAACAGGGGCTGCCTGGCGTAACAACAAAATATACAAAATAGTTTGTATAACGTGTATGTATAACATTATGTGCAGACAAATGAGGATGCCAACAGACCACTACTTGTACACTTACAGTTCTTTTTTGACAAAGTAATAAAATAAATACCATCGCTTGGCAAAATAGTCCCGAGAAAGAGTTAACCATTTAGCCATTTAATATTCTTATTAGAATTGTTAATGGACAAACCAGTCATCTCGACATTTGAAGGAGGCCTCATTCCCAATTCTTTCAACTGCTGGGACGACAAGGTCCTCAGCTGAACCACCAGACCCAAGATGAGCTCTGACTGATAAGAGAAGAAGATACAAGAAGAAATACAGCCGTGGAAAAAATTAAAAGACCATTTCAAAATTATTTTCAGTTTTTCTTAATGTACTATTTAAAGGTATGTGTTCAGGGCAAATTATCATTTTTGTTTTATTGGAATATTGGAATTGTCTCTTAATATTTCCCATGGCTATAAGAAACCTAAATTCATAAATGAAAGTAATAAGATGAAGTAGCATCTGACCTGCTGTTGATCTGAGAGGTGAGCGCACAACCTCCTCACATTGTTGGTAATCTCCTGAACTGAAGATCCAATATGTCTGCCTGGATTCTGGACTTCAGACTCAAACACAAGACCACTCAAGTAGCCTGTGTTCTGTACTGAAATCACAATAGAGGAACATGCAATTTGCAAAAATGTTTAAACACATGTATTTCATTATAATTGAAAAGTAAATATGAACATATTGGAACAAGAACATCAGAAGTACACAAACCCAGACTCATTGGTATCACTTCAAGTGTCCTGAGGAGAGTTAGGCTTGAAACGGTCTTGGTTTCTGTTACTTCTAACGGGCCGGGTAGTGGAACCAATGACACTATTTCGGTACAGTTGACCTTGTTCATCATTGTCCCATCGTAGAGCTGGATGCATGTGAGGCTGGCCTTCACTGTCTACTCAAAACATGGGGGAACTTAAATTCATGACTTTTGTATGACACGTTCTTCTGTGAAACACAACAAAAGATGTATCATTGGTTTTGTGTCTTTACGATGAAAGGCAAAGCGGGGGTGATGTTGTTCGGTAACCAATGTTCTTCAAAATATATATATTTTTGTGTTCTGTCAAACACACATGTTTGGAATGACAAAAAGGTTTTATTTTTGAGTGACTTTTCCTTTATAGTGATTTAACCGTTATTAGAACAATAATGAGAAATGTCCTCACTTCTTGAGTGCCAACGTACCGTAATAGAATAAATGTGAAGCTTACCATGCCATCCTTTAGCGGGACCGAGTGCCTCCAAAACTGACTGATTCTGTCACTAAGGCACTGCTGCAGGTTTCTAGTTTTTATCAGTGATGTTCCTCTCTGTTCATAAGAACTTGTACATGTCCCGTACACATCGGTCTGCAGAAAAATGACATCATAAGTCATCAGAATTATTCAGTAATGTTCATAACTTAATAATGATGATTTATTAAAGTTTATACATGTACATATGGCTCAAATATGAACGTTGCAAAGCTAGCTACAAAACGCTCTGACCTCTTTCACTGTTTCCCTAGCTCGACCCGAGTCAGAGGTCTGGAGCAAACTCAGAATGGACCTCTTGATGTTTAGGGTCCACACCTGCTCAGCCTCCTGTGGGCAGAGCTTTGTGACCTTTCCCCCCTCAAGCGAGAACTGCAGGGGGTTCTTCTCCAATGACTCTCTGAGAAATCAAAACACCAGATGGACCTTCAACCTCTCACCATCATCCAAGATGACTCCGAACTAACTATTTGCAACAGTACAAGTGTGTCAGTAAAGTATAATAGTGAATGGACAACATGGAGACCTTTGTTGGGGTGTTACCATTCAAAGAACTATGCTCAGCATTCAAGACATGCAGTGCTCATTCAGTACTTTAACGCTCAGTAAACAAAGAATAACAGTGAAGTATCAACAAAAAGGTTTAGGTTACCTAATGTTTTTCAAGCGTAGCACAGAATTGTCTCTCTTCGATGAACTATGCTTTATTTGTATGTTCCTCAGCTATACACAAATAAATAGAATAAAACTGAATAAATCACATTTGTATATTATTATATAATATATTTTATTATACACATATGTATTGGATGTATTTGGGAATCTTATAGTTTTGTATAATGCTTGTTATAAAATGTATTAGAAGATACCTTTAGAATCATCTCTGGACATCCTTGTCGAACATCAATGTCAACAACACAGTCCAAAGCTAACTGATTTCCCGCTAATGATGGACCTTTCAGTGCATTTGTTATTGTTGTACTGTATCTATAGGTGTGCCTTTGCCCCTTCTGCACATCTGTACACACATGCACACAAATATACATAAACGTATGTCTAAAATAGTATTGGTAAATAACCAAATCTTTCTCATTTTTGCATTACCTGGGCAAGTAGACTTGCAAAGTTGACCTTTGTGCAGTTTGTGAGCATGAGCTTGAACAAACATAGGTAATATTACATTTCATGTACACAAAAATAACACAAAAAGAAAAACACTAAACTCAAAATGATCCTAATTGGCTAAACAGTCAAAAAGAACTATTGATATTTAACATGCACTTACCTGTGAGAAAGCCAAACACAACAATAAAAAGTAAGATTTCTGATCAACAGAAGGTAGACCGAAGACATGGCCAGAATAATTGGATTCGATGTAATGCCCAAGAACAGCACTTCACAGAAAAGATCATTACTGGCAATGCGTAACCACAAAAGTGAATGGATAGATGTTGAGCCAAGCCTTAGTAAAAACCCAAAAGACACTCAGGAACCAATCAGAAGACAGACCCTCACCAGGGGACCATTCGGCTATCTAACATCCTGATAGACAACTTAAGCTTAGTATACAATCATTTTTTTATCAAACAGTTACAAATTTGGCATAGAAAACAGCTTGTTTGGGGCTTGAGCATTACATTTTTCAATACTTTTTCGTTTTAAAATGTTACTCTTATATTATTATTATTGTCTAAATCAAATGTATTTTGATTAGAAAAATTCATTAAATATGAATTCAAATATCTGTTGAAATATTGAAAATATTCATTCATTAAAAATAAACTTTGAAAAGCAAAAACCTTGATTTTTACATGAATGTGAAATCAAGAAATTTTAGATAAAAAACTTTTTTTTTTCTTAGTAAGTTAGAATACCTGTACCTTGTCGATAAATCAACAAAAGATTTCTCCATAAAATTAAAACGAGATTTGATGAATATCAATAAAGGGCTGCTTTGTATGCATTGTAATAAAATATGGTGCTTTAAGATGTTTCATAATACATTTCATTTGGCACCATCTACTGGGCAAAGTTGAGACTCAGGTTAGGCAATTTAACTATTTCAAACATTTCAGATTCACATCTATTCCAAATCTATCTGACCTTTTACAAATCTGTATCTTTGTCTAGTTTTTCTGTTAAAACATTTAAACATTAATGAGACCAAATAAATAATGCTAAGAAGCTAAATGTCATGTTTTAAGAGAATGCATGTAAGTGTATTTCGAATTTTATTAGAAGGGAAATAATTTGCCAATAGAACAATGCAAAATACATTTATTATAGGTCTATATTCAAGTCTCAAAAATGTGGGCAATTTATTTATCATATTTTAAGGCTGATTCAATATTTTTACAGAAAAATAAAACAATATAATGATATTACACAGTGTAGCCAATGCAAATATTAATTAATTTAAAATAATATTTCATGAAATGCATCCTGCAAAAACATTCACCTCTGTGAGTGTAACTCCTAACTAAAGGCCCTCTGGCACCTCCTCCCACAGTATGATGATCAACACATTTAAGACAGAAAGTTTTAGGTCAGCTTTATGTTCGCTCTAATATTAATACCTTGTTCCTTTCATTTCTCCACTGCACCCTCCACATGTTGGATAAAAAGGGAGGAGGCCATGCATGAATCACATCATCTGTATGAGCTTTCAGGTTGCCCTACTTTATCCTTAGTGTGTTAAGAGTCTCTGATAATAATCACACCGTGTTTCATGGTTCATTCCTCTATGTAATATTCTGACAACTGATCTTTAGAAATGGGATTAAAGCCTTGCATTGATGACTATTAATGTGCATTCTGATGACAAGTACAGCATACAAAGATGAGTCTTAAATTTACTAGATGACGCGTTTACAAACTCAGTTGATGCTCTGTAGAACTTTAACACAGTTTACATGAGTAAAGGGTTTAGAAATGTTGTTAAATGTAAATGTCGAGTGTATATGGGACATGTCGTAACCAAACCCCACGTTGGGCGTTGATTAAAACAACAAGGACAGACCTAAACTGCGTGGCAGGAGCTAAGTGGCCTGTTTTCCTGGCTTGTAAATGACGACTTTCAACATATCAAGTATCAAAATTAGTTGGTGGGGAGATACGCCTCCCTCCTCGCCTTCAATTTTATAATCTGACAGAACAACTCAAAGCGTGCTGTACTGTGATTATATTTTTGATCGGTTTCGGGTGTAATTTGACTCATCATTAAATAGACTCCTTTCGCTCCGCTCCCGTTTTGCGCATCAGATACTTGCGTCACTTCATGCTAGTGATGTGTCATGCGCAACAGATGCGGCTCTGAGAGCCGATGCTTTGTAGTGAATCAGAAGAGCCGGCTCGCATCGAGTGAGAGCCGGCTCCCAGTTTTTTTCCTTTCGCGGCTTACCTCAAGGCAGAACTTTGTTTTGATTGGTCAGCAATCGCATCGCGGCCAATCAGATGTGAGGATATGGGATCATACCATTATGTAAAAACAGAGAGGGGGGTGAAGTGAAGCGGCACTCCACTGCAAGTTAACGAGTCGTAACAACGTTAATAACGACACTGTCTGTCAGATAGCGGTGAGGAGAGTGTGTGAGTTGGCGTATTTGAAACTATGAGTGACACCCGAAAGAGAAGCAGCATCTGGCTCCAGTTTAAAGACGATGGAAACAACAAAGCAGAGTGCATTCACTGCAAGATGAAAATTACTTTAAGAGCAGGTTCCACCACAAACCTGCATAGACATGTGAGAACTGTCCATCCTACAGTGCAGTTAGAGGAGAGAGGGCAAGCTAGCACACCATCTACAGATCCTGGTTTGTCTCATCCCCAAAAAACAGCAACTGCAGCAGCATCTACTGGCTTCCACACACATGCAGGTATAACCTCTCTTACTGCAGCTCAAAGCAAAATAAGCCAGTTTATACCCAAAGTGATGACCCCATCCAAACAGCACAGCATTGATGAAGAAACTGGCTAAAATGATAGCTACTGATTTCCAACCCTTTTCAATTGTGGAGGACAGAGGTTTTAAAAGTTTTGTCAAAACTTTAAATCACACATACACTCTACCCAGTAGAAAAACATTGTCCCAAACAACAATACCTAAACTATATGACACAGAACGGGCATTATGGCAAGTAAGGGTGAAACAAGCTCCATCAGTTTGCCTGACAACTGACTGCTGGACCTCCAGAACAACCTGCTCTTTCATGGCTGTCACTTGCCATTTCATTGAAAATTACAAGATGACATCTTGCCTTTTGGACTGTTTTGAGTTCACAGACAGACACACTGCAGAAAACCTGGCAGAGGAGCTAGTAAGAGTGGCCAAAGAGTGGCAAGTAGGACAAAGTGGTGTGCTGTGTGAGTGACAATGCAGCAAACATCACCAAAGCCATAAAAATTCTTAAGTGGACCCACCACCCATGTCTGGCACATACACTAAACCTCATGATTAGAGATGCCCTAAAGGTGGTCAAACCAACCTTGGATAAGGTGAAGGCTGTTGTGGAGTTTTTCCACAAAAGCACAGTTGCAACACAGAGGCTAAAGTCCACACAGTGCCAGATGGGGATGCCTGAACTGAGGCCCAAACAAGAGTGTGCCACCAGGTGGAACTCAACATTTTATATGTTGAAACGAATTCTTGAAACAAAAGATGCCATCATCTCCACCCTGGCCCTCATCAACGCACCAGTTGATGCTCTATGTCAAGAGGAATGGGAGCTGGTGAAAGAGGTCTGCACCGTCCTGCAACCATTTGAGGAGGTGACTGTGGAGATAAGTGCAGAAAGGTACCTTGAACCATTTTTTTTTTTTTTGCACTACTACCATTCAGTCACTATTATACATTGCAGAAACAATACAATATAATGTGCCACATATAATATGCCACATACTTTAAAAAAGCTTAATTTTAAAAGTTGCTGTTTTCTCTCCCTCAGCTATGTCTCGGCCTCAAAAATGCTCCTGCTATGCAAAGGTTTGCAGCGTGTGACAGCCCAACAGACTGTAACCATGCAGAAAGGGAAAGAATTGGTTGCAGCTCTTGTTCAGCCATGGACCGGAAATTTCTGCGTATGGAGTACAACACTGTCCACTCAGAAACCACATTATTGGATCCTAGGTTTAAGAAGCTTGCGTTCAATGACAACAGAGCTGTTGATGAGGCACTTCAGAGAATTAGTGCAGCAGCAGCAAGATGCACCCCTAGCAGCCAGCCAGCTCCGCCATTAGAAGGCCAAGTGTTTGAGGAACCACAAACCTCTGTTGTTTGGAGGCTTTTTGATGAAAGAGCTACAGGAGATGCTACAAGAAGAAATCCTACAGCTGATGCTATAATGGAGATGAGGTCTTATCTTGAGGAGCCCATCATCCAACGAGCAGAAGACCCACTGAGCTGGTGGCAGGCCAAGGCCTCAGTCTTCCCACGCCTGGTGAAGGTGATGGAGGGGAGACTGTGTATTGTGGCAACATCGGTTCCTTCAGAGAGAATCTTCTCAAAAACAGGGCAGATAATCTCAGAAAGAAGAAATAGGATCAGTCCATCAAAGCTGAGGTATCTGATTTTTTTGAATGCCAATCTTCACTGAGGACATTAATACTGTTTGCTTGAGTTTGGTTCTAGTTCTGTTCTGTGAATTTATTTGCTGTTTTGTTGTTAATTTGTACAATAAAATGTTTGATTAAAATATTAAACAAAAGAATGGTTTTGTAACAAAATAACTGCATAAAAACACTGCACATGAAAGGGTTTTCAACACACAAACCATTAATTTTTGCAAAGTTATGGTAAAATAAAGGCCTACAAAAAATCCTAAATTAAGAGCCTTTCAGGAGTCGAAAGAGCCGGCTCTTCTTTGGGAGCTGAGCCAAAAGAGCCGGCTCTCTGAAAAGAGCCGAACTTCCCATCACTACTTCATGCGTGTTTCGCTCGGCATGCTTGTAAAGTCGTACTACGGCCAAAGGGTTCGCTCATGAATATGAATTACGTCTTGTTGAAGTTGCTCGGCAACCTTCCTGAAGCGTCCCTCACGTAACCTAATGATTTTTGCATACGAATCCACGATTCGTCAGTTTTCCAGTTTAGTGCATAATGCGTAATACGTACGTGATACGTGATTAATATTCATGAGTCAAACCTTCATCGTACTGGGATAACTAATTCGCTACCGGGGGCGTGGCGTGTGCTTAGCCGGTTGTAGCAGCAGCAGACACAATGAAACGAGGGGCAATGTAGGACACCACGTTGGGGCTTGAAACGCAGACACCCCGGTGCGT
>VCII01000801.1:0-69868 GCA_006030095.1 Triplophysa siluroides | reverse complement strand
CAAAGATTCTAACGCTCTCTCTCAAACCCCAAATAAAGATCTTGGTAATACAATAGATTTCTAGCGCTTCTCTCTCAATCCCCAAATAAAGATCTTGGTAATACAATAGATTTCTAGCGCTTCTCTCTCAAACCCCAAATAAATATCTTGGTATTACAATAGATTTCTAACGCTTCTCTCTCAAACCCCAAATAAAGATCTTGGTAATACAATAGATTTCTAGCGCTTCTCTCTCAAACCCTAAATAAAGATCTTGGTAATACAATAGATTTCTAACGCTTCTCTCTCAAACCCTAAATAAAGATCTTGGTAATACAATAGATTTCTAGCGCTTCTCTCTCAAACCCTAAATAAAGATCTTGGTAATACAATAGATTTCTAACGCTTCACTCTCAAACCCCAAATAAATATCTTGGTATTACAATAGATTTCTAACGCTTCTCTCTTCTGATGCTTCACTGTCTGAGGAGAGCGGGAGTCGAATTTCTCATTCTGATGGTTCACTGTGTGAGGAGAGCGGAGTCGAATCTCTCCTTCTGATGCTTGACTGCCTGTGGTGAGCATCAACTTTGATTGACTCATTCTTCTACTCTTCATTCTCCATCTTCTCTTCAGATTGCCTGTGGCGAACGGGAGTAGAATCTCTCCTTCTGATGCTTCACTGTCTGAGGCGAGCGGGAGTCGGATCTCTCCTTCTGATGGTTCACTGCCTGTGGCGAGCGGGAGTGGAATCTCTCCTCCTGATGTTTGACTGCCTGTGGTGACCATCAACTTCTTTCTCCTCGGAGTGTCTGTGGCGAGCGGGAGTGGAATCTCTCCTCCTGATGTTTGACTGCCGGTGGTGACCATCAACTTCTTTCTCCTCGGAGTGTCTGTGGTGAGCGGAAGTGGAATCTCTCCTCCTGATGCTCGACTGCCGGTGGTGACCATCAACTTCTTTCTCCTCGGACTGTCTGTGGTGAGCGGGAGTCGAATCTCTCTTTCTGAAAGTCTATTAACTGATTCATTATCGGCTGGACTCTCAGTCATATTCTGCGGGTCCTCTGTCTGATGTTCGTCCTGAAATGAACAGTAAGTTGGCGTTTTATCTGAATATATTTTTGCAGTGAATGAGAATAACACCAGTGAATTAAATGTGAGCAGATCTTCAGTACCTGAAACCAAGCATGGTGCTGGATCTTGCCCAGAAGAATGCGTTCTTTTGGGTTATCCTGCAGACAGGCTTCAATTAAACTGCAGCATTCTGCGAGGAAACACAGAAGAGTCTGTTATAACCTTAAAGTGTCAATCCATCTGAACGTCACTTTAAACTTCACATCTGCTCTGATTTTGTTCAGTTTAATATCATTGAGAATTTCAGTCAGCCTGATGAAGATCTCACCTTTGGAGAAGCCGTGTATAGACCAGATCTTGTTCTTCATCTGGTTCTTGTCAATGGAGTCTGGGAATCTCCGGCACAACGAGGTGAACAACAGGACACCCAGTGAGTACACCGTTGCGGACTTAGCGTGGTACTTGCCCCTTTTAAAATATTCTGGGCAGAAGTATTCCTCTGTGCCTGAAGAAACAAGATGTCATGTGATTCATTAGTCTGCATTAGTTTAGCACTGAATCTGAATGATGTCATCTTAGTATTTATATTAGGGCTGTTTATAATAGACATGTTTGAAGTGATGAAACATACCTATGAAGTCCCTGTAGTGCAACCTCTTATACACATCACCGCACTCAAAGTTGATGAGTTTGATTTCTAGGGTGTTTGTGTTGATGAGGAAGTTTTCCAGTTTTATATCTCGGTGGAAAACTCCACGTTTGTAGCACATGTATGCGGCCTTGGTCGCCTGCCACATGATAGATTTCGCTGTCTCCTCTGTGATTTGATTCCCTGCATCCAAGAGGAAGTCGCTCAATTTTTTGCAGGGAGGGAAGACCTCCAGGACCATGACGTAATACTTCTCAGAGTCCTGCCACTCCAGAAGCTTAATGATCTCTGGAACATCATCTCCCTCATTGGCAAGAATCAGAAGAGCGATCTCTCTAGGAATGGGTTTAGCATAACCCGGCTGGAAGAAAGACAGGAATTAATCAGGATTAGATGAAGGTGACTTTACAAACTGGAGTCAACAGAAGTGTGTGTGTGTGTGTGTGTGTGTGCGTGCGTGCGTGCGTGCGTGCGTGTGTGTGTGTAAGAAAACAATGTTGAAGATGTTTTCAGGTTAATATCAATCAATACTTACGATGCTGATGTAATCTGTCTTCTCGTTCTTGTGGACAAATTTCACTGCCACCTGAACAACAGAAAAGATTTACAGTTAAATCATATCACTCAAAGCATTCATGATGAACAGACATGTCATTCATTTATAACAATAGAGATCATGTTTGATCAGTCTGTCTGTTTCAATAGATCAAGTTCACTAAATAGTGAAACATAAGATACAGGAAGAGATATTAAAAACATAAGCACAAGACACAAGAAAAAGAGAAAAACTCAAACCTTCTGGCCGTTGCACAAACGTCTGCCTTTATAGATTGAACCAAATGCTCCTTCGCACAGCTTCTTCCCAATCTTATACCGCCTGTAGTTGATTACTGTTCATAGATAAATGAAATGTCAAGAATTAGAAATACGTCTTCCAAACCTAATGAACAATATTAAACATATGATGAAGAGTGTGCTTATGTTGGGATTTTGGATATAATCTCACCTTCGATTGATTTTGGCTGAAACTTTACAGTGAGATGATGTCCTGAAATCACATATGTAGAGAGAAATGAGGTCAAACACAAGATCAATTCAATCAACTTACATCAATGAAATATAAATCCTATCGATAGATAATATTGAATATGGAAAACCAACAGCAGCATTTACAGTGCAATTTTACTTAAAGATTTGTTCAAATCATCACACACATTTAACATTCATTTCAACCGATCAGTTACATTTACATTTAGTCATTTAGCAGACACTTTTATCCAAAGCGAAAGTCGTACATAGTTACAACGACATAACCTTAACCTGAGCGGTAAATAAAAACATCCAGACTTAAAAAATGATGCATGCCTGACACGTGTGTTTCTAAAATAAGTTAAAATACATTTAATATCTTTGGTTAAAATAAAAGTAATTTCTTATGAATGTCATGAAAGATTGATGTATTTCACACACATAAAGTATCACATGTTCAAATTCTATTGATTTGTTATTTTGTTGTATTGGTTTGTCATCTTTCTTAATTATAATTTGTATGTGTTCAGAGATTCAGAGTCTTGACCTTGTGTGCTTAATGTCTGAAATGAGTCATATAGACAAAAATGTAACTGTATATACATATGTCAGTTACAAAACTGAATGGACATGGGTGACTGGGAGCAAATAATGAAACATAGAGAGAAATTCCTCTAGTATCGCTCAAAAATCACGTCAGGGTTAAAATAGCAAAGTTCAAAATGTGACTGAAGATGAATTATTCCGTATGTAATACCACATTTACATTCGTGTTATTAAATAGGCTAGATGCGTTCACTTTTATGGTGAAATATGGAGAAGATATGTCTGCTGACTCTAAACATTTGAACATATCGTCTAGATATTCTTATAATGTGGTGGTTTTATGACTGACCATCATCTCTGTGAGGAGGTGTTTCTGTAGCTGGCTCTCTCTCAGCCTGACCTCTGCGGCCTTTTCTCCGTCCCAGAAACCGCTTTTTCTTCTTCTTTCCTCCGTCTTTCTCGGTCGCGTTGTCGATTGCTCGAGCGGGTAGCTCGTACACACTGCTATCATCGCGAGGTTCGTCGCCTTTAACGCACTTGACAAAATTCTGACCCATCTTCACTCAAGTAAACAGCAGCAGCAAGTTAACCGTAAGCGGATGAAAAAAAGCAATGAGCAAAACAAGTAATGTCAGCGTCTATAAACGCTCAGAGTCATTGTGACGTCATCTTTAGAATTCTTCACGCTCGTGTTATCTGATGTGTATATTTGAATTAACCTCGAAAAGCTTCACATCCAGTTTCAATGTCAATTAAAACGTGACTGGACAATAGAGTGTTTTTACGACGCGTCATCAATCCGGAAGTCGCCCATGTTGGAGGCACTCGGACATAAACAATGCGACGGAACGGAACGGAACTCGGTAGTTTTGCCGATAAAAATGGTCCACTATTGTTGTGTTTTGGGCTGTACTAATCGGTCGGACCGAGAAAAACACGTGGAGTCCTATCGACTGCCAAAAGTGATTACGAATCAAGCAAAATACTGTCGGAGGAAAGAAGGCGTTTGTGGATTGCCAAAACTGTACTAGGATTTTCAGGGCAAGAATCTTGACAACATTCGTGTTTGTTCTTCTCATTTCGTGTCAGGTACGGCAATTATTGGAATAGTGTATTAACTCATTGTGTAGTGTAATAGTAAACGTTACACTCATGTTAATATTTCTTTGCTGTTTGTTAAATACCTGTCTTAAAATCTGATTATAATTTAATTTCATAAACTACTCTGGTAGTGGAAGACATACATATTTTCTAAATGAAGCTACATTAATTATTATTGTATTGTAGGTCAAATATCTGACCTGCACAAATGGATGATCCAGATTGGGTGCCATGGCTAAATATGAGAGGAAAGCAAGAACCACAACCACAGCGGTTGAATCCAGCCCAGAAACACAAGGATGCTGCTGCCCATTCTTTGCTTCTTATGGACACACCATATGATTATGATTGAGCCACAAGTGACTATGTCAGCGATAATACCTGCAGTGTAGGGACTCAAACTGAAATGACTGGTGACTTTATTGATTCCATGACCAGCGAACTTCAAAATCTGAGAACAGAAAACATTCTGTTGCGAAAATTGTCCTCTTCCTATGAGCAAAGTGCATTTGAGGGTAAAGACAGAAAGGTTTTATTTTTCACTGGTGTACCTAAATATCAGATTTTGTTAGCACTATTTACATACCTTTGTCCCACCTTCCTTTGAAGAAGTCACTTAATGCATTCCAAGTGCTAATGCTTACATTAATGAGACTAAGGCTTAATGTTTCTACAACCTTCCTGTCTTATGCATTCAATGTGTCAATAGCTACTGCATCTAGGGTATTCTCTGATGTCATGTTTATTCTTGTTAAATGAAAGAAGGAGAACAGTTGGTAAAAACTATGCCAATGCAATTCAGAAAACATTTTGTGAAGAAATATGTTGCTGTTATCGGCTGCTTTGAGGTCTTTATAGATCGTCCATCTAACCTTATACCCAGAGCAGAAACATGGTCATCTTACAAGCACCATAACACAGTCAAGTGTTTGTTGGTATTACACCACAGGGCACAGTCTCTTACATATCAAATCCATGAGGAGGAAGAGTAAGTGACAGATACATAACTGAAAACTGTGGCTTTTTGGACAACATTTTACCTGGTGATTTAGTTCTTGCTGACCGTGGCTTTGATATTCAGGACACATTAGGTTGCGTGATGGCTCATGTAAAAACACCAGCCTTTACCCATAGGAAATCACAGCTATCTCCAGTTGACTGGAAATCACAAGAAAAATAGCTCATGTGAGGATTCATGTTGAACATGTGATTGGTAGTGTGCGCCAGAAGTATTGTATATTGGGGGGACATTACCAATAGATTTCTTGAGAAGAAACGATGATAGTTTTTGTACAATAGACAGATTGGACTTGTCTGCTGTGCTGGTGAACCTTTGTCCATCAGCTGTTGATTTTGAATGAAGCTGCTTGTTGGTAAAAATAATCGATTCGTAAATAAATATGTAAAGAACAACAGAACAGCTGGGTATGCCACAACTTTTCACTTGTAGTATGATGTACAAAAAATGTAAAGTACACAATTTTGAAATAAAACTGTAACGAAAAAAATGCTCAATTGAAGTGCCCAAATTACACACATTTCATTTTCAAATTGTAATAAAAATATCATAAGATTTCTTCTGTTCATCTGCAAACATATCAAGTGCAAATTTCTCATGAGAACATCCCCAGGTAGTAGCTTCTGATGTAAATGTGTATGATTGGGGAAAGCATACACTGTTGATCAAGCTCTGAGCTGGTTGACTGGGATTTCATTTTCTCTGAGCTGGTTGACATACAGTTTTCATTTTAGATGCTGGGATTCGACCAGCACGAAACTGAACCCAGTTTAGAAGAAGCTTGATCCCTTGAAGCTATTGCTCTTCAGATACAGAAATGTTTAAATCATTGCAATAAACAATACTTCACTGTGGTCCGTGTGAATTGCCTCCTCAGTTCAGTCAACACCAGGGGAAAGTTTTCACTCATTGGTTTGGGAATAAAATCGTCCGATTAAGGCTCAATCAGGGATAAAACTGCAGAGTTTGAGCCAGTTGTGCTGAGAGGGTTGAATAACGATGACAATTCTTCATTGGTCGGAGGCTGTGTTCTGCTTTCTTTAACAGTAGAACTGTCACTTTCTTTTTCAAATGTCTGCACATTACCAGCACATTCACTCTTAGCAGCTATTTTACCTTATATTTCTTTGCTGCAAAACAGGCAATCTCTCGATATTCCTTGAACTCCACTTTTGACATTCCAGTATGTAACATCCAATATGCCTTTTCCTGTGTCACTGTCTTTGAGTCCCTCAACTTCACTGTTGCTTCAATCAGAAACAACAAAGCAGCATTGACATGTGTGCACGTCTCCCCCAGGCCAGCCATACAAGTACAGTGGGCTCCAAGAATCCTTCCAGACTTTTCTGCAATTACCCAGGGTTCCAGAGGCTTTTCTTGTATTCGCTGAGAATGAAGTACCTGGACAAAAGATAGGACAACTAGATATAAGCTTGTATGAATAACAAACTAGCCTCTGATTAATATGTTTCTTTAATAAACTAACTGAAGAGGTAGCTGGAGCAACAATAATATATCAGTAGACAGTGTATTGAGTAGCGCATTCACAGTGCAATCCATGATATTGTTTACGTCCGAGTGCCTCCAACATGGTCGACTTCCGGATCGATGACGCGTCGTAAATAAACTCTATAACACACTCAATTAAAGCTATTCTAAATTTGGTTAGATACTAGGTTTGATTTTATTGTATTGGACTGAATAGTGGCTCAGTGTTTAGCACCATCACCTTACAGCAAGTTCATGGATTTACTTTTCTCTTAAACGTGGTTTTCATCTGGGTGTCCCCCAAAACACATGCACATTAGCCTGTAAAGCAGGGCACTAAACATTACAACCAACCTAATAGCAGGATGATCATAGCAAAGCCAACACAATGGCTGACCGACAGCCTCTTTTGCAATAAGGCATTTAAGGTGGTATGGGCTTGCTTCTTTCCAGCGCTCTGAGGCTTTCTGCTGCCCAAAAGACCATGATGATGTAGAGCTTTTCTGAGGCTCAGCAGCAGTATAAGATGTCAAAATATCAGAGAGCCTCTCCATGTTTGTTTCTCTAAAGAAAATATGAAATAAAGCTGTAAGGGACAACTTAGATGAGGACAAGTCAATTGATCAATATTTAGAATAAACACCATTTCATGATTCAATATCAAACTAAGGTTTATCTTTACTATACTGTGCTCTTAATCCATTACCGGCACTGTCACCAAACTTTAATGGCTCACAGTACATTTTCTGTATTTAATTTATGGACAAACAATATTTCCAGTCTCTGCTTTTAAACAAAAGCAACCGTATTCTTCCATCTTCAGTTGTTCTTTTTTATCACCCCTGAGATGTGGGTTGGGTTCTTCCAAAATGCATCACTTTGATTAAACAGCTGAGATAATTGAAATTTTTTGTCAAAGATTCTGACCAGATTACACTCAAAACAATCATTAAAACAGATAAGATATATATGTTCTGGGTTCAGAGATTCTGTACTTTTTCCAAAGGTGTGTAACAGCGCCACCTGCTGTACAACAGTACAAACACCGATTGCAGTAATAACTCGTCTTTGGCAGGGAACGGTTGATTTTTAAATGACGAGATAACTGCGATAACTGTCAATAGCAGGAAAGAGTTAATCACACATGGACCAAATTGCTCTTGAGGATTTAGCTCTGCTGAGGGAACAGTAAGTGGAACCTCCACACTGGATGCAAGGGAGCATTCAACCGGGTGTGTGACTGAAAAACATGGAAGAATAAAAACATGTTAGGCTATCACTGCTTGTTTGTTTTGACCCAAAACTGAACAATTCTGACATTTTTCTGTTATGTTCTTTGTGATGTATTCTACTACAGTGCCACTAAAAGGTTATTTAGTTTTTAACGTCCTTTTAGATATTGGAATATTTTAAACTCTCAACCATTAATTAAACTGTTCTAACTTGATTTAGTTCAACATTCAAGTTTTATTCCCTTAAGTATATTGATGATTAGTTAACTTAAAGAGTGCTATTTTGGAAATACTAATTTTGTACTAAATATATTTAGGTTGAATTTTAGTTGTGATAAAGCACAATTTCAAGTGTATTTAGTGTACTTTCATGTGCTAAAGTGGAACAACTTCAAGTATGTTTAGCATACTTTAAGCATATACCTTTATATACAAATTAATGATGTGCTTGTTTAGTGAAATAAAAGTGTGTTAAAAGTACAAATGCATTATGAATTTGTTTCAAATGTGCAATCAATATACCATGGATATGTTTATTCTGCAGTTATAGTATACTGTATGATTGTAATATTTAAATACTAAAAATTTCACAATGTAATCAAAAACAACAGCTTATTGCTTAGCTATAGTATGTTTTACAATATACTTGTAACATATTACATCATATTACACAATTTAATGTTATAAGTATACTAAAGGCTAAACTACCTTGGGGGCTTTTGTGATGGAGGGTACCTTAAAGCTGTTGTGATGTCCATTATAAATGAATAAGATCATTAATGAAAGGACATGTTTTATTCACACATTCAAAAGTTTATTTAAACTTACAGTAACATGGTTCCAGCAAAAACACTTGAATGATATTACACTAAAACTTGAAAAAAAACAGTACGAATTTACTTTTCATAATAACACTGAAAAACTTCAAACCAATGACCACACCAACCCACTAAACATAAACATGTTCAGAAATACATATTTCAACATCATGATCCTTTTTCTGGCTGAACTGCTCCTTATTGCACTCACGTCTGATAGCTGCTCGCTTCAGAAGCAGTTGTCTGTGGAAACTCCAGTAGAACAGCATCTGTTAACAGAATAGACAATAGATAGCTGAACAGTATAGCATTTTCTGTCATAAACTGTCGAAAACAAATACTTTGGTGCCTGTACTTTATATGCAGTCTTTCTTAAAGCGGCCCTGCAACGGTGTTTCATGCATTCTGACTTCTTCACAATGTTAAACGTGCTGTCTTCTCATGCTTGACATGGTCAGCTTGTCAAAAAACGAGTTGGACGTATGACGTAGTATTTCTGTGCTCGATACTCTCCCCCAAGGTTCGTGTAGGTTTCGGAAAGTTATTTTCAAACATGAAAATTGGTTTTGTAACAACTTTTCTTAGTTCCTTATTGGACTATTCTCCCAGAAAAGCACGCTGTCAACCAGGGAGAGCAGAGAAGAGCATGCGCACAAGTCAACCAGCTACGGCCACTTTAAGTAGAAACTCGATGCCACAAAAGTGAACACATATATGATCATCATGTTTTTCTGTAGCTCAGTAGAGCATTTCGTGAACGACACAAAGAGTTTAACATACATATACATTCAAATACTGATGTACAGCACTTTCCCTCTGCTGACACAAATGTTTCTAAGAACCGCAATGAAAGATTACAAGTATGCAACCATTTTGAGTTACAAAGGCAATGAGTGACATGTTAATAAGTTCATTTCGAAGAGCTCCATTACCAGCGCCGCAGAGGAAAAAGAAGCCATATCATGCAGTTTCTACGTCAGTAAAGGTGGTAACAAAGGGTAACGCAGATATGACACACTATTGACAGGCGACTGCACAGCCCCGTGTCACTGTTTAGAATGGCGATTTTCTCACGATTTACAAGTAGTTGGAAAGATTTTAGATATTGTAAGTACTCAGCAGAACAAAATATTGAGAATTGCAGAATTGTTACAAAACTGCTCCCTTAATATGTGTGTTAATCAAAACTGATAAATTGGACACATTGAAGCCAATTATACATTGTTCCACTTATAAGGAAAGTTCATTTTTGGTCAACCTCTACTCACCCTCTACATGTTACAAACCTGTTGACATTTATTTGTTATACTGAACACAAATAAAGATATTTTTTGAATAAGCAACTACCACATGTTGAGGCTCATTGACTCATTTGAAAATTTTTATTTTAGGATAAAATATCCTTTTAAAACTAACGCAAATACAGTGAGGAGTATATCATATGTTTAATTTTTTTAACCTCAATTTGCTCACTTCTGCTTATACTGTATTTAAAATGTGTTGTTTTTAATGACCAAGGACTTACGGAGAAATAAAGCTCAATACACAAAACATAACCCAATAATAAGACAATTACACACCTGTTATGCCCTGCTTTGACAAGATCGAGCTGTGCCCCCTTTTCCAGATTTCCCTGTGTCAGAACCCGGTACACACTCGGGTAGACGGTGTGAGAAGTGGTTGAACCCAAAAGGTGAGGCAGACTCAACGATGCGTGCAAAAGGATGATTTTAATGGTCAAACAAAAAGATAACCCATCAAGCACAATCCATCTCAAAAATAATCCACAAAATGATAAATCCAACAAAGGTACATCCATAAAAGGTAATCCACAAAATGATAAATCCAACAAAGGTACATCCATAGAAGGTAATCCACAAAAGGGTATCTTGAAACCAACAGGAGAAAACAGAGCTCACCGTAATACGGAACGGGCAGTAACATACAAACTTAACAGGAAGAACTAAGGGCATAACAGGGTGTATAAGAACTCTCCAACAAACGAGGCACAGGTGCAATCACTAAACAACTAAGTATAACATGACCCCCAGGCGCCCCCTGGTGGCCAAATGGTGACAGAATCCTCCCCCTAAGAACGGCTCCTGACGTTTACTACCGCCCCCTGTAACAGTTCGAATGCAGTGGCCATGAGGGGTAGCGGATAGCGGTTCCGGACAGTGATAGCATTGAGCCCTCGGTAATCAATGCACACGTAATCCCCCATCTTTCTTGGCCACAAAAAAGAACCCTGCTCCCGCGGGTGAAGTAGAAGATCGGATGATGCCTGCAGCCAGTGCGTCTTTGATATAAGTGTCCATGGCCGTACGTTCAGGAAGGGACAACGAGAAGATCCGGCGCCTGGGAGGAAAGGTGCCGGGAAGCAGGTCAATGGAGCAGTCGTATGGCCTATGGGGCGGTAGCCTGGCTGCCCTCAGTTTACTAAACACCAGCTTGAGATTATGGTAGCATTCGGGGGGACGGGACAGATCAATGGGCTCAGAAGACTCGAGAGAGGAACCAGGGGAACTCGAAAAAACACAGGTGGCTTGACATGTAGGACCCCACTGCTTTATCAATCCCACAGACCAGTCGATGACAGGGTTGTGATCGCAAAGCCAGGGGTAACCCAGTACAAGGGGAAACTCAGAACATGAAATGAGATGGAAAGTTGTCATTTCCTGGTGTTGTGAAACAGTCTCAGAGGAGCAGTGGCATGAGTGACAAGTCCAGAGCCCAGAGGACTTCCATCCAATGTGTTCACTCTGATGGGATCTGTGAGAAGGCTTGAGGGAACGCTATTCTCCTGCGCCCAGCTACCGTCCTTGAAATTCCCTGCGGCTCCAGAGTCCACCAGAGCTTGAAGTGAGAATTCCCGGTTGTCCCAGGAAAGAGTGACTGGAAGGAGCAAACGGGTGTTGGACGGATGGGAGGAAAGGGTGTCTCCCCTTACAGCCCTCCCGGTCTGTACGGGGCCGGGCGTTATCTCTGGACACGTGGTGCGGAAATGGCCCGGGTTGCCGCAGTAAAGACAACATCGTTCCCTCATTCGACGGTCTCTCTCGGCCTGTGAAATGCGCCCGATCTGCATAGGCTCCGTAGGACTCGGGTCGAAAGGTGATAAGGACTCGAATCTGGGAAGAGTGGGTGCTGGGGTGAATAATCTCCGGTCTTGCTCTCGCTCTTTTAGACGGTGGTCTATGCGTGAGGCTAGTTTGATGAGAGTCTCGAGACTATCCAATGGTTCCCGAGTAGCCAACTCATCCTGGACAGTGCCTGAAAGACCCTTCAGGAAACACAGCGTTAGTGCTTTGTCATTCCACCCACTGGACGCTGCTATCGTGCGGAACTGTATGGCATAATCCGTCACACTGCGCTGTCCCTGTCGGAGTGTGAGAAGTTGTTCATCGTCTCCGGACCACTAACAGCATCCTGAAACACTCGCTTGAACTCTTCAGAGAATGCAACGTACGAGGTACAAAAAGGACTTTGGGTCTCCCAAACAGCAGTAGCCCAGGCCAGGGCTTTATCTGAGAGTAAAGTGATTAAATAGGCAATCTCGGACCGGTGGGAAATGAAGAAGGTTGTAGCTCGAAAGAGAGAGAGCATTGGGTTAGAAAGCCCTTGCAGGCACTAGGATCACCTGAGAATCGCTGCGGAGGTGGAAGACGAGGTTCAGCCAGGGGATTAACCTCCACAGGAACACGGATAGGAGGAACTGTTGCCGGACAGGTGGTTTGTGGAATCCGAGCACTTATCTCCCCGATGGATGTTAGCATCTCCGACAGTAGTTGAGAAGGTTTCCCCATTAAGACTTCTTGTTGGCCCAGCGCTGCTGCATGGTGTTGGACCATCTCTCTTTGATGAGACAGCGTGGCTAGAAGGTTCTCGAGACTGACTGCCTCTGGGTTCATGATGCTGTTTAAGTTTCTGTCAGAACCCGGTACACACTCGGGTAGACGGTGTGAGAAGTGGTTGAACCCAAAAGGTGAGGCAGACTCAACGATGCGTGCAAAAGAATGATTTTAATGGTCAAACAAAAAGATAACCCATCAAGCACAATCCATCTCAAAAAATTCCACAAAATGATAAATCCAACAAAGGTACATCCATAAAGGTAATCCACAAAATGATAATCCAACAAAGGTACATCCAATCCACAAAAGGGTATCTTGAAACCAACAGGAGAAAAGAGCTCACCGTAATACGGAACGGGCAGTAACATACGAACTTAACAGGAAGAACTAAGGGCATAACAGGGTGTATAAGAACTCTCTAACAAACGAGGCACAGGTGCAATCACTAAACAACTAAGTATAATATGACCCCCAGGCGCCCCCTGGTGGCCAAATGGTGACACCCTGTCAGTGTGGACTGGGCAAGGACATCTTTTGTGAACACCAGCACAGCCAGCTCCTGGGCAAAAATGGTCATTCGAGATCGGTTCAGCCGCTGGAAGGCCCTCTTTGACACTGTTACTTCACTTCCAGCCAGGGGGTGCTGTGTAGAGAAAAAGTGATGTATGATCTATTGAGTGGTATGACCAGTCATGTACAGGTTCCCATTAACAAGATAATTCTCATGATGTGACCTATACATGCATTTATCTTTTATTCTTCAACTGTATTATACCATCTCAATGTCACTGACAAAAGACGATGTTGTGGATGAAGGAGTCCCCCCAGATGAGGGCATCAAAGCCTGTACACACTGCACACACTCCTTCATTACTTTAATCATTTCTGGAAGTGAATATAAATATATATTTTTTTTAATGTTTATATTAACTATGGCACAGGACAGTTGGATGAATTGTAAATGTTAGACAGAGATTTTGGTACTTCAATTCAGTAAAGGGCAATCATGCCAATTGTGGAACAAACTGTGCTTTATGTCAACCCCTGTAATACAAGCCTGTAACACACGAAGGGATGCCATGATTTGATCCATCTGGTGAACCATTTGCTGACCAGTGCTATTATCCACCATTTGCTGAAACAAACAATGACATGCATATTGTAACATATTGTAATTTCTTCTTTAAAGTCAAATCACATCAACTTATAATAGACTTTTATATTTTGTCGCGTTGAGGATAATCCTTCATCCATGTCATTGCCCCAAATGTAAAAAATAAAATGAGAGATCTGTTAAAAGCAATAGAAAGGAATGTGTGTCTGGGAGAATATACAAAAAATAGCCAAAAAAAACGTAAAACTTACAACGTCAGGTTGATGTTGACTCCATATCATGGTGGCATCCGCAGAACTGGAGGGGTGATCTGAACATCGTGGGCCTTTAAAGTCTTTGTTTGCTCTACCTGGAGAAAACATAATGAAGGAAAAGTTAGACAATGGTTAGGACTGTAATAAAAATTGGGATTTGTAATAATACTAATGACAATATATTTGATAGAAAAAAACTGTAATATATGACAGCAGTTCATATTCGTATTAACTGTAGACTTTACACTTAAATTGTGGTTGACTTCTTAAGGAATGTAAATAATAAAGTATGACCAAACAACTAGTCGGGAGTGCGTTTCCCGTACAACAACATAACTCTTAGCCTAACTACTTCAAGACTAATTCCTGAAAACATTGTAGCTTTGTCGCTCAAACTACACTGGTTTAACAACATAGTTAATGCCATCACACAGATTGTGAAGTAATAATGTCCATAATTAATTCATTCGATATTGAATAAATGTCAGATTACTGCTCCAAATAACAAACATGAAATCTGAAGATAACTGTCATACATGTGTTCTCTGATGTTACGTTTTATTTACACAGTTTAATTTAATTTTGGAAAAAAAATTCAGGGAAAGACAAGAATTGTTGAACTATGCTGGCAATGATGGAACATGCGACACAAGATGGCTAACAATGCTTTTGGTAAGCGCACCCCTGTTCTCAATAAGTCAATAACCAGCACGTATAAAGATGATGGTATTTTTAGTTCATAGAGGGTATATATTCTGCCCCATTCTTTTTCACTTACGTTCCGCATATAAAGCACACTAAAAACAAAAGGAAAACGTCATCCCTTACACAGTGAAGATGTTGTGGAAATTCATCCTCAGAACTGGTGTGGTGATCTTGTGTGTCTTGGACCCTTTTTTGGGAAAGGGAAATCTTAAAATTTTCTAGCATCTGGTTTCTGGATTTTTTTGATCTTGGTTGGCTTTGCCTGAAGACAATGTACAATTAAACAACATGAGCAATTACTGACATCCTCGCAATGTCTATATGGTGGGGATCCCATAATAACTCTGTAGTGACTAATACATTACTGCATGAGAACTTACTACTCAATATAGTTTTGATAGCTAATCACAGAGAGTGTAAAGTCTTGTGCAAAAGCCTAGAAGAAAGTAGCTGGGCATGTTATATGCTAGAGGTGCACCGATTTTTAACTTTATATTTAAGTGGCAGCTAAAATCAACCCACTTCTTTTAGTACTGCAGACCCAAGATAAAGACAAGTTATTTTACATTTTAGAAAAAAGAATGAAGAAATGATACTTTCATAAACAGAAACAGACAAGAATGAAGTTGAAGTATTTTATTGTTATCTTAGACTTTTGTGAACCTGCGTGAAGTTGGCCCCCCTCCCCACACAAAACATTTGCAAAATAGCCTCAATCGTTTGTGCTCCGTTTGTGCTGGTTTGTGCCGTAAAAAAAATCGTTTGTGCTGCTTCGGTTTTTCAGATAATAGAAGAATAATTTTAGGTCATTCGGAGGTCACTCATCCCCCCGACATGCTCCAAAACCACCGAAAATAGTCCCGCTTGTTTGTGCTCCGTTTGTGCTGGTTTGTGCCGCGAAAAGTTGCGTTGTGCTGCTACGGTTTTTTAAATATTAGACATTGAATTATAGGCGATGACGTCACCAGCCCCCCGACATGCTCCAAACTCATCCAAAATAGCCTTAATCGTTTGTGCTCCGTTTGTGCTGGTTTGTGCCGTAAAAAAATTCGTTTGTGCTGCTTTAATTGTTTTAATATTAGACATTGAATTATAGGCGATGACGTCACCAGCCCACCGACATGCTCCAAACTCATCCAAAATAGCCTCAATCGTTTGTGCCGTAAAACATTGCGTTTGTGCTTCTTTTTTGTGCTTCTGTGTTTTTTTATATTGTGAAAAATAGAATTGGTCATTCCGAGGTCACTCAGTGGAACTGCCGACTTTCTGTCAAGACTAATATATTTGTTCAATAAATAATTGTCTTCTCTTTATGGGTTCTCTTGTCTTTTTCTTTATTTACACGTAGTAGCCTATCATCTGCTACGCTTCACTGCCACCTCTGCGCATGACACAATGTTAAACACGATCCTGTTTGAAATAGTGTTAGTAGAGGAAAAATCCATTATTAAGTTACTATAACACATTCTGGCAAATGTAAGTACAACATTTTCACACTGACAGTTACAATATTATTAGACCTCCTTAAAAAGAAAGGAAGGACATTCAAGAAAGCTTAGATTGTCAATATTTATTCAACCAAAAACTCCTTGCTAATATCAGTATCCGTAATGAAATGCTAATTACAGCTGCACGTCTCTAAAATTGTGACCTCAAGTCTCATAGCCTATGAGATCATGAGCAACAAAGTTTGATTTCAACCATTAATTTTCACTATGATTTCAATTTGTGATATGGTATTACTTAGTCGATTTTAAAGATATGAAGGTATTTTCACACACTGTTCTTTACATTATGTTAAAGTTTTTTTGGGTGGTTTGCTGTTTTACATAAAATCATCCTACATAATGTAAAGAACAGTGTGTGAAAATACCTTCATATCTTTAAATGAACATTCTGTGAAAATATAATATTGATATTTAATAAACCATTTCACAATTTCCATATCACAATTTTAAATCATAGTTAAAATCAAACTTTGTTGCTCATGACCTCATTTCGTTATGACTTTAGCCTGGTTTTCAAAGGCAGGTTCACATTTATTGTTAGTACATTATATTATCCTAATATTCTGACCAATACAGTTATCCATGAAAATATGTTTATGCTATAAATGACCTTATAGTCAGAATTAAATAAATGGGTAATTTCATTTTGCTTATACCAGATGCCCAAGAAACCAGCAGTTGACAGGGATTCCATGTTCACAGTCCTGTGTTCATCAAGAGACGCAATAGTACAAAATGGCAACATAGCTACTCCTAATCAGAGAATCTGGACAGAGCTTAGTGAGCAGCTAGAAAACAAGATCACCCCAAAGGCTCTATACACTTTTGTGAAATTAAACAGACACAACATCTGGACTGCTTTAGGGTTTACTTGTGAAAGTGAGCATGAAACAAATGTCAGTAGTGATGACACTGACTTTGAGCCAGGGTCTTTTTCCCCCAGACCAAAAGACTGCTGGACTTTTGATCTTCAAGTTCCATTTCAGAAATGGATTGAATTCATGCCTGAAACAGTTGAGTACAAAAACAAGTTCTCTAAACACAAAAAAAGGAATATACAATTTTAAAGCCTGGCATCTGGACGCATGTGATAAATTCTCATATCTGGCAAGAAGTGAAGAGCACTTGCACATTTGCCTTTAAAAGAGCTAAGGTCTACCCATCAGACACAGAGAAATACATTGAAATCAGAGGTAACTGTAAGGAGTGTCATGCCAACATTCTAATAAAATGTGACCGAGAGCCTGAAATGAACAGGCCGATGGTGCTCAAGTGTTTTATCACAAACACTGATGACACCCTGCACACTGGCTGTCCCAAGCGTGCAATGTCTGGTCAATTGCGTGTGCAGATATCCAAAGAACTATGTGAGGGTAGAATGGAACCCCATGTATGGAGGGCATCAGAGGCAACAAAACTGATGGATGTTGGAGATCCCGAGCCAAGCCATCTGCCTAATCTGGCCACCCTGCGCAAAGCAAAAGCAAGAGAAATGATTTAGAATTAGGTGACAAGGATCCTATTTTGTCACTGCAGATGCTAAAATACAGTGCACCTCACAGTGGAAGCATTAAAGACATTGGACTGGACAAGTTTTTCTGTCACTATTGGAGTCAAACACAAATGTATCTCTACAAGACATTATCAAAGACATCTACTAACCCCACTGTGAGTTTTGATGCAACTGGCTCAGTAGTGAGGAAACTAGAAACCAAATGGTACTTCTGGTCATATCTTTTTATATCAGGGCATTCTGGCAGTTGACGAAAGCAGAGGTGTCCCAGTGGTGCAAATGCTGTCAGAGAGACATGATGTTAATGCAATAACACATTGGATGACAGAATGGTTACGTGCAGGTGCACCGACTCCAAAAGAGGTTGTGAGTGACTTTTCTCTGGCTTTGCTCGGAGCTCTGGTCAAAGCATTTACTTCTCATCGGGATCTCAAGACCTACATCAATGAGTGTTGTGGTGTCTTACTTGGGAAACAGTCAGCAAAAGTGCCATCTTGTTTTGTACGGGTTGATGTGGCACACTGCATCAAGATGATCTGCCAGTGGGACTGCTTGCGGAAAAAACCACATCGCATCAAAGATTTCTATGTGAGGTCAATGGCACAGCTTCTGAAGTCACAATCCATGGACGATGCAAGGGAGTTACTACGCAGTATAACTGTTGTTGCTCTCAGTGAAGCAGAGGGCAATGACAGCTCTGGAGGCCCCCTCATATCTGAAAGGTGCAAGAAATACCTGAAAGCCCGAATTGCAGAAGAGTGTGTGATCATTCCAGACGTAGAGGGTGAGGACCTGGACGAACTGGATCCATGTGACCAAACACAGACAGACCTAAAGCAGTGGGTGACAGACATATGTGAGGAGAGCAGGTCACTTGCTGTGGCTAATGGTGATCGTGATAATATGCACTTCCTCCCTGAGATTATTCCTAATATAATCTGGCTTGCAAATTACTTGCCACTCTGGACAGGGGTAATGATCCCTCACTTCCGTAGCACCAATGTCACTGCAAGTTCAGCTAATGTTGAGGCAGAGTTCAAAAACATCAAACACGGCCTTTTCAAGCATGAAAACCTGCCTATGCGGGTGGATCGATTCATTGCTCGACATTTGTCCTTCATTGAAGGCAACATGCGGATTTGTGCTGCAAAACAAAAAGGTGAAAAAAAGGGTCAAGAAGATGCAGATCCTGAAACAGTCATCATCACAGGAGCAAATACACTACCCACCACAACTTGCAATGTAGACGGAAAACCAGAAATGGATGCTGCCTCTTCTGCAAAGTCTGACACTGTCACAAACATCCATCCAAGAGATGAAGACATGGTTGAAAACTGGAGAGGCTTAGCAGTTCCGCCCAAAAAGAGAAAGAGAAATTCATACCTCTCTCCTTGTCCTGAATGGCTCCAAGCAGATCCATCTGTAAAGGGGAAAAAATTGAAAGTGGAAATGTTAAAAAACGGAAATAACCAACAGCCTGTTAAATTCAGGAAATCAAGAATCTCCGTGCTAAACACCTGTGCTTTTGATGCTTTTTGTCAATGTTTATGCTGTGCTTTCTGCGATAGTGGCACTTTCGGAAATATAGTTCAAAGTGAAAACGCCAGTAACGTCCTCCAGCTTGTAAAAACCATCACCACAAATGGTCTAAATGCCCAGGTCTATACACAAAGGGCAGAGCTGCTGAGTGAAATATTCAAAGCTGTCAATTTGAAGTCAGGTGCTCTTCAGATCAATGCACAGTGCCACATCTCTACAATCATTGAAAAGTCAATGACAAAACGTGCATGTGTTACCTGACAAAACATTGCTCCTCTCAGTACTGCGTTCTCAACAAACAGGTAACAAGGGAAATTCCATTTGTTTCTACTTCTGTTGCTGTACTGCAGGCTTCTGGTATGGCTCATCTTCAGACCGCAGTGGAGGAAGGCCTTAACCTTCCAGAATCCCCCTGCCTCAGGCCCATCCAAAATCCAACACAGTGTCCCTCTGAATTCAAGACAGAGTCTACCTCAGAAACAATGCTCTGTGCAGGGAGAGTTTCCCACAGTTACAGTCTAAGAGAACTTCTGTGGATTGACACTGACCTGGGAAGAAGCAACTCCACAGAATTTCCTTTGTGTGAATTTCCAACCAGTCTGATGCTCCAAGGAAAGAGATTTACCTTAAGGGCAGTCATTGCTTTCAAAGGAGGCTTAACCCAGGATGCTCTTGGACATTATGTGGCCTACTGTAGGAGGCCTCCATGTTTCTGGGAGTTGTATGACGACCTGAAGAGTGGAGTGACAGGAGTGTCAGAAAAAAACAAATATGCCCACATGCTGTGTTATACACAAAAGAATGATTACATTGTTTAAAAGTCATTTTACAAGTACAGTATTTTTGCTGTATGCCACCAACCTTTGTGTTCTTAGTCCAGTTTGGAGAGGCTAAAACTGTAAGTTGGGCTTGATGATGTTTGTACTCAGATCTGTTATTCAGTTTGGTATTTCTGAAACATTATTAAGTGTTTATATGTTTAAAGTGTTTAAAGATCTGTTATTTCTGTAAATAGATTTTGGATAGTACATGTTCAATTTCACATTAATTAAATTACATTTGAATTCATTCTTAATTCATTGATTCATACATATACATATACATATATATATATAAACACACACTTGCAGAATTTGGAAGATGTTGAAAGTGTTAGAAGTGCAACGTGTTCACTTCTTTGAGCATCACTGTTTAAATGTTTGTGGCTAAATATAGTAAGAGCTGGATAGGGGACAATTATGCAGGACTTGTATGATCATTTTGACTATCAGTGGAAAGTCCAGGCCAATCAAGCTCAGGACAAAATTAAAAACAAACCTTTGTTTTCTAATTCTTGCCTTTCTTAAATGTTCAACATTTTCCAGATTCTGCAGTGTATGTAATGACCCCCATATATACGTACAGTATATGCAACCAGACTATGTGTTAAATATGTAGAAAGTGTAAGAATATTCTAAAACCTATCTTCTGGTGTGTCTGTAAGATCACTGGGTCGCAGCATTCAGAATCAGTTCAAGGGTTTATTGTGAAAAGGTAGATTAACAGGTGAGGGTGGATCTACAATAATAAAAAAAAAATAAAGAAACAATTAGAATGACATTGACCGTTATGCACTAACAAAAACTACGACATACAATAATCTGCAATTGGAATATATTCATATACAGATGTATATTTATATCTAATAACTTATCATCAGCTTACAGCAACATAATGTCAGAAAAACAATTGAGGGTACACGGATGGACATACTACAGCAAAACTTCACTGCAATTTCAATAATATAAACTGAGGTAAATGCGCCGAGTGCACTCTCTTAACCCAGCGAGTTTAGGTCTAAATAAGCTCAATAACCATGGAAACATGACATTAACTTATAAAATAGTGTCTATAGCTGATTAAATTAATAAATATCTTTGAAGAAACGGGTACTCACTATCATTCAAAGACGAACACTACACACACATTCATTTGTTATTGCTCACGTTTACTAAACATGTGCCTCACCTCGCGCCTCTCTAATGATTGACATGCGCGTCTTTATATTGCGTGTACTTTCACATATATTAATTTTACCACGGTTTTTCACATAACAATATAAAGTACTAAGTAAAAACACTTACCTTGGTGTTTGCGTTTCCACACATTCTGTAATCCACTGTGTCCTTCTAAACTTGAAAACGCAGAATGGAAAGGTAACAAATGGGATTTGGCGGGTAGTTTTGGTGTTACCTTGATAACGTTACTGTATAGTTAGAAACTGTATAGTTAGAAAAGTCGCAGAAAGGACTTTTATCGGCACAAACGGAGCACAAACGATTGAGGCTATTTTGGATGATTTCGGAGCATGTCGGGGGGCCGGTGACGTCATCGCCTATAATGCAATGTCTAATATTAAAACAATTAAAGCAGCACAAACGAATTTTTTTACGGCACAAACCAGCACAAACGGAGCACAAACGATTAAGGCTATTTTGGATGAGTTTGGAGCATGTCGGTGGGCTGGTGACGTCATCGCCTATAATTCAATGTCTGATATTAAAACAATTAAAGCAGCACAAACGAATCTTTTTACGGCACAAACCAGCACAAACGGAGCACAAACGATTAAGGCTATTTTGGATGAGTTTGGAGCATGTCGGGGGGCTGGTGACGTCATCGCCTATAATTCAATGTCTAATATTTAAAAAACCGTAGCAGCACAAACGCAACTTTTCGCGGCACAAACCAGCACAAACGGAGCACAAACAAGCGGGACTATTTTCGGTGGTTTTGGAGCATGTCGGGGGGATGAGTGACCTCCGAATGACCTAAAATTATTCTTCTATTATCTGAAAAACTGAAGCAGCACAAACGAATTTTTTTACGGCACAAACCAGCACAAACGGAGCACAAACGATTGACGGCCAACTTCACGCAGGTCTTTTGTGAGAGTACAAAAATGAGAAAGGTCGTGATTGAGTTTAGTTATATTTTATTATTTATACTTATTTCAGTCACAGAGTTCTTCAATTTAAGAGTTATTTGGGCTAGAGAAGATTCTGTAATTTAATGCAGGTTGTATAACTGTTTTTAGGTCAATTGTAATGTTCTATATAATTCATGTAATGCTAATAAAAAAATGTAAAAATGTGTATTGAAGAAAAGTTAATTTTTTTATATACTGTGAATTATAGTTTGTGGATATAATATCAGAATCGGCAGGTTTCACTTATAATAAAGTCGGAATCGGCAAAGAAAATGGCAATCGGTGCATCTTTATTATATACCTCACTTTTTATGATAGCATATAAGCAAGTAGTAAGCTATGTTTTTAAACACAAATGCAGTTAAAACGGCATATGTAAAAACTATGCAACTTCTACTTTAACTCACCAACCTGGCTTTTTTGCCTCCACCACATTGGTCTCCAACATTTTCTTTTTTCTTTTTTTTCACCTATGCTTTCTTCCTTGGTCCATATATCTTTCCACAAAATGAATAAATAATTTTTGGTGACAAGGTCTTTAAATGAATCTGATGTAATGGGAGAAACAGAGAAGTTTTTAGCCTACACCAGCATGCAAACCAGAATAGTATTTCAGTGTTGGGAAGCTGTCATGAAACTGTGCTTAAGATACATTTAAGCTACACATCAACCAAAGCTACCTAGTATCAGTAGGTACCTACACTGCAGTACAAGTTACAATAAAAAGCACTCCATTAACATAGTTTTATATTAGGCTACTAATGACCGAAATACTTGAGGTAACAAACCCCAAATATATATCTCAAACGCACTGTTGTCAAAGTACACTCCTGTATATCCTTTATATAATCATCAGAAAACTGTAAACATGCGAAAGCTTGACATAATAACAACAGATAGTGTTAATATACAACGACGACACTCGGCACTTTCAGTGCATTGCATGTTCATCAAAATGGAATGTAGCTTTTTGGTAACTATTTGACGAAAAAATATCAATTAAGGGATTGAAAATCTTAGGCATACATTTGCTCGATTTTTCAAAGTTGTTTGATACTGCGCATGCGCACTGAATCTAATCCCACGGAATGTTTTTTGACTCATCTGTTCCTAAATTGTTATTTTAACGACTATATCAACGCTAAGTTACAAACACGTTACGCTAATAAGGTAAAATATGAATATTTCCCCAAAACATTGATATTTACTTGATTTTGTTATCGGGTCAGTGATTGCTTATTACAATGCAATCAAACGACACTATTAAGCAAAACAATAGTAGTGCAAACGGAAAATAACTGGTAAATGTAACTCCTCCAAATAGAGGAACTTTAGCTGCTACTGTCTTCTCCGGTGGTTCTTTTCGAGTGGGCCATTTTATTTCGAGCCAGTCGTCATCGCTATCAAGGTCAGGCTGCGAAGTCACTTGATTAAACTGCTCCAAATTTCCAACAATAAGAAGTACTTTCCACTTGTAGTGTTTTGTTAAACAAGTAATAAATAGCGAACTGAAACGACATCGTGATGGCAATGTTTTTCACCTGCAGAACGCTGGGGGCGAGTAACTGCCTGGGGCCGCATACATCAAACGTGCACCGTCAGACGTCAGCAGCTCTGATTGGCTGCAGTGAGCTCCAAATCTTAGGCACAGAATTTAGCGCCAAATTCAAATTCAGTTGTAAACAGAACACATTGAAATCATCATGTCATCAAAAAGAAAGTTGAAGAGACTTTTGAATTCCGATGATACTCAAACAGAGACCCCAAGAACAACAAAATACAGAAAACTTCGTCAAAATCAGGTCAACAAAAATCATAATTAATGATTAAGAAACAGTATTACAGTTAATTGAAGTAAGTTCAATTGTACTGTATATTAGTCAATATACTTTGTTAAAATCTTATTACAGTACTATAGTAATTAATAGAGTTAAATCTTGTAAAAAAACTTTTACAATTAAATAAGTATATAGTATACAGATATTCTTTTATTTTGTATTTGATGTGTGCCTTTTCTTTTCTGATAAATATTTCATATAAATATCAATTTGCAGGATATGAACAAGATGTTTTATTTCATATAAAAAACACGATGTGCAGTAGGTGGGTTATTGCCCTAGCTATAGGATTGGGCCAATCTGATGGTAAACATCTTGGTTATTTAATTTCATATATTTTTTCAATAAAGTAACATTTAATTTACTTGTATTATTTTTTGTATGATAAGTATTAATTAGACTCAAGACTATGTCATATAATGTAACTTTATATTTTGGCCCATACGTATGGGAAACCCCAGAACCACCTTTAAGGACAGAGACAGATCATTTCCACCATGCAATGCTGGCAACCCCTGAGAAACCAATAATGGGTGTGAAAGGCCCATCCCCTCTCATGGAACTTGAGACTTTTAACATGATCAATGGATTTGTTCCAGACTACCAGCACTGTGTTTGCCTTGGTGTTACTAAACAGATTACATCTCTGTGGTTAGATAGTGAGCACCATAAAGAGGAATGGTACTTGGGCTCCAAGGTCAGTGACATAGAAAAGGCCCTGTTGGCCATTAGCCCACCTGTGGAGGTCACAAGGGCACCAAGATCAGTTAAGGACAGAAAATTCTGGAAGGCATCTGAATGGAGGTCATTTTTGTTGTTTTATGCTTTGCTTGTTTTGAGTGGCATTTAAAAAAAAAAGTCATCTTTTAGTCATCAAAGTGACCCATGTGGATAAAGCAGAACAAGCTCTTCGAAAGTTTGTGCGTAATTTTGAGAAACTTTATGGTGCTAGAAATGTCTCTTTCGATGTACATTTGTTAATGCACGCGGCAGCAAGTGTGCACAACTGGGGACCGTTGTGGGCAACATCCACACTTCCTTTTGAATCATTCAATGGGACTTTGCTTAGTTTTTTTAATGGAACAACACATGTGTCTGATCAAATAGTAAAGAGATTCCTTAGGTGGAGGGGTCTTTCAACAAAAGCACGGAGTATAATGGCAAATGCTAATGACAACATAAGAAAACTTTTTGACAAACTCCAAGGTAGATCTGGCTTAACAAAATGTCAAAGGATTTTCCAAATAATGTCAAAGCTTTTGGATGCCCAAAGAAAGCCAGAACAACTGTGCTGCAGAGGATGGCTATTCAACATTTCACAGGAGACATTGTACATTGAGGTTTATTTTATGACCGTTTGATTTGTAGCAGTGTTATTTATCATTCATATAATAACACGACTCTTAAAAAGAGAAATAATCCTGTAGTACAGTTAAGTGATGGAACATCCTGTTAAATTATGACACTGGTGGCTACGCATCTGTGGATGAGCACTCTTCTGCATCTACTTCAAATAGATTCTGTGTTTCAGTAAAGGAGCTTGCCAAGAGTGGAAGACAGGCTTATAGAGATGTTCAGTGAAATATACCCTGTACATTTCTAACTGAAGTGTTTCACATTAATAATGTATTTGCTGTACATCCTCAGTCATTACAGCGTAAATGTGTAATGGTTAGGTCTAAGGACAAAATGTATGTCAGTCCTCTTCCGAACAATATTGAAAGAGACTAAAAACAGATTCCTGTACAAACATTTACCAGTGAAAAACAGGTAACTGTTAATGATCCCAAACATGTTTCCATAATTCACATATATGGACTACCATTTCAAAGTTTCTTTTTTTATATTACATACTTTACATAAGTACTGTTATATTGTGTTTAATGACAAAAGTTGTATTCATGTATTTCTGTGTATGACACTGTGCACAATACAGTATTAACATTGGCAACTTTCTATGGAAGGATTAATGAATGTAACATGATTCTTTGACAGTATTAGCAAAATAAACATTACTCAACTTAAAACGCCATTACAAGACACATTTGTGCATTACATATTTAATTGAAAAATACAGTATATTGTAAAGGCAGGCTTTCAAACATTTTAACCCTTTTTGAAATATAAGATATGAAGTGAGTTCCTAACATAAATAACTTTAAAATTGATTTTAAATATACTCCATCTACAAAACATATTCAATAAAGTATTTTTAAAATATGCTGTCAGTGTATTGTGACAATGATAATTTCGTACATACAGTTTATAATGTACCTAAAATATATTTTAAATAAATCTAAAATTAATACATTTATAAAATTGTACAAAACTTTCACTTTTAGTATATTTTTCTAAAATGTGTTTTTTTTAAATATACTAAATTACACTTTTTAAAAGTAGATTTGAAGTTTAATGGTAAAAATTAAGTAAAAGTATGTTACTAATAATCTTTTAATTATTTAAAAGTGAGCTATATTTTGTTAGTATATTTACAGTGTATTGTTTAAAAATAAAATATATTTTTTTCACCAGGGTAAGTAGGCCGAAATTATATACCTGTAACTGTGGTTGTTTGCATGTAACTGCCGCATTCGGCGCTATAATATATATGTTTACATTTAATACCGTTACATGACTGCGCTATTACCGGTCAACTGTTATTGGAGGTAATTACCATTTATATATATATGTGTATATGTATGTATATCTATTTCTAAGCACAACCACTCAGTAATAGAATAACGCCGCATAAGTGTTCAGAGTTGTTGGCTAAATTAGCACCTGCGCACACGCGCAGAAGCAGCCGCTTGCACGCGAGCAACGCATGCATATCAGCGTTCAGAGTTGTTGCTTTGTTTGTTAATCTATAGGATTTATAGCAGTTCTGAGTATTTACTGGTTGATTATGTTTGTTTTATATTTATTTGTTACAGAACCACACGCAAGGTTTCTGCAGATCAATAAACAAGATTTAGAATCACTGGGTTGAGACATTGTTGTCCTTACTCGCAACTTGTAGCCTTCAGCCTACCCGAACTAGCAATATACAAGAGAAATTCTTCAGTAGTGCCTTTTTGTTTGAGAGCTACCTGCACCAACTTAAAAAAGATTGTTAGATCAGGAAACCATGTTCTGTTCCAAGCAGCAAAGCAGCTCCAGGAACGTTCACATTCCAATAGAAACAAGTTTGGAGAGACCAATACACATGGACCATCCTAATAATTTACATTGTTAGCCCAACATCCTGCTGTCAAGTTTAAGAGAGGACCAACTCTGGAAAGCTGTTATGTAGAGTCTTTTCACACTTGACATCGTACCTTGATGAGCCATGTGATTCAAGGATCTATGGAGCCTTTGTATGTGGTCCATCAAAGATGGAGATTTTGGACGAAAAACTTTCAAGGAAGGGCAATGATCCTTGAGGTCGGACGTGGCTGCAGAGTTGGCCTTTCTCTCCTCCATGATATTGATTGACAAAGACAAGAAATGATTTGCATGTTTTGAATTCTTTTTCTTCTGTAAGTCTTAAATTATTTAGCAAATTTCTTGGCCCTCATTTCTAAGCAGTATGTTCTTCTGTTTGTAATATAGGAAGGTTTTAACGTAGTTGTTTTTGAGAAGGAAAACTCTGTTGCTGTGGCTGCATCATGGGTAGAGAAGGTAAATGGGGTAAGAGTACACAAGCACACGTACCTGTTTCTCAGTCAATCGGATATATTCAAATGTAATTCACTTTTTCAAGATTTTTTTATGTTCTGAAGTGCTACTGGCCCAGTAGAAATGCTGACTGTGGTGAGTCTCCCATAGCGCAATCAGCGTCGCCATGGGAACAGAGGGTAAGAACGAGGCACCGCTGTCGGTCGTCAGAAATCAACCCTGGCCGGTATAAAAGCCGGCCGAAACAGAAGCATGGTGAGCTACGACCTCCAGCTAGGAATTCGCTAATGATTGGTTCCCCTTTGTTGAGACAGGTTCAGACTACTGACGACCGGCAGCCACTACGGAAACATGGGACCAAGGGTTGCAGGCACAAAGAGCATGGGACTCACTCACTGCACCACAGATCACCAGACGTTGCGCACTCCCTCACTACCCGGGCCGAAGAAAAGGACTGAATATGGAGGTGGACTGAATGTGTCTACATCAAAATGATAACAAAAATTAAAGACAAGGCAAATTGAGTCTATCCGTAGACAACTACAACACATAGTCATAGTTGAGGTATACCTATGATGAAAATTGGATTGGATTGGATTCAATTTATTTTCATTACAAATATAACAAGTACAGTGTAACGAAATGGATTTAAGAAGAAAATACAGCAAACATGAGGGAAGTGGGGAGAAAAAAAAACACAGATACAATAATACACCATAGACAAGACTTGACAGGGTAAGATAATCCAGCTCCGAAAAGCAGCCATCCGGTCCAGTGCCATTATAGCGCCGCTCAACAGACCCGCCTATCAGGCTGGCGGTTCAAAGCATGCGGAGGAGTGGGAGTGATAAGTCTGTATGTGTGTGTGTGATAGTTCTAAGTCTTTGGTTGGGGAGGAACGCAAGAGCGTCTCGCTGCAGTGCTCCCACAGGGTTACATTTTCCAGCTGCCTTGACCAAGGCCGTTTCTGGATCCGGGAGTCGAAAGATAAGATTGTGATTTGTTTAGTCGGGAAACCGTATTCCAATATGTCACGGCAACCCTCATTGTCCAAGTGGTTCAATGGTGATCCTGACCTCCGATATTATCAATTTTCCTTCCCAGAGCTGTTAGGGTTTCCCTGATGGCTACCATATTTCGGTTAATAGTCTCAGTCTCAATGCTGACCGCTCTTCCAACAGCTTCAATCAAAACGGGCAGCCTTATGACAGCTGTTCCCGTTTTATGAATTTTTCGATAACCCAGGGCAAAGCCTAATCCAATCAGCACAAGACCTGTTATCATGGTTCCAAATAGGTAAATATCCTCGATATCCTCGACTGAAAGAGCCGCCACACACGATCCATCGTGTAGCCAGCTGCGTACGTTCCGTCAGGACACGCGGGTTCCCCCGAACCCAATTTTCTCATCGAGAAAATGGTGTCAATTGCGTTGAGAGACCAGTTGATCACTTCCATAATTTCCAAGTTTGGAGAGCAGTGCTGAGAGAGTCTCTCAGTAGATGAGACGAGACGAGACAAGACAGGAGACAAAGCAGGGAAAATATGGGCAAGGACGGGGAGTGAGAAAATGCGACCGCCTCCGCTGAGAGCCAAACGAAAAAAAAAAAAATTACAGGCCTCTCTCATCTTTTTAAGTGGGAGAACTTGCACAATTGGTGGCTGACTAAATACTTTTTCGCCCCCCTGTTTATCATTAAGCTTAGAAATGCGATTGCTCACTGTACCCCGGGAAGGAATACTGTTGCGTGGGTTAAGAGCTAGAACAACATTTTTGCATATGAATTCGGTCAACATTTTAGTTATTTCTTCCTGTTTTGCAGCAGGTAACTTAGCGGCTGTGTAATATTTGTGGTGTTAAACAAAGTTACCCTGGATCGTTTTAATGCTGGACCGCCGTATTGACATTCTCAAAAAAAAAAATTCTGGATGAGAAGACTGTATGTGTATGGAATCATTTCAATGCCACATATATTTGCAAAAGAAAAATAAAATTTAGCAAAAATAAATAAATTGCAGACAAAAATAATGATTCGCAAATGAAAAATTAGTTGTTGGGAGAAGAAACAAGTTTTGCAAACAAAAATATATTACTGAGAGATAAAATTTAGTTTTGCGAAGAAAAACATCATCAGCAATGATTGTGCAGCACATATTTTCCTTTGCCATACCTACGAATTCATTTGCACTGCCCCTTTAATTCTGCGTTTCAGCCACCTGAGCTTTTGCGAATCAGTTTTTCCTTCACTTTTCTGCGCGTTTGGCTTTGTGGCACTGGTTTGATGTGTGTCAACGGATTGGAGCGAGTCTGGGCCTGCCCAGTATGGGGTGTGATTATGAAGTGTGATAACTGAACTTTTTAGTGATATCTTATGCAGGGTGGACAGTGCCATGGATTACCTATCGAAGGAGACAGTAGTGTACTTTGACGTGAGCAGAGGGGTACGTCACCTCAACTGACGCGTGACTCTAACGCCGTGGATAAGTACGTCGCAACAGACACGTGACTCTAACGTCGTGGATAAGTACGTCGCCACAACAGACACGTGACTCTAACGTCGTGGATAAGTACATCGCCACCAGAGACAAGTATTTTTATTTTTTTAATGCTTTATTAAATCAATGCCATAAGAAAAAGAGGTATTATATGTTCAAGTCACATTTACAAGCCGACAGAGACAAGTGACTTGCAGTTAAAATAGTGTCAGACGTTTCTACCAGTGTAAGTACTTGCAAAGAGTAACAAAACTCAGAAAATGTAAACGTTTTAACAGCCTAATGTATTCATAATGGCTCCTGTCACATCTAGTAATACAAAGTAATATTAAATAGTTAAAAGCCCCACCATACTGTCAACATGTTTAAACGTCAACACATAAATTCAATAATTATAATCTAACCATGTATAATATTTACCTTGACTTTCACTCTTGATATGAAATAAATATTGATGTGTGTAGCAAATCCATTTTGTTTTGTGCATGCTGTTTCTCATTTTGTACACCAGAGGGCAGCTTGCATTGTTTGCAAGTTAAAATTGAAGAAACAAATATCTGCTTTAGATGCATTTGTTTCTCTTTAGACATGATTTCTCTACATATACATTTCATAATTTTGGCTTCAAATTCAGTGTAGGATAAGGAACAAATACTGAACGTGGCTATACAACACAAACAAGCACAGCACAAAAACTCACCTATGGTTTTGTGTACTATGCAACACTGCCTTCAGGAAATCCAGATATTCAACAATTACAGCACATTACAGTAATGATTACATTCCAGACTAAAACACTAGCAGTTTGTTCGAATCTCATACATGAATGTTGTTTGTGCCTTTATAGTTAGCAACTCTCACAAGCTACCTTGACGCTTCTCCATAATAATTGTAAAACTTTAAGTAAATTCAACTTAATTCACATTCAGTACTCTCATTTGTTTGATTGATGTCCGTCTTGTACCCGTGTTCTGTTGCTAGAAGGATCATGCTACTCCACACTGAAAACACACATAGCTAACTGGAGACGGCGTGTTTATCAGGCGTCTTGTGAGGCGACGTACCTATTTAAGACGTCCATTTTTTGGTTTATTTCTAATATACGCCACCGCAATGTCGCCGCCAGCCATACGTTCCTACCGTGACGTCGCAGTGATGTCGCTGCCGGTCTTTCGTCTGCAGTCCCTATCCATTCTATTCAAAACTCCACATGGACTCACGGTGACGGAAGGGTAGGCTGCTCCTTCTCCTGGTTAGGCTTATAAATGGCATTAAACACCCGCCAAAGACGTTAGGTTTTGGCACGGATCACATGCCATAAGACGTTAGGTTTTTGGCACTGATCCCGCGCCATACACACGGACTGACGGCGACGGAAGAGTAGGCTGCTCCTTCCAGGTTAGGCTTATAAATGGCATTAAACACCCGCCGTAGTCAAAGTATGTTCTGTGCATCCTGGCAACGATCGCACCGTCAGAGAGAACAGTGGGCGGAGTTTGGAGGGGAGACGTGAACTGAAATGGTTGTACGGATGTTTTTTTTTTTCTTTAAATCATTTTGCGGTGTAGCCAACAATAATCCAACAGTTTTCGTTTGTTCATAGTTTTAGCTAATAATGTTGAAGGACACTTGTTGTGCAGTACATTCTTTCAGCAGTCAGTTAGGGCTAATATAGGCTATTCAAGAAGGGAAGGGGCTACATTTTAATTAAGCCTACTTTTTTTCCTCAATTTTTTTAAGTTGTGTTGTATTATATTGAAAAGCAAGACATATTGACCATTCAGTTTGTGCAATAGTGGAAGAAAATGGCTAAATAAATAGGAAAAATAAGAAAAGCCTTGTTCGGTATTAGGCCAAGTGTTTCATTTTTATTCGGCTTCGGCCAAAATGTTTCCTTTCGGTGCATCTCTAGTCCAAAGATGTCCTTTACTAGTTTGTTTGAATTGAATCATTGTGTAGGAAGGCGAATAGTGGCTATACAGTTTCGCTTTATGATTCCTGTATATACCCTGGTCTAGTTTTAACCCTTTCTCTGTATGCTATGATGATGATTGACAGGAAGGAGGATTGACAGCGTGATGCGATCGCTTTTCTTTTTTTTTTTACTCACTTTATTTGTAATTTTCCAATTATTGTATACAACAGTTTATGCAAATAACAAGAGAAAGACAAAGACAGACGAGACCCAAAATCGACCTGACAAACTTGTAACAGACAACAGGAAAATAAATAAAAACAAAACCACACAAAAAAAAAAGGACAGGTGCACCTAACATTCCTTATCACAGGATTGACCAGGGGTTAATGTAAACATTCAGAGTTCCAGTTCCAGCCCAGGTAAATTGTTCACATAAGTTATCAGAGGGTTCCAGGTTTTGTAGAATTTGTTGATGGACCCGTTGAGGGTACATTTGATTTTTTCCAGTTTGACATTCTGCATAATGTCCCTAATCCAGTGGTGGTGTGATGGAGGAGCAGCAGCCTTCCATTTAAATAAAATTAAACGTCTAGCTAGTAAGGAGGAAAAGGCAATGACCTTCTGTAAATGAACAGGGGGGATGGACCCCGTTGTATCCAAAAAAACAACCAAAAACAGCAATCAAGGGCAAGGTGGGATGTTATAGGCATAAGCCTTAGAGATTACTTCAAAAAAGTACGACCAGAAAGGGACAAGTCTCGGACAAGACCAAAACATATGATAGGAAGTAGCTGGCGTCTGTTTACATCCATCACATATTGGGTCTACATTAGGAAATATCGTGCTAATTTAGCTTTTGAGAAGTGCAACCTGTGTAGCACTTTGAACTGTATTAAAGAATGTCTGGAACATATGGAAGAAGAGTGGACTCTAGTAAGAGCCATATCCCATTTCTCATCAGACAGCTGCACCCCCAAGTCACTTTCCCACTGTTCTCGAATATGTGAAATAGAGAGGTTGCAGCTATCCATTATATGAGAATAAATAAACGATATTCTACTTTTATTCAGCATGTTGACCCTTAATAGGGAATCCAAACAGGAGGGAGAGGGGAGTCTAGGAAAGTTAGCAAACTTTTTACGAGTAAAATCTCGAATTTGCAAGTATCGAAAAAAATGATTATTGGTCAGACCAAATTTTCTGGACGGTTGTTCAAAGCTAGCAAAAGTATCATTAACATACAAATCCTCAATACTATGAATGCCCCTGTCATACCAGATTTTGAAGCCATTGTCCATTAAGGATGGTTGAAAAAGATGGTTATGTGTTATTGGTGAATGAGAGGACATCAGTGGCGCCACCAGGGGCGTAATTTAGTAATTTGTACTTTTCGGCCCTATAGATATCGGGAGAAAATGAACAACAGTCCACTCTAAAACTTATAAAAACAACAGCTAAAATAAAGAAATAAAAACAATCAGAAAGCTATTCACAAACATGTTTTACATACATTTGTTAAGAAAATTATAATTATTATGTAACATTCAATTCATGATACACATTAAAAATGTGGATACCTCAGTCATCCCAGCATATTAATAATAATGATAATTCAAAGAAAAAGAGAAAACCTTAAGCATTCAAAGGTCTTTGAGTTTAAAAATAGTAAGAACATGCTTACCTTTCCAAATGCAGAAAATGAAAATTTCCTGTAAATGTACACAACAGTTTGAATAATTGTCTTATACACGTGATGTAGTTTCTAACATTTTTTGCAAGTGTATAGAAATGATGTCTGCGACGAGCTCGCAGCATTCTCAAGGACTCCTCTCACCCTGCTCACATACTGTTTACTCTCCTGCCTTCCGGTAGGTGCTTCAGGTGCCCGGGCAAGAACCAGCAGACTAGGAAACAGCTTTTTTCCCAGAGCTGTTTCATTATTGAACTCTGCTCCCCACTGATTCCACTACCCCTCATAACTTTAACTTAATGCTGCTATTACATTGTTTACATTGCACTACAGGGCTGCCATGCATGACTGAACTGTACACACCAGTACTTCATGTTATCTGCTCTACCGGACTGTTTACACACACATAGCATCATTTGCACTCTATACTTCTCACTTGCACACCAGGAATATTACACTGAATGCTCATTTGCACTAATGGACTACTTTCATAACTGCACTAACTCACCTACTGCATTGTAATTCATCTTTTGCATTACAGCATCTATTGCATAACTAACTGCATCTACTCATCTATTGCACTATAACTTCAATAACTGCATTAACGCATCTACTGCACTGTAACTTCAATAACTGCATTAACTCATCTACTGCACTATAACCTTAATAACCGCATTAACGCATCTACTGCACTGGACTGTAAATAACTGCACTAACTCATCTACTGCACTGTAACTGTATAACTGCATCTACTCATGTATTGCACTATAACTTCAATAACTGCATTAACTCATGTACTGCACCGTACCTTTAAACCGCATCAACTATCTACTGCACTGTAACTTTAATAGCTAATCTCTGTAACTAATGCAAACTCAAGTCACTTGCACTATTGTATAGTCTATATTGTTATCTGTTCATAACCACCTGTACATTAATGTTCACAGTATATAGCCTTCTGTTTATATTGTTCTAGTACATACCGACTGTCATATTTTCATAGTACAGGCCATTGTAAAGTATTTTCCTAATATTGTATTCTGTATTTATAACACTGTATATCCTGCACTTGCTAATTGCACTTCTGGTTAGACCTAAACTACATTTCGTTACACTGTACTTGTATATGTGTAATGACAATAAAGTTGAATCTAATCTAATCTAATCTAAGATCATAATTTGGTGATTTCTTTTCTTTTCTGACTAGTCCAGATGTTAGCATTTTAGGGATTAGAAAATACTTGCACAGGAGAATGACCTTGAGTCAAATCAACAATACAATAAATAGCATAATCATGACACTAACAAAAACAGGTTGTTTTCTAATAAATTGCAGTGTAGAGTGTAAGGCATTACTGTCTCTCGTGTAGGCATTTGAAACTATCTTTACAAGTGAATAACTGACCTAATATTTACCTGAAAAAAGCTGCATGTGCGCTATGAATTGTGCACTCAGTTGTTATTAATAAAAAACATAATTAATATATTTCTTATTTCACTTTTTTAACTATGATACCCTATAAACAAATGTATTTTTTAAACATATTAAACATACTATGTAGACAGATGTTTAACATAGTCCTATACACATAATTATTGTATTATTGTTTTTTACTATTAAATATATACATATATATATTTAAAACCTTCATCTTATCACTAACAGAAATAGTATAGGCCAATACACATACAAACTAAATTATTGTACTTACATTTGTAGGTGACGTCAAAATGCATCGCGAGAACTCGTAATCCAAGATCACGTGATAAGAAACGAAAATCATGCTTTGAAGTGACCCAATGGCGCATGTAGGTGGCTTTTCGGCCCGATTCGTTCGTTCCCGTTCCCTTCCGGGGGGGGGGTGGTTTCCTGTGTGCAAAAAGTTGATTTCCTTCCGTGGTGCCCTGCGAGGGGCACTCCAAATCCATACATTGTTCCCGGAGTTCCGATAAAAATGGTGACTTAGCAATTTAGGACAACTTCCTTTACTGTTCTGCCAAAGCTATATCTGATCTTTATTAGAGGTATATAAGTATTCTACGCCTTATTTAGTGTTTGTCATTCATAAACTTCTAAATGTAAAAATGAATTTGGGCATCTAGGCATTTTTTAATTATGAAATTAGAACTTACCCTTTTCTGCGGCGACTCATGATGGATGTGGGTAATCAATAAGTCAGAAATGAAGTAGCGCTGCTACGTTGAACGTCACACATTTACATAAATCAAAAATATTTTATTTTACTTATTAAATTCAAATTTTTTTAATAATTAAAATTTACAAATATAAATTTAGGATAATAAAGGAATTGCCTTTTGAATATTAGACGTCTGAAGTGAGTGGAACCACAGCAGATCTTAAAAACACTACAGTGTAATTTGTTTTATTTGATGTAGTCTATTCAGATAGCCTAGTGTGGGATATACTCTATTAGAAATTAAAAATGATTTACCTAGAAGTAATATGTTATGGTCCATATTTATGAAACAGGGCAAAATAGCGTGATAACGCAACTTATAGCGCTAATGGGGGACAATTTTGGCGGTTGATTTAGGCTACTAAAAAGGCGCACATTATAAAAACATGCTCAATGTCTCATTTTAGTAGTGATTATCAAAATCTAACAAGACCTTTTTTGTGCGTTAATTACAGTCGCAAATAGGCTACGATTGCAGGGATGAGCTCAAACCTTATTAAACCCAGTTGCGTAATTTATTTCAACAATTTTCGCCCATGAGGAGGAGTAAACTCCTATAAATGCATATGCAATAAGCTCTGTAGCAAAGATTGGTGTGTTCACGCCTTTACAGTGCGAATTCTTACTGCGTGTTTTTAAAACCGACCGTTTTCTACGTTAAAAAAGCCAGTTGCGCTGCTGCAAGCGTTTAGTAAATCTGGACCTATATATTATTTAGAGTGAAAAAGGCCATTTTAAGAATACTGAAAATTACACAGTAAGAATACTTTTTGTGTGGAGTACACAAGGAAACTGACCATCATTTTATACTTTTAAGAAATTAGGCATCTGACTTAAAGTGAAATAATGTATATTAAATAGAAAACTTCAAATGTTGTCGGCATACAATATAATGTGGGGTGAATCTTTTGAAGTGCAAGAGTAACAATGGGTTAAGATACACACTCAAATTTGGTAGTCCTATAGAGTTCATTGACAGCGCCTTATGCAGTAGGTGCTCGACTTAATATGGCACTGCAAACTGCATAATATGTTTATTGACAAATCCCAATTGTACATCTCTCAGACAAAAGGATGATTAAACTTGTATGCATGTATAATCAGTTTAAATCTATTAATGAATGAATCTGTATTTCTGTGGCAGATCCAAAAACTTGTTTTGTGTTTTTCTTAAATTTAAATTAATGAGAACAATTCAATTGTCTTAATTGTCTAGTTTAAGTTAGTCTTTAGTTAAGCATTTTATATGCTTAATGTATTGGACTGTAAGTTTTGTTGTTAATAATTAGTGTTGCTCTTTTAAGAGCATCACTATTGTTATTCTGCAAACTTATTATAAGTAGGACTCTTGTAAGAGCATCACTATTATTATTCTGCAAACTTATTAGTGTTGCTCTTTTAAGAGCATCATTATTGTTATTCTGCGAGCTTGTTATAATAATAATTATTATTATTGTGAAATATTTTTTCGGCCACAGCTTTGGTCGTACGCCCATAAATGAATGATTAGTCAAATCGTCTGGCTTATTGAGGAATGGTGTGCTATGACTTTTGTAAGCAATCAGGCGGAGGGGGTATGATAGGGGGGGAAAAACTCGCCCCAAAAATCCCATTGACTTAACTTTACGCAAAATTTTGCCGGTTCGTAGCTCCGAGCGAGAATTTCTTTGAGATACATGCTGGTAACGACAATTGAAGAGGCTGGCAGGCCCTGTAAGAACATACCTCACAATAGGGTGTAAGTTGCACCCCTGGGGCGTAGGAGCCCACCCAAAAAGCCCCATTGACTATAATGGATGCCCATATATAAGTTAAAAAGTCCCGCATGATATAACTTAGCAGTAAAACCACTAATTTGACTCAGGCAACCAATCAGCATCCCAGGAACTTCATAAAGATATGAATTCACGCCCATAGCAACCATTTACATGGACTTAGCAACCGATAGACTTCCATTATAAATGGCCCACATTGATATCTTGTCAACACAGTGTCGTAGAGACAAGGGGGTGGTCTCATTTGACTCAGGCATTCAATTAGTATGTCACAGGATCATTGAGAAGCTATTAAGCCACGCCCATTGCAACCAAATAGGTTTGCTTAGCAACAATTTTAAAAAATGTACAACCTCTGCATCAGAACATCGTAGAGCCATGTGAGTTGGTTAATTTCACTTATACCGCAGAGTATCGTGAATTGTTTAATGCCAAGCCACGCCCATGGTAACCAAACAGCTTAGCTTAGCAACCGTTAGGGCCAATAGCAAAACCTTCATCATTGCATCAGAACATCGTAGAGACATGGGGTTGGCTGTTTCATTTGTGGTTTGAAGGGTCATCCCCCTACCCCAACCACAGCATTTTGCTACATTAGCAACACTTTACAATTTCTTCAGAAAACGTACCTTTCAATTTACAATGAATGTTTCTATAACCTTTGAAGCAAAAATGACAATTTTTACCACACGTTTGTGAAACTTATTAGAAATAGTATTTCTATAGGCATTTAAAGTGGAAAAATGACCATTTCTCCCAAATGCTACAGTAAAATGAAGCCATATATGGTTTGTAAATAGTGTGGGATGCCCCCTACAGGAAGAGAACATCCGTTTGTGAAACTTATTAGAAAAAGTGTTTCTATAGGCATTTAAAGTGGAAAACGTCTCGGTTACGTATGTAACCTCGGTTCCCTGATGGAGGGAACGAGACGTTGTGTTGAGAGACGACTGGGGTTTGATCTTGAGAACCTATCATCTCCGAGAGGAATTTCTAAACGCCAATAGGATTGGCGAATGGCACGCCCACGCCAGTCTCCGCCCCGTACATACGGGTATAAAAGGAAGATGGCGGCGGTCATTCACTCACCTTTGTGCTGAGGAACCTGAGAGAGTGTCTCTCGTCACTGCAGCGGGTCGGCGCAGTGGTGTGGCATGAAGACACAACGTCTCGTTCCCTCCATCAGGGAACCGAGGTTACATACGTAACCGAGACGTTCCCCTTCAGTCGGTCTCTCGACGTTGTGTTGAGAGACGACTGGGGAAGTATCTACACACGCCACGGCACTACGCAGCATTACGATCTCTAGCGGAGCGACAGTGACTGGCCTAGCGAGTCAAGACTGAGCGCTATCGCGAGATGTAATCTTCCAGTGGATTCAGTATCAGACATACGAAGAAGATCTCCTGACGGTCATCACGGAAGGTGGCGTTTACCCCTGTAACGAGGTCCCTTCCGGGCCGCACTGGGAAAAAACACTACTCTTCTCTTGAAGAGTGTGTTGCGGAGCCCACATCCTGCCCTTGGGGAGGTACATGTGGAGGTATAAGGCATGGTCTACCCATAGGGAGAGCGCATGCAGGAAAGTGTCAACCCGATTCCGGGGACAGTAAACCCGGTGGAGAGCCACCGGTGGGGAGATCACCAATTCGCCAGAGGGAATACGTGAAAATCTACATACGGGACTACCTATAAGGGAGTCACTACGTATGGGGCACTAGTCCAAGTATAGGTGTTCGCCTGAATAGGGGTAACTCTACCAGTACTGGACCTGGTTCCAACAGATCGCTCCGCCCGATCTATTACCAATGCCATGCTTAGTGATGGATGGAATGCCTATGCTTCACCCTAATGGGGAATTGCAGGGAGGCAGTTAGCGCACGTTACTCACCTGAAGAGGGGAGAAGGCGCTTTCGCAGGCGTACGTCCAGGCCAGATGCCGGCCCCTATCCCAGCAGGACACGGGCTGACACCTGTTCCACTCAGAGGTTGCAAAACCCCATGAAGGTACTGGGCGTAGCCCAACCCGCAGCACTGCATATGTCTGCCAGAGTGGCGCCCTCGGTCAATGTCCACGAGGGGGCCACGCTCCGTGAGGAGTGGGCTCACACTACAAGTAGGCATCGACCGGAGGATTGGTACGCCAAATGGCATTCACAATCCAGCGCGCCAATCTGTTAGAGACAGTCCTCCCCCGGGCTGTCTCTGAAACAGACAACGGCTGCTCAGAGCTCTAAGGGCTCTGTGTGCGGTCATGAACAACGCGGTATAGCGTAGGACACAGCACGTAGAGGTTGGGTCCTTCTCCCGGAGGGGAGCGCCTGCAGGCTCACCATCTGACGGAAAGAATGATGGGAACCTTGGGCACGTAACTGGGCCTGGGTCTCAGGTTCACGTGAGAGTTACCAGGGCCAATTAGAGGGACCCCGAGGACACGGAAGCCTGAAGGTTCCTCATCCTCTTGATGAGCGAGCGCCGTCGTCGGGAGCGCAGTCTTCATCGTTACCGAGGAAGAGAGGCGTCTCCGAGGGGCTCGAACCCTCAAGAGGGTGTGCGAGGTGGAATTATCCTCCTCGAACCTAGAGGAACCTAGTGACCAGGTCGAGCTGACCGAGAAACTTACCCTCCACATGTCGTGCTGAGCGTCTAAGCGGCTACACACACACAATGTGGATGAGGAGAGGTTACTCTCTAATCTCTGTTGTAAAAGGTCAACACTAACCTGATCGCAACTCCATGGGTTCTCTCCTTGGGAGGAACACCAGGATGAGAAGAGACGCCACTTGTAAGCCATAAGCTGCATGGCGGGGGCTCTAGCCAGCCGGATGGCCCTATGGCCCGTCGGCGGCAAGCCGCTCAAACTCTCCTCGTCCCGTCAAGGACCAGGCATGGAGGATCCAGAGGCCTGGAAAGGGGGCCACACCATGCCCTTCCCCTGTGGGAGATCGTCAGGGGAATCGGTCAGGGGGGGCTGTCATCAGAGCCATCAGGTCTGGGAACCAAGTCTGGTTGGGCCAGGACGGCGCAACTCGCAAGACTTGGTGCCACTCCTCCCTGACCCTGCACAGGTCTGTGCAGGGAGGCTCACTGGGGGGTATTCCTCTTGTCTCGCGGTCAGCTGTGCGCTAGGGCGTCCCTGCCGAGGGAACCCTCGGTCAGGGAGGCCCAAGCGAGGATGGGTGGGGTTCAGGCAGTGTCCTGCCAAACCGCTACCATCAAGCCGAACTGCGCGGAGATGGAGTCGCCATTCTCCACGGGGAGTTTCCTGCCAAGAGAGCGCATAGGCTGTCCGGTACAGGTTCTCCAGCATGAATGTGCTTGCAGAGACTTGTTGACTCCATAGGGGGAGGCGTCGGGCGGGTTGCGACTTTCGCCGTGAGCGTGTGCCGCCCTCGAATAAGTACGCCACGGCAAAAAATGTGCTGTCCGACCGGACTAGCACGTATGTCCTGCACTAGGGGCAAAGCCTCCTCAGAGCCAGAGGACAGTCGACAACTCCAGGCAGTATGTCGTCACAGTTGGGACCCGTCCCAGTCCGCTACTGCGAGCCCGTTGCACACTGCCCCTCATCCCTTCAGGGAGGCGTCAGCCGTGCCACGACGCGCCTCGACCTGCCCGAGCGGAACCCCTGCTCGGAAGGGTCAAATCTGACCAGGAATGAGGGTACACCAGCACTGAGGCGTAACCGTCATCCGTCTAGCGTTGGGGTGCTACGCCGTTCCCGGAACCCGACTCTGAAGCCAGTGCTGAAGCGATCTTACGGACATCAACCCGAGCGGGATACCCCTGCCGAGGATGTCACATGCCCCAGGAGCCTCCGAAGTGTTTTCGGTGGGACCGCTGGACCCTACCTGATCCGTGTCAGGTAGTGCAGCACTAACTGTGCGCGCTCGCAGTGAGCCGCTGGTATCCAAACAGAGTCTAGTTCCATACCGAGAGAAGAGGTGCTCAGCGTTGGGTGAGCAGGCTCTTCTCCCAGTTGACCTGAGGCCCGAGACGGTCTAGGTGCCGAAGCACGAGGTCCCTCGCGTACCCAACATCTCACGAGTGTGCCCAAGGCAACAGTCGCCGAGACAGCTGAGCCTTCGCACGCCTGTACCCAGAGGGGACAAGGCGGCCTCACTGAGTTTATACAAACCCGAGGAGGCAGGGCCAGACCGAAGGGTTGGATGCTGTATTGCCACGCTCTTCCCTCGAGCACGAACCGCATAACGGCCGGTGCGAGGGAGGATGACACACGCATCCTTCAGGTCGATCGCCACGAACCAATCCTGGTGACGAATTGAAGCCAAGATGTGCACCTGCGTCAAGATCCTAAACTGCAGCCGGAAGTGCCTGTTAGGAGATGCAGATCCAAGATGGGGCGCTGCCCCGCCCCCCCTCCTTTTCAGGCACTATGAAGTATGGGAGTAACCCCAAGGACATCTCGGTTATCAGGACGGAATCGACCACATGTTCGCCGCGGGGCGGCAACCTCCTCCCGAAGTACGGGGGCATTCCCTCCTCGCACCGAGGTGAACGGAATGCCCCGAGACTTCGGTGGGCGCATGGCGAACTGGATCGTATAACCGGGATGGATCGTCCTCTCCAGCCACCGAGACGGGCTGATGCACCGTGACAACAGGGTCAGAGAGGCGATCTCCTTCACCATACCTGGGAGGGCTGGTTCGATGGCTGATAGAACGGTCACCTCGCACCATGGGGGAGGTTGACGGCTCTATTGACCTACCTGCTTTAAGGCGCTGGTCGACCAACGTCACGTGGAGGTTGTGTTCAGCCGCGCTATCCATCCTCACCACCGTCTGCTTGAGGGTGCTGTGGAGGAAGGGAACCCAGGGAAGACAACTCTCTTAATGAGGAGGTGGGTGCTGGGCCTTGGAAAAGGCCCAGACTGATGGAGACGCGGCAGGTAGCGTCTCGTCCCGACCCCGCGAAGAATGGCAGAGTCGGACCCGATGTTTCCCCCGGGTTCGTCCCGTCAGGGCCGCTTGAGTCCTCCCTTGCGGGCTGCTGACGGGGGGGTCGCTCTCCTCCGCGTTGGTCTGCGTCTCGGGCGGGCTACCCTCTGGGAGAGCCCTGCACCGGAGGCACCACTGTGGAGGGGCGGGGCTGTCGGGAAGCAGGCTGCGCTCGGGGACGTGACGACCTATGGGTGGTCATGCCGCGGCGAGGCAATATCTGCGGTATTGCCCTAGTCTGCTTCTGCACCGCGGAGAACTAATGACGTCCTCCACGGTGTCTCCAAACAGCCGGGCTTGCAAGATAGGCGTGTCCAGAAGGCGGGCCTTCTGGACGTTACCCATCTGTGCAAGGCTTAGCCACAGATGCCTTCCTTAGGCCACCACAGTGGGCATCGTCCGACCCAGTGCTCCTGCCGTGGCCTTCGTCGCACAGGGCGCGAGGTCTGTGGCAGTGTGCAACTCACTTATGCGAGTGGGGTCAGGCTTCCCTTCATCCAGGTCCTTCCAGGGCTTTAGCCCGAAAGACCTGGAGGATCGCCATAGCGCGGAGAGCGGGAGCCGTCTGTCCAGCAGCGTTATAAGCCCTCGACCCGAATATCGAGGAGAGCCTACACGCTCTGGACGGGAGTCTAGGTCGACGCCCCCAGGTGGCAGCCGTCTGCGGGCACCGTTGCACCGCTACAGCACGCTCCACCCGTGCGCTGTCAACATAGGCTCGGGCCACTCCGCCCTCCAGGGAAGTCACAGCTGCAGAGCTCATGAGTGTGGAACACGCCGAAAGGGGCGCACTCCACGCTCGTGAGCTCCTCATGCACCTCCGGGAGAACGGCACCTGGGTGGTTCGCGGTTTTCACCGTGCCCCGCCCCCAGAAACCATTCGTTCAGCCGCGAGCGCTTCAGGGAGGGCGTGACGCACCTCAACCCGATGCTCGCGGCCGCCCGGGTTAGCACGGCCGACATCTCCGCGTCGGTCCCATCACGAGCTCTACCGCTTGTGGGCGGGAGCTCGGAGAGATCGTCCGCGTCAGATGCCAGTAGGCAGCCGTCGGATGCCGCGACAGAGATTCGTCCTCACCCCGTTTACGAGCCTTCCCGCTATGGAACGGTCAACCGCCGCCCATCGGGGACGCACCAGGTGAGCGAACTGGGGGGCGGTCCGCCGAGCCGGAGCTGGCGGAGCGACATCCATAGAGATCCCCATATCACCCCCGCTGCTCGTCGAGGCGGTCGACTTCGCCGAAGCGGCAGTCAGACTCGCCTGACAAGCGAGCGGGTTGGCGGCAACAGTCCCGAAGAACGTCGCCAGCCGTGACCGCAACACCTTGATAGATATGTCCTCGCAGACAGAACATATCATATCAACGAAACCGGCTTCGGCATGCTTGATGCCCAAACATGTGACGCGGGTTTCATGGCCGTCTGACTCGGGATGAGTCTGCAACACCTAAGGACACAGCTGCGAGACATGCTCAGCAGCTGGAGAAATATGCTCTTTTAGAATAGGCTCTGTGGTAAACTGCCGAAATGTTGAAACGTCGAGTGGAAGCCGTCACGAGAAGGGATCCGCTGCTTCCGCGTCGCGCCGGCAGGAGAAGAAACACTCTCGAAGATAATAACGTGCAACATAAACTGCACTTAGTTCCGAAGAACAAAAAGGTGGGTGAATGACCGCCGCCATCTTCCTTTTATACCCGTATGTACGGGGCGGAGACTGGCGTGGGCGTGCCATTCGCCAATTCTATTGGCGTTTAGAAATTCCTCTCGGAGATGATAGGTTCTCAAGATCAAACCCCAGTCGTCTCTCAACACAACATCGAGAGACCGACTGAAGGGGAAATGTCAATTTCTCCCAAATGCTACAGTAAAATGAGGCAATATATGGATTGTATATAGTGTGGGATGTCCCCTACAGGAAGAGAACATCCGTTTGTGAAACTTATTAGAAATAGTGTTTCTATAGGCATTTAAAGTGGGAAAATGTAAATTTCTCCCAAATGCTACAGTAAAATGAAGCCATATATGGTTTGTATATAGTGTGGGATGCCCCCTACAGGAAGAGACCACGGGTTTGTGAAACTTATTAAAAAAAGTGTTTCTATAGGCATTTAAAGAGAACATGTAAATTTCTCCCAAATGCTACAGTAAAATAAGTCCATATATGGTGTGTATATAGTGTGGGGTGCCCCCTACAGGAAGAGAAAATCCGTTTGTGAAACTTATTAGAAATAGTGTTTCTATAGGCATTTTAAGAGGAAAAATGTCAATTTCTCCCAAATGCTACAGTAAAATGAGGCCATATATGGTTTGTATATAGTGTGGGATGCCCCCTGGAGGAAGAGACCACGCATTTGTGAAACTTATTAAAAAAAGTGTTTCTATAGCCATTTAAAGAGGAAAAATGTAAATTTCTCCCAAATGCTACAGTAAAATAAGTCCATATATGGTGTGTATATAGTGTGGGATGCCCCCTACAGGAAGAGAAAATCCGTTTGTGAAACTTATTAAAAAAGTGTTTCTATAGGCATTTAAAGAGGAAAAATGTCAATTTCTCCCAAATGCTACAGTAAAATGAAGCCATATATGGTTTGTATATAGTGTGGGATGCCCCCTACAGGAAGAGACCACGCGTTTGTGAAACTTATTAAAAAAAGTGTTTCTATAGGCATTTAAAGAGGAAAAATGTCAATTTCCCAAATTCTACAGTAAATAAGTCCATATATTGTGTATATAGTGTGGGGTGCCCCCTACAGGAAGAGAACATCCGTTTGTGAAACTTATTAGAAATAGTGTTTCTAGGCATTTAAAGTGGAAAAATGTCAATTTCTCCCAAATGCTACAGTAAAATGAGGCCATATATGATTTGTATATAGTGTGGGATGCCCCCTACAAGAGACCACGCGTTTTTGAAACTTATTAAAAAAAGTGTTTCTATAGGCATTTAAAGTGGAAAAATGTCAATTTCTCCCAAATGCTACAGTAAAATAAGTCCATATATGTGTATATAGTTTGGGATGCCCCCTACAGGAAGAGAAAATCCGTTTGTGAAACTTATTAGAAATAGTGTTTCTATAGGTATTTAAAGTGGAAAAATGTCAATTTCTCCCAAATGCTACAGTAAAATGAGGCCATATATGGTTTGTATATAGTGTGGGATGCCCCCTACAGGAAGAGACCACGCGTTTGTGAAACTTATTAAAAAAAGTGTTTCTATAGGCATTTAAAGAGGAAAAATGTCAATTTCTCCCAAATGCTACAGTAAAATGAGGACATACATGGTGTACATATAGTGTGGGATGCCCCCTACAGGAAGAGACCACGCGTTTGTGAAACTTATTAAAAAAAGAGTTTCTATAGGCATTTAAAGAGGAAAAATGTCAATTTCTCCCAAATGCTACAGTAAAATGAGGCCATATATGGTTTGTATATAGTGTGGGATGCCCCCTACAGGAAGAGAACGTCCGTTTGTGAAACTTATTATAAATAGTGTTTCTATAGGCATTTAAAGAGGAAAAATGTCAATTTCTCCCAAATGCTACAGTAAAATGAGGACATATATGGTGTACATATAGTGTGGGATGGCCCCTACAGGAAGAGACCACGCGTTTGTGAAACTTATTTAAAAAAGTGTTTCTATAGGCATTTAAAGAGGAACAATGTCTATTTATCCCAAATGCTACAGTAAAATGAAGCCATATATGGTTTGTATATAGTGTGGGATGCCCCCTGGAGGAAGAGACCACGCATTTGTGAAACTTATTAAAAAAAGTGTTTCTATAGGCATTTAAAGAGGAAAAATGTCAATTTCTCCCAAATGCTACAGTAAAATAAGTCCATATATGGTGTGTATATAGTTTGGGATGCCCCCTACAGGAAGAGAAAATCCGTTTGTGAAACTTATTAGAAATAGTGTTTCTATAGGTATTTAAAGTGGAAAAATGTCAATTTCTCCCAAATGCTACAGTAAAATGAGGCCATATATGGTTTGTATATAGTGTGGGATGCCCCCTGGAGGAAGAGACCGCGCATTTGTGAAACTTATTAAAAAAAGTGTTTCTATAGGCATTTAAAGAGGAAAAATGTCAATTTCTCCCAAATGCTACAGTAAAATGAGGACATATATGGTGTACATATAGTGTGGGATGCCCCCTACAGGAAGAGACCACGCGTTTGTGAAACTTATTAAAAAAAGTGTTTCTATAGGCATTTAAAGAGGAAAAATGTCAATTTCTCCCAAATGCTACAGTAAAATAAGTCCATATATGGTGTGTATATAGTGTGGGATGCCCCCTACAGGAAGAGAAAATCCGTTTGTGAAACTTATTAGAAATAGTGTTTCTATTGGCATTTAAAGTGGAAAAATGTCAATTTCTCCCAAATGCTACAGTAAAATGAGGCCATATATGGTTTGTATATAGTGTGGGATGCCCCCTGGAGGAAGAGACCACGCATTTGTGAAACTTATTTAAAAAAAGTGTTTCTATAGGCATTTAAAGAGGAAAAATGTCAATTTCTCCCAAATGCTACAGTAAAATAAGTCCATATATGGTGTGCATATAGTGTGGGATGCCCCCTACAGGAAGAGAACATCCGTTTGTGAAACTTATTAGAAATAGTGTTTCTATAGGCATTTAAAGTGGAAAAATGTCAATTTCTCCCAAATGCTACAGTAAAATGAGGCCATATATGGTTTGTATATAGTGTGGGATGCCCCCTGGAGGAAGAGACCACGCATTTGTGAAACTTATTAAAAAAAGTGTTTCTATAGGCATTTAAAGAGGAAAAATGTCAATTTCTCCCAAATACTACAGTAAAATAAGTCCATATATGGTGTGTATATAGTGTGGGAAGCCCCCTACAGGAAAAGAACATCCGTTTGTGAAACTTATTAAAAAATAGTGTTTCTATAGGCATTTAAAGTGGGAAAATGTCAATTTCTCCCAAATGCTACAGTAAAATGAGGCCATATATGGTTTGTATAGGACGGAACGGAATGAACTAATGACGTCCTCCACGGTGTCTCCAAACAGCCGGGCTTGCAAGATAGGCGTGTCCAGAAGGCGGGCCTTCTGGACGTTACCCATCTGTGCAAGGCTTAGCCACAGATGCCTTCCTTAGGCCACCACAGTGGGCATCGTCCGACCCAGTGCTCCTGCCGTGGCCTTCGTCGCACAGGGCGCGAGGTCTGTGGCAGTGTGCAACTCACTTATGCGAGTGGGGTCAGGCTTCCCTTCATCCAGGTCCTTCCAGGGCTTTAGCCCGAAAGACCTGGAGGATCGCCATAGCGCGGAGAGCGGGAGCCGTCTGTCCAGCAGCGTTATAAGCCCTCGACCCGAATATCGAGGAGAGCCTACACGCTCTGGACGGGAGTCTAGGTCGACGCCCCCAGGTGGCAGCCGTCTGCGGGCACCGTTGCACCGCTACAGCACGCTCCACCCGTGCGCTGTCAACATAGGCTCGGGCCACTCCGCCCTCCAGGGAAGTCACAGCTGCAGAGCTCATGAGTGTGGAACACGCCGAAAGGGGCGCACTCCACGCTCGTGAGCTCCTCATGCACCTCCGGGAGAACGGCACCTGGGTGGTTCGCGGTTTTCACCGTGCCCCGCCCCCAGAAACCATTCGTTCAGCCGCGAGCGCTTCAGGGAGGGCGTGACGCACCTCAACCCGATGCTCGCGGCCGCCCGGGTTAGCACGGCCGACATCTCCGCGTCGGTCCCATCACGAGCTCTACGCTTGTGGCGGGAGCTCGGAGAGATCGTCCGCGTCAGATGCCAGTAGGCAGCCGTCGGATGCCGCGACAGAGATTCGTCCTCACCCCGTTTACGAGCCTTCCCGCTATGGAACGGTCAACCGCCGCCCATCGGGGACGCACCAGGTGAGCGAACTGGGGTATGGGCGGTCCGCCGAGCCGGAGCTGGCGGAGCGACATCCATAGAGATCCCCATATCACCCCCGCTGCTCGTCGAGGCGGTCGACTTCGCCGAAGCGGCAGTCAGACTCGCCTGACAAGCGAGCGGGTTGGCGGCAACAGTCCCGAAGAACGTCGCCAGCCGTGACCGCAACACCTTGATAGATATGTCCTCGCAGACAGAACATATCATATCAACGAAACCGGCTTCGGCATGCTTGATGCCCAAACATGTGACGCGGGTTTTCATGGCCGTCTGACTCGGGGATGAGTCTGCAACACCTAAGGACACAGCTGCGAGACATGCTCAGCAGCTGGAGAAATATGCTCTTTTAGAATAGGCTCTGTGGTAAACTGCCGAAATGTTGAAACGTCGAGTGGAAGCCGTCACGAGAAGGGATCCGCTGCTTCCGCGTCGCGCCGGCAGGAGAAGAAACACTCTCGAAGATAATAACGTGCAACATAAACTGCACTTAGTTCCGAAGAACAAAAAGGTGGGTGAATGACCGCCGCCATCTTCCTTTTATACCCGTATGTACGGGGCGGAGACTGGCGTGGGCGTGCCATTCGCCAATTCTATTGGCGTTTAGAAATTCCTCTCGGAGATGATAGGTTCTCAAGATCAAACCCCAGTCGTCTCTCAACACAACATCGAGAGACCGACTGAAGGGGAAATGTCAATTTCTCCCAAATGCTACAGTAAAATGAGGCAATATATGGATTGTATATAGTGTGGGATGTCCCCTACAGGAAGAGAACATCCGTTTGTGAAACTTATTAGAAATAGTGTTTCTATAGGCATTTAAAGTGGGAAAATGTAAATTTCTCCCAAATGCTACAGTAAAATGAAGCCATATATGGTTTGTATATAGTGTGGGATGCCCCCTACAGGAAGAGACCACGGGTTTGTGAAACTTATTAAAAAAAGTGTTTCTATAGGCATTTAAAGAGGAAACATGTAAATTTCTCCCAAATGCTACAGTAAAATAAGTCCATATGGTGTGTATAGTGTGGGGTGCCCCCTACAGGAAGAGAAAATCCGTTTGTGAAACTTATTAGAAATAGTGTTTCTATAGGCATTTTAAGAGGAAAAATGTCAATTTCTCCCAAATGCTACAGTAAAATGAGGCCATATATGGTTTGTATATAGTGTGGGATGCCCCCTGGAGGAAGAGACCACGCATTTGTGAAACTTATTAAAAAAAGTGTTTCTATAGGCATTTAAGAGGAAAAATGTAAATTTCTCCCAAATGCTACAGTAAAATAAGTCCATATATGGTGTGTATATAGTGTGGGATGCCCCCTACAGGAAGAGAAAATCCGTTTGTGAAACTTATTAAAAAAGTGTTTCTATAGGCATTTAAAGAGGAAAAATGTCAATTTCTCCCAAATGCTACAGTAAAATGAAGCCATATATGGTTTGTATATAGTGTGGGATGCCCCCTACAGGAAGAGACCACGCGTTTGTGAAACTTATTAAAAAAAGTGTTTCTATAGGCATTTAAGAGGAAAAATGTCAATTTCTCCCAAATTCTACAGTAAAATAAGTCCATATATGGTGTGTATATAGTGTGGGGTGCCCCCTACAGGAAGAGAACATCCGTTTGTGAAACTTATTAGAAATAGTGTTTCTATAGGCATTTAAAGTGGAAAAATGTCAATTTCTCCCAAATGCTACAGTAAAATGGCCATATATGGTTTGTATATAGTGTGGGATGCCCCCTACAGGAAGAGACCACGCGTTTTTGAAACTTATTAAAAAAAGTGTTTCTATAGGCATTTAAAGAGGAAAAATGTCAATTTCTCCCAAATGCTACAGTAAAATAAGTCCATATATGGTGTGTATATAGTGTGGGATGCCCCCTACAGGAAGAGAAATCCGTTTGTGAAACTTATTAGAAATAGTGTTTCTATAGGCATTTAAAGTGGAAAAATGTCAATTTCTCCCAAATGCTACAGTAAAATAAGTCCATATATGGTGTGTATATAGTTTGGGATGCCCCCTACAGGAAGAGAAAATCCGTTTGTGAAACTTATTAGAAATAGTGTTTCTATAGGTATTTAAAGTGGAAAAATGTCAATTTCTCCCAAATGCTACAGTAAAATGAGGCCATATATGGTTTGTATATAGTGGGATGCCCCCTGGAGGAAGAGACCGCGCATTTGTGAAACTTATTAAAAAAGTGTTTCTATAGGCATTTAAAGAGGAAAAATGTCAATTTCTCCCAAATGCTACAGTAAAATGAGGCCATATATGGTTTGTATAGTGTGGGATGCCCCCTACAGGAAGAGAACGTCCGTTTGTGAAACTTATTAGAAATAGTGTTTCTATAGGCATTTAAAGAGGAAAAATGTCAATTTCTCCCAAATGCTACAGTAAAATGAGGACATATATGGTGTACATATAGTAAGGGTAGTTAGGTAATTCGTGGACAAAACCCCATTCATATCGATTGCCATTGGACGACTAGTAGCGCGAAGGGATCGTAAGCTCAATTGTACGGCCATATCGCGCACTTTCAGATGGGTCGTGGACGTTTTGGCCTTATCGTAGTTTAGGGGCCATTTTCCCACTGTACGGACCACAAGGGTGATAAAGTAATGGACCTTTAGCCACGAAACGCCTAAACATCCCCCTAACTGCCTAATCTTCATCAGTGCGTCCGAAAGGTGCCTTTCGCATCCCCCTAACCACCTAACTCTACCGCAGTCTTCCTCACGTCCGTTGCCCACCTAGAATTGGCGGTTTGACGCCCCTTGCTGCCTATCGATGGCTCTCGGCCCCAAAATGCCTAAACATCCCCCTAACTGCCTAATCTTCATCATTGTGTCCGAAAGGTGCCTTTCGCATCCCCCTAACCACCTAACTCTACCGCAGTCTTCCTCACGTCCGTTGCCCACCTAGAATTGGCGGTTTGACGCCCCTTGCTGCCTATCGATGGCTCTCGGCCCCGAAATGCCTAAACATCCCCCTAACTGCCTAATCTTCATCATTGCGTCCGAAAGGTGCCTTTCGCATCCCCCTAACCACCTAACTCTACCGCAGTCTTCCTCACGTCCGTTGCCCACCTAGAGTCGGCAGATTGACGCCCCTTGCTGCCTATTGATGGGGCTACACCCTGAGAGTGCCGAAACGTGCCTTGGTGGGGTTTTTGACAGAAAGTCGTCGGATACGCACGCCGACCGCGCCAGGCGGTGCGCGGGCACTCAGAGGTCGAGCGAGCCATCGAGATGTACGAAAAATAAGGAAAAATATTTAACTTTATGCCTCGACCTAGACCCCTCTGTAGGTCCTCGAGGACGACGTGACGCAACTTTATGTTAGGTTTCGGGCTCCTGGGGCCAGCGCGGGCCGTACGGGAGCCTCTGACACGCTCAACCTATTCTGGTGTGCTCATAGAAGTCCCAGTCGTAACTTATTTGACCCATTGGATAAGTTACGATTGGGACTTCCTGTGGTCACAGGAAGTCCCACTCATAACACTTTTGGCATGGCTCCCATAGGTAAATGATGGACACACCATTTCTAAGCTTCTGGAAACAAACTCTGAGCCTTGATGCACTTCGTGGTGAAGGGATGTGCCTCCTATACACTCCATTGTTGTTTGAAGCTATATAACTCCTTATTTAGGCTCATGACCCTTAATAGGCATTTCGTCCATTATTTACCTACGAGGTCCCCATTCAATAAGTTACTGATGTAATGTTGAGACCTCCATTGTTTGTGAATATTTTTTGTGATTTTTTTTCGAGCACTTTCCCTACAGTGAGGGGTATGGGCTTTGAATATGTGTTGCTTGAGCATGTGAAGGACTATCATTCGAAGCCCCAAGTCATTTGCACAAAAATAAAGCATAATTATGCATAAAAAGCTGGGCAGAGGCATAATTCTGTCATAAGTCCACTTGTATGCAAAATAAGCATTTAACAGCCAGAATTGTGTGTTATATTTATGGGGTGCTTCTAGAATGCATATCTGTGAGATTGTCACACGAAAGTGGTTAAAAGTCTTAAAAGGAACCTTGTTCAGGCCCACGGCCCATAGAGAACAATGGGAGGAAGAGAGATGTATGAAAACTAAGGAAAAATATTAAACTTTCTGCTAAGTGTTGGGCTCCTGGGGCCTGCGCGGGCCGTACGGGATCCTCTGACTCCCGCAACCTAACCCATTCATTTTCATAGGCTCATGATGGACACTTCCGCAGAATGGTCCGATTGGCCCAAAAAAGTGTTTCTATAGGCATTTAAAGAGGAAAAATGTCAATTTCTCCCAAATACTACAGTAAAATAAGTCCATATATGGTGTGTATATAGTGTGGGAAGCCCCCTACAGGAAAAGAACATCCGTTTGTGAAACTTATTAAAAAATAGTGTTTCTATAGGCATTTAAAGTGGGAAAATGTCAATTTCTCCCAAATGCTACAGTAAAATGAGGCCATATATGGTTTGTATAGGACGGAACGGAATGAACTAATGACGTCCTCCACGGTGTCTCCAAACAGCCGGGCTTGCAAGATAGGCGTGTCCAGAAGGCGGGCCTTCTGGACGTTACCCATCTGTGCAAGGCTTAGCCACAGATGCCTTCCTTAGGCCACCACAGTGGGCATCGTCCGACCCAGTGCTCCTGCCGTGGCCTTCGTCGCACAGGGCGCGAGGTCTGTGGCAGTGTGCAACTCACTTATGCGAGTGGGGTCAGGCTTCCCTTCATCCAGGTCCTTCCAGGGCTTTAGCCCGAAAGACCTGGAGGATCGCCATAGCGCGGAGAGCGGGAGCCGTCTGTCCAGCAGCGTTATAAGCCCTCGACCCGAATATCGAGGAGAGCCTACACGCTCTGGACGGGAGTCTAGGTCGACGCCCCCAGGTGGCAGCCGTCTGCGGGCACCGTTGCACCGCTACAGCACGCTCCACCCGTGCGCTGTCAACATAGGCTCGGGCCACTCCGCCCTCCAGGGAAGTCACAGCTGCAGAGCTCATGAGTGTGGAACACGCCGAAAGGGGCGCACTCCACGCTCGTGAGCTCCTCATGCACCTCCGGGAGAACGGCACCTGGGTGGTTCGCGGTTTTCACCGTGCCCCGCCCCCAGAAACCATTCGTTCAGCCGCGAGCGCTTCAGGGAGGGCGTGACGCACCTCAACCCGATGCTCGCGGCCGCCCGGGTTAGCACGGCCGACATCTCCGCGTCGGTCCCATCACGAGCTCTACCGCTTGTGGGCGGGAGCTCGGAGAGATCGTCCGCGTCAGATGCCAGTAGGCAGCCGTCGGATGCCGCGACAGAGATTCGTCCTCACCCCGTTTACGAGCCTTCCCGCTATGGAACGGTCAACCGCCGCCCATCGGGGACGCACCAGGTGAGCGAACTGGGGTATGGGCGGTCCGCCGAGCCGGAGCTGGCGGAGCGACATCCATAGAGATCCCCATATCACCCCCGCTGCTCGTCGAGGCGGTCGACTTCGCCGAAGCGGCAGTCAGACTCGCCTGACAAGCGAGCGGGTTGGCGGCAACAGTCCCGAAGAACGTCGCCAGCCGTGACCGCAACACCTTGATAGATATGTCCTCGCAGACAGAACATATCATATCAACGAAACCGGCTTCGGCATGCTTGATGCCCAAACATGTGACGCGGGTTTCATGGCCGTCTGACTCGGGGATGAGTCTGCAACACCTAAGGACACAGCTGCGAGACATGCTCAGCAGCTGGAGAAATATGCTCTTTTAGAATAGGCTCTGTGGTAAACTGCCGAAATGTTGAAACGTCGAGTGGAAGCCGTCACGAGAAGGGATCCGCTGCTTCCGCGTCGCGCCGGCAGGAGAAGAAACACTCTCGAAGATAATAACGTGCAACATAAACTGCACTTAGTTCCGAAGAACAAAAAGGTGGGTGAATGACCGCCGCCATCTTCCTTTATACCCGTATGTACGGGGCGGAGACTGGCGTGGGCGTGCCATTCGCCAATTCTATTGGCGTTTAGAAATTCCTCTCGGAGATGATAGGTTCTCAAGATCAAACCCCAGTCGTCTCTCAACACAACATCGAGAGACCGACTGAAGGGGAAATGTCAATTTCTCCCAAATGCTACAGTAAAATGAGGCAATATATGGATTGTATATAGTGTGGGATGTCCCCTACAGGAAGAGAACATCCGTTTGTGAAACTTATTAGAAATAGTGTTTCTATAGGCATTTAAAGTGGGAAAATGTAAATTTCTCCCAAATGCTACAGTAAAATGAAGCCATATATGGTTTGTATATAGTGTGGGATGCCCCCTACAGGAAGAGACCGGGTTTGTGAAACTTATTAAAAAAAGTGTTTCTATAGGCATTTAAAGAGGAAACATGTAAATTTCTCCCAAATGCTACAGTAAAATAAGTCCATATATGGTGTGTATATAGTGTGGGGTGCCCCCTACAGGAAGAGAAAATCCGTTTGTGAAACTTATTAGAAATAGTGTTTCTATAGGCATTTTAAGAGGAAAAATGTCAATTTCTCCCAAATGCTACAGTAAAATGAGGCCATATATGGTTTGTATATAGTGTGGGATGCCCCCTGGAGGAAGAGACCACGCATTTGTGAAACTTATTAAAAAAAGTGTTTCTATAGGCATTTAAAGAGGAAAAATGTAAATTTCTCCCAAATGCTACAGTAAAATAAGTCCATATATGGTGTGTATATAGTGTGGGATGCCCCCTACAGGAAGAGAAAATCCGTTTGTGAAACTTATTAAAAAAAGTGTTTCTATAGGCATTTAAAGAGGAAAAATGTCAATTTCTCCCAAATGCTACAGTAAAATGAAGCCATATATGGTTTGTATATAGTGTGGGATGCCCCCTACAGGAAGAGACCACGCGTTTGTGAAACTTATTAAAAAAAGTGTTTCTATAGGCATTTAAAGAGGAAAAATGTCAATTTCTCCCAAATTCTACAGTAAAATAAGTCCATATATGGTGTGTATATAGTGTGGGGTGCCCCCTACAGGAAGAGAACATCCGTTTGTGAACTTATTAGAAATAGTGTTTCTATAGGCATTTAAAGTGGAAAAATGTCAATTTCTCCCAAATGCTACAGTAAAATGAGGCCATATATGATTTGTATATAGTGTGGGATGCCCCCTACAGGAAGAGACCACGCGTTTTTGAAACTTATTAAAAAAAGTGTTTCTATAGGCATTTAAAGAGGAAAAATGTCAATTTCTCCCAAATGCTACAGTAAAATAAGTCCATATATGGTGTGTATATAGTGTGGGATGCCCCCTACAGGAAGAGAAAATCCGTTTGTGAAACTTATTAGAAATAGTGTTTCTATAGGCATTTAAAGTGGAAAAATGTCAATTTCTCCCAAATGCTACAGTAAAATAAGTCCATATATGGTGTGTATATAGTTTGGGATGCCCCCTACAGGAAGAGAAAATCCGTTTGTGAAACTTATTAGAAATAGTGTTTCTATAGGTATTTAAAGTGGAAAAATGTCAATTTCCCAAATGCTACAGTAAAATGAGGCCATATATGGTTTGTATATAGTGTGGGATGCCCCCTGGAGGAAGAGACCGCGCATTTGTGAAACTTATTAAAAAAGTGTTTCTATAGGCATTTAAAGAGGAAAAATGTCAATTTCTCCCAAATGCTACAGTAAAATGAGGCCATATATGGTTTGTATATAGTGTGGGATGCCCCCTACAGGAAGAGAACGTCCGTTTGTGAAACTTATTAGAAATAGTGTTTCTATAGGCATTTAAAGAGGAAAAATGTCAATTTCTCCCAAATGCTACAGTAAAATGAGGACATATATGGTGTACATATAGTAAGGGTAGTTAGGTAATTCGTGGACAAAACCCCATTCATATCGATTGCCATTGGACGACTAGTAGCGCGAAGGGATCGTAAGCTCAATTGTACGGCCATATCGCGCACTTTCAGATGGGTCGTGGACGTTTTGGCCTTATCGTAGTTTAGGGGCCATTTTTCCGCAAAGTCACTGTACGGACACCACAAGGGGTGATAAAGTACTGCGGATGGACCTTTAGCCACGAAACGCCTAAACATCCCCCTAACTGCCTAATCTTCATCAGTGCGTCCGAAAGGTGCCTTTCGCATCCCCCTAACCACCTAACTCTACCGCAGTCTTCCTCACGTCCGTTGCCCACCTAGAATTGGCGGTTTGACGCCCCTTGCTGCCTATCGATGGCTCTCGGCCCCAAAATGCCTAAACATCCCCCTAACTGCCTAATCTTCATCATTGTGTCCGAAAGGTGCCTTTCGCATCCCCCTAACCACCTAACTCTACCGCAGTCTTCCTCACGTCCGTTGCCCACCTAGAATTGGCGGTTTGACGCCCCTTGCTGCCTATCGATGGCTCTCGGCCCCGAAATGCCTAAACATCCCCCTAACTGCCTAATCTTCATCATTGCGTCCGAAAGGTGCCTTTCGCATCCCCCTAACCACCTAACTCTACCGCAGTCTTCCTCACGTCCGTTGCCCACCTAGAGTCGGCAGATTGACGCCCCTTGCTGCCTATTGATGGGGCTACACCCTGAGAGTGCCGAAACGTGCCTTGGTGGGGTTTTTGACAGAAAGTCGTCGGATACGCACGCCGACCGCGCCAGGCGGTGCGCGGGCACTCAGAGGTCCGAGCGAGCCATCGAGATGTACGAAAAATAAGGAAAAATATTTAACTTTATGCCTCGACCTAGACCCCTCTGTAGGTCCTCGAGGACGACGTGACGCAACTTTATGTTAGGTTTCGGGCTCCTGGGGCCAGCGCGGGCCGTACGGGAGCCTCTGACACGCTCAACCTATTCTGGTGTGCTCATAGAAGTCCCAGTCGTAACTTATTTGACCCATTGGATAAGTTACGATTGGGACTTCCTGTGGTCACAGGAAGTCCCACTCATAACACTTTTGGCATGGCTCCCATAGGTAAATGATGGACACACCATTTCTAAGCTTCTGGAACACAACTCTGAGCCTTGATGCACTTCGTGGTGAAGGGATGTGCCTCCTATACACTCCATTGTTGTTTGAAGCTATATAACTCCTTATTTAGGCTCATGACCCTTAATAGGCATTTCGTCCATTATTTACCTACGAGGTCCCCATTCAATAAGTTACTGATGTAATGTTGAGACCTCCATTGTTTGTGAATATTTTTTGTGATTTTTTTTCGAGCACTTTCCCTACAGTGAGGGGTATGGGCTTTGAATATGTGTTGCTTGAGCATGTGAAGGACTATCATTCGAAGCCCCAAGTTTGCACAAAAATAAAGCATAATTATGCATAAAAAGCTGGGCAGAGGCATAATTCTGTCATAAGTCCACTTGTATGCAAAATAAGCATTTTAACAGCCAGAATTGTGTGTTATATCTTTATGGGGTGCTTCTAGAATGCATATCTGTGAGATTGTCACACGAAAGTGGTTAAAAGTCTTAAAAGGAACCTTGTTCAGGCCCACGGCCCATAGAGAACAATGGGAGGAAGAGAGATGTATGAAAACTAAGGAAAAATATTAAACTTTGCGTCTCGACCTAGCCCCCTCGGTATGTCGTCGAGGGTCACGTGACGCAACTTTCTGCTAAGTGTTGGGCTCCTGGGGCCTGCGCGGGCCGTACGGGATCCTCTGACTCCCGCAACCTAACCCATTCATTTTCATAGGCTCATGATGGACACTTCCGCAGAATGGTCCGATTGGCCCAATTTTCGCGTGGGGGGGGGGGTCCCGGGTGGTCTTGGAGTTCCGCGTCCATCCGACCTCGTCGACCGCTCGGTTTGCCCGAAAAGACACTGTCGGCCTACAAATAGGCTGCTAATGTACGCTCTAGAATACAGGGGTCAAAAGGTCACAGGGCCTCGACGTTCGTCATGGTATACGGTGGGGGTCCCATGAACCTTGATAGCGAGTTCCGTCAGTCTAGGTCACTTCTAAGTGCCATTTTTGGGAAAAAAGATTGAACCTCACTCTGGTAATTTTTTCCAATGAAAGAGCCTCTTTGTGCCTTTAAGTCGAAGAGGTCTGATTGGAATATTTGTGTGAAACACACTGAAACTGTTTGCTTCGGCTCTAGAAAGCCGCACTTTCGGTATGTGAAACAGGGGCCTAAGGACTACCAGAATATAAATTTGGGGGCCTCTAGAGACCCCTTGGGCCCTACGGGGGCCGCTGACAGCCGTAACCTATCCCATTCATTTTCATAGGCTCATGATGGACACTGCGCAGAATTGTCCGATTGGCCCAATTTTCACATATGTGGCCCGTCACGGGCCCCCGGGTCGGGTCTTGGAGTTCCGCGTCCCTCCGACCTCATCGACCGCTCGGTTTGCCCGAAAAGACACCGTCGGCCTACAAATAGGCTGCTAATGTACGCTCTAGAATAGGGGTCAAAAGGTCACAGGGGCCTCGACGTTCGTCATGCTATACGGTGGGGGTCCCATGAACCTTGATAGCGAGTTCCGTCAGTCTAGGTCACTTCTAAGTGCCATTTTTGGGAAAAAAGATTGAACCTCAATCTGGTAATTTTTTCCAATGAAAGAGCCTCTTTGTGCCTTTAAGTCGAAGAGGTCTGATTGGAATATTTGTGTGAAACACACTGAAACTGTTTGCTTCGGCTCTAGAAAGCCGCCCTTTCGGTATGTGGAACAGGGGCCTAAGGACTACCAGAATATAAATTTGGGGGCCTCTAGAGACCCCTTGGGCCCTACGGGGGCCGCTGACAGCAGTAACCTATCCCATTCATTTTCATAGGCTCATGATGGACACTGCGCAGAATGGTCCGATTGGCCCAATTTTCACATATGTGGCCCGTCACGGGCCCCCGGGTCGGGTCTTGGAGTTCCGCGTCCCTCCGACCTCATCGACCGCTCGGTTTGCCCGAAAAGACACCGTCGGCCTACAAATAGGCTGCTAATGTACGCTCTAGAATACAGGGGTCAAAAGGTCACAGGGCCTCGACGTTCGTCATGGTATACGGTGGGGGTCCCATGAACCTTGATAGCGAGTTCCGTCAGTCTAGGTCACTTCTAAGTGCCATTTTTGTGAAAAAAGATTGAACCTCACTCTGGTAAATTTTTCCAATGAAAGAGCCTCTTTGTGCCTTTCAGTCGAAGAGGTCTGATTGGAATATTTGTGTGAAACACACTGAAACTGTTTGCTTCGGCTCTAGAAAGCCGCCCTTTCGGTATGTGAAACAGGGGCCTAAGGACTACCAGAATATAAATTTGGGGGCCTCTAGACACCCCTTGGGCCCTACGGGGGCCGCTGACAGCAGTAACCTATCCCATTCATTTTCATAGGCTCATGATGGACACTGCGCAGAATGGTCCGATTGGCCCAATTTTCACGTATGTGGCCCGTCACGGGCCCCCGGGTCGGGTCTTGGAGTTCCGCGCCCCTCCGACCTCGTCGACCGCTCGGTTTGCCCGAAAAGACACCGTCGGCCTACAAATAGGCTGCTAATGTACACTCTAGAATACAGGGGTCAAAAGGTCACAGGGCCTCGACGTTCGTCATGGTATACGGTGGGGGTCCCATGAACCTTGATAGCGAGTTCCGTCAGTCTAGGTCACTTCTAAGTGCCATTTTTGTGAAAAAAGATTGAACCTCACTCTGGTAAATTTTTCCAATGAAAGAGCCTCTTTGTGCCTTTAAGTCGAAGAGGTCTGATTGGAATATTTGTGTGAAACACACTGAAACTGTTTGCTTCGGCTCTAGAAAGCCGCCCTTTCGGTATGTGAAACAGGGGCCTAAGGACTACCGGAATATAAATTTGGGGGCCTCTAGAGACCCCTTGGGCCGTACGGGAGCCGCTGACACTCGTAACCTATCCTGGTGTGCTCATAGGTGGCTGTCGTACGATGACCCCAGAACTGACCCTGGACGTCCGAACGACCCCAATTCAAATTCTATGTCTAGTCACGGCCCCCTCATTAGGTTCCTAGAGTATGGAGTCGGTACGGCCTCGTTGTGTGCCATATTTGCCCGTTTTGGGGTCCATGTGAGACCGTAATTTTTTGTGAATATTTTTTGTGATTTTTTTTCTAGCACTTGCCCTACTGTGAGGGGTATGGGCTTTGAATATGTGTTGCTTAAGGATGTGAAGGACTAGCATTCGAAGCCCCAAAGCATTTGCACAAAAATAAAGCATAATTATGCATAAAAAGCTGGGCAGAGGCATAATTCTGTCAAAAGTCCATTTGTATGCAAAATAAGCATTTTAACAGCCTGAATTGTGTAATATATCTTTATGGGGTGCTTCTAGAATGCATATCTGTGAGATTGTCACACGAAAGTTGTTAAAAGTCTGAAAATGAACCTTTTTCAGGCCCACGGCCCATAGAGAACTATGGGAGGAAGAGAGATGTATGAAAAATAAGAAAAAATATTTAATATCACGTCACCAACTAGCCCTTTAGGTATGTCATCGAGGGCCACTAGACGCAACTTTCTGCTAAGAGTTGGGCTCCTGGGGCCTGCGCGGGCCGTACGGGACCCTCTGACAGCTGCAGCCTATCCCATTATTTTCATAGGTGGTTATCGTACGATGACCCCAGAACTGACCCTGGACGTTCGAACGACCCCAATTCAAATTCTATGTCTAGTCACGGCCCCCTCATTAGGTTCCTAGAGTGGAGTCGGTACGGCCTCGTTGTGTGCCATATTTGCCCGTTTGGGGTCCATGTGAGACCGTAATTTTTTGTGAATATTTTTTGTGATTTTTTTCGAGCACTTGCCCTACTGTGAGGGGTATGGGCTTTGAATATGTGTTGCTTAAGGATGTTAAGGACTAGCATTCGAAGCCCCAAAGCATTTGCACAAAAATAAAGCATAATTATGCATAAAAGGCTGGGCAGGGACTTGTTTCTGTGAATACTTCATGTGTATGCAAAGTAGGCATTTTAAAAAACCTGAAGTGGGGAACGTACCAATAAGGAGTGCTTCAAGGATACATATATTTGGGTTTGTCATACGAAAGTTGTTTAAAGTCTTAAAATAAGCCATTTAAAGAATTGTCCAATGGAAGCCTACGAGGCCACTGTCAAATAAGTTATGACTGTCACTTCCTGTGTTTTGATACGTCACAGGAAGTCCCAGTCGTAACTTATTTGACGGTGCCCCCGTAGGTGTCTCATGTACACACCATTTCTATGTTATGAATGGACACTTTGTCCATTATTAACCTATTATACGGCCCCATTGGATAAGTTACGATTGGGACTTCCTGTGGTCACAGGAAGTCCCAGTCGTAACTTATTTGACGGTGCCCCCGTAGGTGTCTCATGTACACACCATTTCTATGTTATGAATGGACCCTTTGTCCATTATTAACCTATTATACGGCCCCATTGGATAAGTTACGATTGGGACTTCCTGTGGTCACAGGAAGTCCCAGTCGTAACTTATTTGACGGTGCCCCGTAGGTGTCTCATGTACACACCATTTCTATGTTATGAATGGACCCTTTGTCCATTATTAACCTATTATAGGGCCCCATTGGATAAATTAATATTAATAAATTATGATTGGGTCTAGTTGAGATTATATTTCACATATATATTACACATATATTTATACTGAGATTAAGGTAATATTAATCATTACAACAAAACCCAAATCAAGCAGTATTCTCAGTGCAGTTTTGGGTGAGACCAGGTTAACATCTTGCCCATGGGATTCAGTCTTAGCCTCGACTCACCGAAGAGGGCAGATTGGGTTGAGCTATTTGATACCTGTTGTTGTACTTTTTTGACAGGGTCTCCATAGGTACATGATGGACACACCGTTTAGGCTTAATAAACGTGTTATAACGCTGAAATTAACATGTAAATCACATATAGGCAGTGTCCATTATTTACCTACGAGGTCCCGTTAAATAAGTTACGAATGTACATGCCACAGACAACTTTTTTGACAGGGTCTCCATAGGTATATGATGGACACACCGTTTTAGGCTTAATAAACGTGCTATAACGCTGTAATTAACAGGTGATGGCCAAATAAGTAAAATCATCCCACTCATAACACTTTTGACACATTACCAGTAAGTTGCAAATGTACACACATTGTTTAGGCTTATTTGGCACAACTGAGAGCTGTAAAGCACATCACCACGAAGCCCAGTGTCTATTGTGTGCTTTACAGTTGGTTTGAGCTTAATACATTTTTTAATATTAACACATTTATATACTAAGTCAAAAAACGTATCCCACTCATAACCTATTTGACGGGGTGTAAATAGGTGTTTAATGGACACACCGTTTTTAGGCTTAATAAACGTGCTATAACGCTGTAATTAACAGGTGATGGCCAAATAAGTAAAATCATCCCACTCATAACACTTTTGACACATTACCAGTAAGTTGCAAATGTACACACCTTGTTTAGGCTTATTTGGCACAACTGAGAGCTGTAAATCACATCACCACGAAGCCCAGTGTCTATTGTGTGCTTTACAGTTGGTTTGAGCTTAATACATTTTTTAATATTAACACATTTATATACTGTCAAAAAACGTATCCCACTCATAACCTATTCGACGGGGTGTAAATAGGTGTTTAATGGACACACCGTTTTTAGGCTTAATAAACGTGCTATAACGCTGTAATTAACAGGTGATGGCCAAATCAGTAAAATCATCCCACTCATAACACTTTTGACACATTACCAGTAAGTTGCAAATACACACCTTTTAGGCTTATTTGGCACAACTGAGAGCTGTAAAGCACATCACCATGAAGCCCAGTGTCTATTGTGTGCTTTACAGTTGGTTTGAGCTAAATAAATTATTTAATAATAACACTTTTACATACTTAGTCAAAAAACGTATCCCCTCATAACCTATTTGACGGGGTGTAAATAGGTGTTTAATGGACACTCCGTTTTTAGGCTTAATAAACGTGCTATAACGCTGTAATTAACAGGTGATGGCCAAATCAGTAAAATCATCCCACTCATAACACTTTTGACACATTACCAGTAAGTTGCAAATGTACACACCTTGTTTAGGCTTATTTGGCACAACTGAGAGCTGTAAAGCACATCACCATGAAGCACAGTGTCTATTGTGTGCTTTACAGTTGGTTTGAGCTTAATAAATCATTTAATAATAACACAAATTGGCATTGTCCATTATTTACCTACGAGGTCCCCATTAAATAAGTTACGAATGTACATTCCACAGACAACTTTTTTGACAGGGCTTCCATAGGTAAATGATGGACACACCGTTTTAGGCTTAGTAAACGTGTTATAACGCTGTAATTAACATGTAAATCACATATAGGCAGTGTCCATTTTACCTACGAGGTCCCCATTAAATAAATTACGAATGTACATGCCACAGACAACTTTTTTGACAGGGTCTCCATAGGTATATGATGGACACACCGTTTTAGGCTTAATAAACGTGTTATAACGCTGTAATTAACATGTAAATCACATGTAGGCAGTGTCCATTATTTACCTACGAGGTCCCCGTTAAATAAGTTACGAATGTACATGCCACAGACAACTTTTTTGACAGGGTCTCCATAGGTAAATGATGGACACACCGTTTTAGGCTTAATAAACGTGCTATAACGCTGTAATTAACAGGTGATGGCCAAATCAGTAAAATCATCCCACTCATAACACTTTTGACACATTACCAGTAAGTTGCAAATGTACACACCTTGTTTAGGCTTATTTGGCACAACTGAGAGCTGTAAATCACATCACCACGAAGCCCAGTGTCTATTGTGTGCTTTACAGTTGGTTTGAGCTTAATACATTTTTTAATATTAACACATTTATATACTGTCAAAAAACGTATCCCACTCATAACCTATTCGACGGGGTGTAAATAGGTGTTTAATGGACACACCGTTTTTAGGCTTAATAAACGTGCTATAAACGCTGTAATTAACAGGTGATGGCCAAATCAGTAAAATCATCCCACTCATAACACTTTTGACGCATTACCAGTAAGTTGCAAATGTACACACCTTGTTTAGGCTTATTTGGCACAACTGAGAGCTGTAAATCACATCACCACGAAGCCCAGTGTCTATTGTGTGCTTTACAGTTGGTTTGAGCTTAATACATTTTTTAATATTAACACATTTATATACTGTCAAAAAACGTATCCCACTCATAACCTATTCGACGGGGTGTAAATAGGTGTTTAATGGACACACCGTTTTTAGGCTTAATAAACGTGCTATAACGCTGTAATTAACAGGTGATGGCCAAATCAGTAAAATCATCCCACTCATAACACTTTTGACACATTACCAGTAAGTTGCAAATGTACACACCTTGTTTAGGCTTATTTGGCACAACTGAGAGCTGTAAAGCACATCACCATGAAGCACAGTGTCTATTGTGTGCTTTACAGTTGGTTTGAGCTTAATAAATCATTTAATAATAACACAAATTGGCATTGTCCATTATTTACCTACGAGGTCCCCATTAAATAAGTTACGAATGTACATTCCACAGACAACTTTTTTGACAGGGCTTCCATAGGTAAATGATGGACACACCGTTTTAGGCTTAGTAAACGTGTTATAACGCTGTAATTAACATGTAAATCACATATAGGCAGTGTCCATTATTTACCTACGAGGTCCCCATTAAATAAATTACGAATGTACATGCCACAGACAACTTTTTTGACAGGGTCTCCATAGGTATATGATGGACACACCGTTTTAGGCTTAATAAACGTGTTATAACGCTGTAATTAACATGTAAATCACATATAGGCAGTGTCCATTATTTACCTACGTCCCGTTAAAAGTTACGAATGTACATGCCACAGACAACTTTTTTGACAGGGTCTCCATAGGTAAATGATGGACACACCGTTTTAGGCTTAATAAACGTGCTATAACGCTGTAATTAACAGGTGATGGCCAAATCAGTAAAATCATCCCACTCATAACACTTTTGACACATTACCAGTAAGTTGCAAATGTACACACCTTGTTTAGGCTTATTTGGCACAACTGAGAGCTGTAAAGCACATCACCATGAAGCCCAGTGTCTAGTGTGTGCTTTACAGTTGGTTTTGAGCTTATTTAATATTAACACATTTATATACTAAGTCAAAAAACGTATCCCACTCATAACCTATTCGACGAGGTGTAAATAGGTGTATAATGGACACACCGTTTTTAGGCTTAATAAACGTGCTATAACGCTGTAATTAACAGGTGATGCCCAAATAAGTAAAATCATCCCACTCATAACACTTTTGACGCATTACCAGTAAGTTGCAAATGTACACACCTTGTTTAGGCTTATTTGGCACAACTGAGAGCTGTAAAGCACATCACCACGAAGCCCAGTGTCTAATTGTGCTTTACAGTTGGTTTGAGCTGAATAACTCATTGAATAATAACACATTTATATACTAAGTCAAAAAACGTATCCCACTCATAACCTATTGACGGGGTGTAAATAGGTGTTTAATGGACACTTTTTAGGCTTAATAAACGTGCTATAACGCTGTAATTAACAGGTGATGGCCAAATAAGTAAAATCATCCCACTCATAACACTTTTGACACATTACCAGTAAGTTGCAAATGTACACACCTTGTTTAGGCTTATTTGGCACAACTGAGAGCTGTAAATCACATCACCACGAAGCCCAGTGTCTATTGTGTGCTTTACAGTTGGTTTGAGCTTAATACATTTTTTAATATTAACACATTTATATACTGTCAAAAAACGTATCCCACTCATAACCTATTCGACGGGGTGTAAATAGGTGTTTAATGGACACACCGTTTTTAGGCTTAATAAACGTGCTATAACGCTGTAATTAACAGGTGATGGCCAAATCAGTAAAATCATCCACTCATAACACTTTTGACACATTACCAGTAAGTTGCAAATGTACACACCTTGTTTAGGCTTATTTGGCACAACTGAGAGCTGTAAAGCACATCCATGAAGCCCAGTGTCTATTGTGTGCTTTACAGTTGGTTTGAGCTAAATAAATTATTTAATAATAACACTTTTACATACTTAGTCAAAAAACGTATCCCACTCATAACCTATTTGACGGGGTGTAAATAGGTGTTTAATGGACACTCCGTTTTTAGGCTTAATAAACGTGCTATAACGCTGTAATTAACAGGTGATGGCCAAATCAGTAAAATCATCCCACTCATAACACTTTTGACACATTACCAGTAAGTTGCAAATGTACACACCTTGTTTAGGCTTATTTGGCACAACTGAGAGCTGTAAAGCACATCACCATGAAGCACAGTGTCTATGTGTGCTTTACAGTTGGTTTGAGCTTAATAAATCATTTAATAATAACACAAATTGGCATTGTCCATTATTTACCTACGAGGTCCCCATTAAATAAGTTACGAATGTACATTCCACAGACAACTTTTTTGACAGGGCTTCCATAGGTAAATGATGGACACACCGTTTTAGGCTTAATAAACGTGTTATAACGCTGTAATTAACATGTAAATCACATATAGGCAGTGTCCATTATTTACCTACGAGGTCCCCATTAAATAAATTACGAATGTACATGCCACAGACAACTTTTTTGACAGGGTCTCCATAGGTATGATGGACACACCGTTTTAGGCTTAATAAACGTGTTTATAACGCTGTAATTAACATGTAAATCACATGTAGGCAGTGTCCATTATTTACCTACGAGGTCCCCGTTAAATAAGTTACGAATGTACATGCCACAGACAACTTTTTTGACAGGGTCTCCATAGGTAAATGATGGACACACCGTTTTAGGCTTAATAAACGTGCTATAACGCTGTAATTAACAGGTGATGGCCAAATCAGTAAAATCATCCCACTCATAACACTTTTGACACATTACCAGTAAGTTGCAAATGTACACACCTTGTTTAGGCTTATTTGGCACAACTGAGAGCTGTAAAGCACATCACCATGAAGCCCAGTGTCTAGTGTGTGCTTTACAGTTGGTTTTGAGCTTATTTAATATTAACACATTTATATACTAAGTCAAAAAACGTATCCCACTCATAACCTATTTGACGGGGTGTAAATAGGTGTATAATGGACACACCGTTTTTAGGCTTAATAAACGTGCTATAACGCTGTAATTAACAGGTGATGGCCAAATAAGTAAAATCATCCCACTCATAACACTTTTGACACATTACCAGTAAGTTGCAAATGTACACACCTTGTTTAGGCTTATTTGGCACAACTGAGAGCTGTAAATCACATCACCACGAAGCCCAGTGTCTATTGTGTGCTTTACAGTTGGTTTGAGCTTAATACATTTTTTAATATTAACACATTTATATACTGTCAAAAAACGTATCCCACTCATAACCTATTCGACGGGGTGTAAATAGGTGTTTAATGGACACACCGTTTTTAGGCTTAATAAACGTGCTATAACGCTGTAATTAACAGGTGATGGCCAAATCAGTAAAATCATCCCACTCATAACACTTTTGACACATTACCAGTAAGTTGCAAATGTACACACCTTGTTTAGGCTTATTTGGCACAACTGAGAGCTGTAAATCACATCACCACGAAGCCCAGTGTCTAATGTGTGCTTTACAGTTGGTTTGAGCTTAATAAATTATTTAATAATAACACTTTTACATACTTAGTCAAAAAACGTATCCCACTCATAACCTATTGACGGGTGTAAATAGGTGTTTAATGGACACTCCGTTTTTAGGCTTAATAAACGTGCTATAACGCTGTAATTAACAGGTGATGGCCAAATCAGTAAAATCATCCCACTCATAACACTTTTGACACATTACCAGTAAGTTGCAAATGTACACACCTTTTTAGGCTTATTTGGCACAACTGAGAGCTGTAAAGCACATCACCATGAAGCACAGTGTCTATTGTGTGCTTTACAGTTGGTTTGAGCTTAATAAATCATTTAATAATAACACAAATTGGCATTGTCCATTATTTACCTACGAGGTCCCCATTAAATAAGTTACGAATGTACATTCCACAGACAACTTTTTTGACAGGGCTTCCATAGGTAAATGATGGACACACCGTTTTAGGCTTAGTAAACGTGTTATAACGCTGTAATTAACATGTAAATCACATATAGGCAGTGTCCATTATTTACCTACGAGGTCCCCATTAAATAAATTACGAATGTACATGCCACAGACAACTTTTTTGACAGGGTCTCCATAGGTATATGATGGACACACCGTTTTAGGCTTAATAAACGTGTTATAACGCTGTAATTAACATGTAAATCACATATAGGCAGTGTCCATTATTTACCTACGAGGTCCCCGTTAAAAGTTAAATGTACATGCCACAGACAACTTTTTTGACAGGGTCTCCATAGGTAAATGATGGACACACCGTTTTAGGCTTAATAAACGTGCTATAACGCTGTAATTAACAGGTGATGGCCAAATCAGTAAAATCATCCCACTCATAACACTTTTGACACATTACCAGTAAGTTGCAAATGTACACACCTTGTTTAGGCTTATTTGGCACAACTGAGAGCTGTAAAGCACATCACCATGAAGCCCAGTGTCTAGTGTGTGCTTTACAGTTGGTTTTGAGCTTATTTAATATTAACACATTTATATACTAAGTCAAAAAACGTATCCCACTCATAACCTATTCGACGAGGTGTAAATAGGTGTATAATGGACACACCGTTTTTAGGCTTAATAAACGTGCTATAACGCTGTAATTAACAGGTGATGCCAAATAAGTAAAATCATCCCACTCATAACACTTTTGACGCATTACCAGTAAGTTGCAAATGTACACACCTTGTTTAGGCTTATTTGGCACAACTGAGAGCTGTAAAGCACATCACCACGAAGCCCAGTGTCTATTGTGTGCTTTACAGTTGGTTTGAGCCTAATAAATCATTTAATAATAACAATTTACATACTAGTCAAAAAACGTATCCCACTCATAACCTATTTGACGGGGTGTAAATAGGTGTTTAATGGACACTCCGTTTTTAGGCTTAATAAACGTGCTATAACGCTGTAATTAACAGGTGATGGCCAAATCAGTAAAATCATCCCACTCATAACACTTTT
>VCII01000802.1:600000-865200 GCA_006030095.1 Triplophysa siluroides | reverse complement strand
ACGGGCTGTTTACAGGAGATGGTAATGAGATGAGATGAGGTAGCAGACGGTTTGAGAATGACTCAATAATTCAATTACACTCTGATTAAAGATGATTAATGAGTGCATCAAGCACACCTGCACATTTCACATCCTCTTCCCTGTGATATCACCATCAGTGTTCTCCATGAAGTTTAATAGTTAGGGCAATCGTGGCCTAATGGTTAGAGAGTCGGTTCGGTTAGAGGTTGCCGGTTGGATCCTCAGGGCCGGCAGGTAATGATTGAGGTGCCCTTGAGCAAGGCACCTTACCCCTACTTGCTCCCCGGGCGCTGCAGTGATAGCTGCCCACTGCTCCGGGTGTATGTGTGTTCACCACTTGCTGTGCGTGTGTTCACTACTCACTGGATGGGTTAAAAGCAGAGGTATATTTCGGGTATGGGTAACCATAAGGGACAAAAAGGTCACTTAAAAAAAAAAAGGGTCTCTTCAGGTCTCAGGGATGATCACATCACTACATACTGAACACAGTCTGTGACAGTAAGAAGCACTAATGGAGAACAGATGGACGTCTTATTAAGATCATGATTACTTCAGCTGCTGTAACCAGACCAGACTGCTTAATGTTCCTGAGGAAATGAAAGGGAGTGTAGATCAGAGCTGTTAACACTGTCAGGTGTTCCGTGAAGCATCACTCAAACAGAAGATGAGGGTCAGAGGTCAGCTCTGTTAGAATCAATCTGAACCGAATGTGTTGCAGGAGCAGAATGTTTGTTTCAGTGCTGCTGTGTGTGTGAATGTTTGGTAAATCCATTCTGACTCTGCTGAAGGATCTGAGGTTTGGCTTGTAGAGTGAACGCAAGTGATTTCAGTGTGTGTTGAGTTGCCCTGCTGCGTGTTGATTGGCTGTAATTTTGGCAGATGGTGGTACTGATGCTGACAGTCGGATGTGAGAACAGAAGCTTCACCTGCAACACTTTCATTAAGCCGTCAACACATTACATCTTAATATTCTTCACATCATATCCTCTCAAACCAAGCCTTTTCTCTCTTTATTCGCTCTCTTGAACACAGTATTGACTTCAGCTTTAATAGTTTAGCAACTGATGTTGTGGTGAGAAGTCACTATTAAAACAAACCTGTCATTTAACTTCTCCAGTTCTTATTCTGAAATGAGGGAAGAGTTTTGGAGAAGCGTGTTGTTGTTTAGTATGCAGATGTGTTGGTGTGAGAGCGGTGCATGCTGGGAGCTTGTCTCATGTGTGGATGTCAGAGGAAATGTGCAGGTGACCTCTGTATCTGCAGAAATGCATTTGATGAGCCGCTGACAGCTCGTGTCAAGCTTCACTGCTCATATCAATGAGTCTAGAACATCATCACTCACACAAACGAATACTGTGTGTGTGTGTGTGTGTGTGTGTGTGTGTGAACTTGTCAAACAAAGTGAAGCGGGATTCAGTTGTTTTTATTCTGCACGAGACCACATTCAGTCCTGGTCTGTACATGTAGACATTGGTTAATTGTTTCTGTGTAATAAAAGTATGAATCGTAGAAAAAACGTTACTCTTTATTTAAATGTATTATTAAAGATTGTATGTTGTGTTGTGGTTATGTTTGGAGTGAAACTCAGAAAAGAATGGAAAGGGTTTGGCAAAAATTGACCGAGTCAAGTAGAGTGACAATAAAACAAAAACAAAATATTCATCACTGATCAAACTCAGTGTTTGATTTATTTACTAGAATAAAAGTCATATTCTCTTACAAGCTTTTTGTCAAATCATTTGTTTTTCAAGACGTACCAATAGTTTTGTTTATTTGTATCGTACAGTTCATTATTTTGACAGTTTTAATTGAACCCGATCTGTCAAACATTGTAGAAATATGACCTCCAGACATCACTTTTGGCCACTACTGTAGTGTAGATTTTAGTTTCTGTCAATGCTAATAAATTGATATGAGAATAAGTGAATTTTAAGCACATTGCTTTTCTTTGCATTGGTTGGATATTAAGGCAAATGTCTAGATTTGGTTGATTGTAAACCCACGAGATGGCGCGTTTGGTAGAGGAAGGGACTCCAGAGCTCAATATTGTGTGTGAGGTGTCGGCCGGAGCAAACACACAGATCTTCTCTGTGTAAATGTGTTTTCTGTGTGTAATGGGTGGGATGTGCGGATGGAGAGGGTACATCTGGCACTCGTCTCTCCAGGGGCCGCAGCCATCAGCGCTCCCGACCGCGCCGAGCTCGGCAGGGGCTTTTATTTATGTCTCTCTCTCTCAGAAAAACACAGAAACTTACTTGTGTTTAAAAGAGCCTTTTAGCGGCTCCACGAGCGCACACCCGCTCTGTCTGCAGGGGTGCAGGTTAAACTTCAGATGGATGTGTTTACAGGCGGAATGAAGCTTTGAAGAAATGAAATACAAATAAAGAGAAATGGACGGGTCTGTTGGGACGGTGACTAAAGTAGCCCACCGGCATTAGATATGCATGCTCGCTGAATCACCGCTGTGTGTCGAGAGAAAACACCACGGGAAGGTTAGTGTGTACTTTGTGTTTCACTTTCTGCTGTCCTGACATGGTTGGAGGCCATTTCAATGAAAAAGTACAGAGATTGTGTTCTCAAACTTTACGACTCCAACTTTCACCGAACCGAAGCTTCAAGGTATCTTTAGAACACGATTATTCATAGAGTTCGTGGATATGAACAGTGTTTTCATCAAAGTACTTTGAGTTTCTGTGAATCTCACCTGCCAAGAACATGAGCAGCTCCTATATGATATTACCGTATGGATTATATACAATGCAATGTGTGTATATGTTTATTCTGGATGTAATATATTAATATGGCATGGATGTATATGATCCTCAATTAGGCTTCACTTGTCTCATGCAAAGTGTGTTTTTTTCTGTGAGCTGGACTTGATTTTGTGAGATTTTCTGTTAGATGAAGAGCGCAGCAGTGAGACCTCATGCAGACGTCTGTGAAGCTCTCTCTCTCTCTCTCTCTCTCTCTCTCTCTCATCTGAAGCGATGCGTTTCCTCTCAGCTGCTCGCTCAGCATCCACTTCCTGTGTCAGGATTGATAACCGCGTCTCTGCCGCCGATCTGTCGCATGTCATTTTCTTTAGCCTAGCAGCCGTAGGGTTGAGCAGTTTGGTGTAGATGTTTCCAGCTCATTGTTCTTCACCGTTCACTTGTTTACTAGTTGACATTTATTCATTCAGCAGATGCTGTTATCAAAATGACTTCCATTTGTACATTTTGTGTTTGTGTTAAGATTTAACAATAAGTGTAGTGTCTATGAGTGTGTTTAAATGTAAGAATAGAGTTGAAGTCGCCCATATTTAATATACACTTATTACAGAACCAGATTTATTCGATTTTTTATTCAATAAAATATGATCATTCGCTATTATAAAAAAAAGTTAAATGTTTTATTAATATATTATGATTATTTTTGTTTAAGTTTTCATTTTAGTCCGTTTAGTGCATGAACTTTATCTTATTTCAGTTTATTGTCAAGGCAGCATTTCTAACTGATGTTTAGTTTTTCTTATAATATTTGAATTGATTTAATTAGATTTCACAGAAATGTTTTAATAGTTGTAGTTAGTGATAATGACTGTGTGTGTGTGTAAACACAATATTGAGTGATATTTCAGTGTATTCATTTTCATCATTAAATCACTGTTCTGACAGTTTTCTCAGTTTATCTCAGCAGACGGTGAATAATGTGTGTGCGTGTGTGTGTGTGTGTGCGTGTGCGTGCGTGCGTGTGTGTATGTTTGAAGGAAACAGTTAAGTGATTAGCGTCCTGTGGGGTATAAATGTTGAACAGCAGCGGGGTGCAGCTCACCATATGGACCAGAACCGAATAAACAAGATGGATTGAGAGTCACTTGCTGCGGGAGAGTTTCGTTCGCTCGGGGTCGTCGATTAACACGGGTCACGCTGGGCAAGTTCAAGGGTCACCTGCGGCTTTTCCCCTTTAAATCATTATACAGACACAGAGAAACACAATTATATCCCTCAGAGTTTAATGCCGCTTCTGTTTGTGTCAGAGTTTAAACAGCGGGACGCACAATTATTCTGGGTTCTTTGTGTCTGATCAGTGTTCTTTAAGCCGAGTGTAACATCAGTGTCTCCCGCTGTCATTTCCAGAGCGTCTGCACACACGCTCATTTGTTTTAAAGTGAACGACAGCTCGGACACAAATCTGTGTAAAATGAGCGAGCAATTCATAAGATGACAAGCACGGTACATTTGATGAATCTCACACAGTTGTGTCACAACAAAGATTTAGGCTGTGAAGAGAGATCTTTGAAGTGTTTAAACCTTGAAAATCTCCTTGTGGTAGATTTGAAGAATAGTGAAGAATGAAGGCGATGTGTGTGTGAGTGGTGGAAGAAGAAGAAAGAGAAGACATTTTGCCATGGATATATATTTAATTATAACGTTGAACTATTATAATAAACTTGAAGCTTAAACAAAAACATATAGAATGTTAAGCAAAATATGTAAGTCAATGAGAATAAATAGTGAAGAATAAGAGAATAAAGCTAATGGAGCAGTAGTTGTGTGCTGTGTGTGTAGTTTTGTGTTTGGTTGTGATTGGGTCAGCAGATCTGAGCTGATGAAACTGGACCTTGAGAAATGTCACATGACAAATATTGCCATCATGACATCAGCATCAAATAATTTCTGCTGCAACACATTCTTCCTGTTTATTTATTTTTCCAAAAAAGTTCAGAGCCTTGAACCTGGCAGCTCTCAGATGAATCACAACATTACAGAAAATAACAGATTTATCTCATGGATCATTGAGCACCAAGTGTAAAACAGCACTAAACACAATACATCACATGTGTATTGTTAAATATTCACACTATATATATATATATATATATATATAGAAGTAGTTTATGTGAACAATCTGATGATGTCATTGACAGGCCTTCGTGTTGTTTTTCAGGGTTCACGTTAGGAAATGTAACCATGATTTTACTATAGTAATTAAAAAAATAGATTGATTACCTTTAATATTACTGTAATATACCTGAAAAAATCATGGTTTCTATGATGTGAATTTCTGTGATCTGTGTGTGTGTGTGTGCGTGCACCTAAAAGCCCTTGCGGAGCGATGGCAAGGCCAAATTTTTCCAAAAAAAATCTGCGTGCCCTGAAAGTTGCAGTGAAACCTTCAGCAGTGAAACACACGACACACAGAAATGGCTTGACTTTCATTTATTTATGTTTAATGTGCAGCAGGTTTGGCCGAGCGGCCGGGCTCTGTTTTAGACCACTTAATGCTGGGTGGGATTCATCCACATTTACGACGGGCTTCCCAGCCCCAAGGGGTGAGTCGGTTCAGATACGAGGACCCCCCCCAGAGCGACCGAGAGAGGGAGAGAGCGAGAGAACTACTTACTCAAAGAGGCAAAGGCTGAACGCTCTGGAGAGTTTTCTCCATCTGCATTAAAGCTTCTATCAGATGCATTAGTGAAGCTGTGGGTTCAGGTGGATTGATCTGAGATGTATGAAGCTTGTGTGGACCCTGCACTGGACAGAGATTTGATCAAAATAAAAGTAGATTGTTAAGGTGAAATCGTCTGGATTTGAGTATATTTGATGAGAAATGTGAGTTCATATTGACATCTTCAATAATATTGACTCTAATGGCAGAGACATTTGTGGACTCTTTTTCTCAGGAGAAATATCTGATACGCAGATGAGACTTAAGCAAAAGTTTCCATTTAATCTCATTGATGTCTTGGAGGAATACCTGAGGGATTAAGGACATGTCATGTGAGTTCCAGTGCGGTTGTTCTGTAGATGTGTTGTAGTAATGTTGCATCAGTCTCACACATGATGAATGAAGACTGTCTCACACACTCTGTAATTAATGTTGAGGGTGGTGAGACAGGTCTGTGAGCAGCTGTTTCCACAGTCCACATCTCAGGTGTCTCACAGAAGTGTCACGCTGCCCGAGGCCAGACGCAGCGCTGTGTGTGTGTGTGAGTTCATCAGCATATTCTCTCTCTCTGGGGACGCTAGAGTCACTTTCTGTTCATTCTGACAGCATCTCTCTGGAGTGAACATTAGTCAGACACTCACAGGTATCTCTGGGCTTTCCTCCTCTCACTCGTCTCTTCCACAAACCGCATGCGATGATTCTCAGTGTTTTGTGGAATTGTGCATTTAATGATCTTAAAGGGGTCATATGGTGCCAACGCGTGTTTTTCTGTGTCTTTGGTGTGTTATAAGTTGCTCATGCATGTGTCGGACGTGTAAAACTGCAGTAATGGAAGTGTGGGAAGAAAAGAGTCATTGTATGTAACAGCGAATGCTCACCCAGACCTGCCTGAAACGCCTCGTGTAGCCACACCCCCACAAATCTACATCAGGTGGTGGTCTGATTTGACTGAGACCGCCCAAATGTAGACGCAAGTAAGGTGGTGTACCTGTCAGTATGATTGAAGAGGAACCTGATGTTCCAAATATGGTCAGAGACGTTACATTTCCTTCACACGCTTGCAGTATTCCACCAATCACTACACACTGGTGAACTGGCCAATCACAGCACACCTCGCTTTTCAGAGCCATGAGCTTTGTAAAAAATCTTTGTGCACAGACAAATGAAATGCAATGCAATCTGCACGTCTTCTGTTATATATCAATGCTTCTTTTTAGCCAAAGGAAGAACACTGTATTTTTTAAACGTGTGGTCAAAGCTCTTTTCAATACTTTTCATTGGTTAAATATTCACCAAACCCACAGACAAACATGAAGAGTGACCAGTAGAAATGACTGAGAAATGGAGATTTGAGGTTTCCATCCAACAGTGATGACATGTTTGTTTATACGCACTCAAAAGGTGCTTCGATGCCATAGAGGATCCCTTTTGTTCCATAAAGAACCTTTAACATCTGAAGAAGCTACGTTCTGTTTCACAAAAGATTCTTTGTGGCGAAAAAAACTTCTTCAGATTATAGAAAGTAAGAAAGAGCTGGTTCTTTAAAGATCCTTTGACTGAATGATTCTTTGTGGAACCAAAAGTGGTTCTTCTATGCCAGTGGTTCTCAAATGGGGGTACGGGAACCCACAGGGGTACTGCAGGGGTACGTGAGAGAAACTGACATTTAGGAATAAATAATGAAAATCAATAAACTATGATAATAGTATTTTTATATGAAATTAGGACTACACAAAGATGCATAAAAAATGAATGAATACATTTAGATATAATAACTGTTTGACTCTCATTTCACTGAATTTTAAGGTAAAATGTTGTTGTCTGGTCAAGGGGTACTTGGCTTGAAAAAAATCATGAAAAAAGGGGTACTTAAGCCAAAAAAAGTTTGAGAACCACTGCTCTATGGCATCGCTGTGTCAACCTTTCAAGCACCAGGAGTGTCCCGTATGTTTATATTTCAGAACAGCACATACTCATGGTGAAATCACTGAACTCTTTTGCTTTAATAAAGAGGAAGGTGTGTGTTGATATAAATTGATTTCTTTTGTGTTCTGATAAAGGAAACTGGCAAAGAAGCGCAAGGAGACGCTGAGCAGCACGCGTCAGGAGATGACAGTGATGGTGAACTCGATGGATAAGAGTTACACTGAACAGGGCACCAGCTGTGATGAAGCCATTTCATTCATGGACACACACAATCCCAATGGAAGACGTAAGTTTACTCTCAAACATACTGTATATAGATCCATTCGGTTTCGCTTCACTTGCAGACTGTGATTGACAGTTACAATCCCTCCAGTCCGCTGACACAGCAGCTCCCCAGAGCCCCGCCCACTCTCACCTGAGCCAATCAGATCATGTGTCTGTCAGCGTCTGAGGATCTTAACTAAGTGTGTGTGTGTTGCCTTGTAGATGACAGTATGTGCAGTAAGTCTGATGTGTGTTTAGATTTCATGAGCGAGATCATGTGACAGATGTGTCAGTGTGTGTGACGTGTCCGCTGAACATGAATAAATAAATAAACGGCAGCTCTTAACGGCCGTCACATTCATCGGTCACCTGCCGTCTGCCTCTCTACAGCTCTGATTGACACGCACACGCATGACTTCATCCAGACCGACACGCGTGTTCGAGTGCATTTCACTCACTTGAGTTGAATATCCAGTTGTTCTGGTGTGTCACTTTGAAACATTCTAATGATTGCCATGTCACGTGTTGATGTATGTACATTATAACAACACACAGTTTGTGACATGTGAAGAGTTGTGTCAGTGTTGTGTAAACTCTCTTCTTCTTCTGCTCATTTATGTTTCCTGCTCTTCTTCTTTTGGCTAAAAGCTGTTTCCTCGCCGTCCTCCTTTACCATGAAGACTAACACGCTGACCGCCTCCGTGCCAAACTCCTATTACCCAGGTAAAGCATCACTTCCTGTTTGAAGCATCTGACTTCCTGCTGGCTTTCCGACCATCGCATCTGCATGACTGAAGAGCCCACGAGCTGTTGTGACAAATAATCAAACCTTTCTCCAATCTTAAATCTTTCGTTTGTTAATGTGAAATCAGTCTTCTTGACTAACAGCACACGGACTGATGTCTCATGTGTTTGTGTGTAATGAAACGCCTTCTTCTCTATCTTCTCTTCTTCTCTGTCGTCTTTGGGCCGCTGGCAGACCCCTTTGTGCCGACCGCAATCTTAGGTGAGACCCTCTCGTTTGTGTTTGCACACATCACACCACACAGAGTGTTGAGTTTGTTTGGTGTGGATGACAGACAGACGGAGGTAAAAGACGCTCATTCATACCTGCCTGCTTGACTCTTCTCTGTGAGATCCGAGGGTTTTATCCCCCCGACCGAAGCTTCCGCCCATCCCATCCGCATTGCGTGTGGTGCGTGTGACGTCACGTCTGTCTGTGACCTCTCATGTGCATGGACAGATGATGTGGACCGGATGAGGGGGAGAGAGAGTGTGCCGCAGACAGACAGAAGCGCAGTCAGCTTTAAAGTTGGAGAAACTTCACAGGGCATCACAGTCATGTCTGTCTCTGATCACTGTGTTAGAAGAGGGCGTGAGGGTCTTTTAAAACAAAACCTACATGCAGTGCCCCGCCACCTTTTTTTAGTCACAGCTGTATTTCCAGAAGGATTCTTCCCCATTCATTATCTCTCAATCGCTCTACACCGTAAACGACAACATTTCAGCTTTTCAAGGTCCGTTCACACCGACAACATGAAGTATTTATTCTGATATTTCTGTTGTTTGTTTTAGTTTTCAACTAAAATTATTTATTTATTTGTCACGATCAAGAGTATGCAAATATGTCTTTATCATTCTCTTTATCGTTATAGTTGCGTTTATATGTCTTAACATTTTCCACTATTTTGAAAAGTATTTATTGAATCAATTACTTATTTCACATAGTTAGGTTTTTTTAAGCGTCTTCGGTGTGAATGGCCTTTTAAAGGTACACTCCACTCCCCCAGGGTTAATAAGTTGAGTTTTACCGTTTTGGAATCTATTCAGCCGACTTTTAGCATAGCTTAGCATAGATCATTAAATCCAATTAGACCAGTAGCATCGCGTTCAAAAATGTGATATTTTTCCTATTCTTCTGTACTTATATTGTGTGCTAAGACCATGTGATTTTCTAGGCCGATATGATTAGGAACTATACTCCCATTCCAGCGTAATAATCAAGGAAGTTTGCTGCCGTAACATGGCCGCAGCAGGCGCAGTGCTGGTCACGTTGGAAGTTACCCAGCTGGAGACTCATTTCAGGCGCTGCGTGATATCACTGCGCCTGCTGCCATGTTACGTCGTTTTGGAACGCGATGCTACTGGTCTAATCGGATTCAATGATCTATGCTAAGCTATGCTAAAAGTGCTATCGCCAGACCCGGAGATCGTCTGAAGAGATTCCAAAACGGTAACACTCAACTGATTAACTCTGGGGGAGTTGGAGAATGAGCCTATTTCCAAACAAAGTGGAGTGTACCTTTAACTGAGAGAATGATTCAGACACGATAAACTGTAGCGTTACATCGTGTCGTATAACATTTACTGCTTTTTGGTGGCGCGTTGTGTTCTTTGGCTAGTGTTCACTTTTCCGATTCAACACTGAACTGACTTCACACTCAGAAATCTTGTGTTTTTATGGCTACACTCATAAAGTTGGTCATTTTCTTATTTCGCGTGTTTAAATCAAATCGGCACGTAGAGAAATGTGCTACACAAGATGTAGAGGCTCTGAGGATTGTGAATGGGATTTTTCCTTGTGGAAGTGTTGACGGCAGGTTGTTGTGTAGTTGATTTGGCCTGGTGTCATGAGACGGTCGAGAGAGAGAGAGAGAGAGACAGTCGCTCTTGTTGTGTTAGCTGCTCTTGCTTCAAATATCTTGTTGCTTACAGCCTGTTTCCTTCTCTCCCTGTTTTTCTTCCCGTTTAACCGGTTACGTACCTCTTAAAAAGTGCCCATTAATGGTAAGTTGTCAATCAGCCCTGTGTTTTTATATTTATCTGGGGGTGACTGTCAGTGGGATCTACTTCCCCCCCTCAAACCGTGTCGCCTCTCTCGCATGGCCTTTGTGTCGCATTCCGCCCTCCCCGTGCACCTGTGCCGTCATTAGTTAGCATGGCCGTCACCCGTGGCCGCCCTCTTCATACATACAGTATGTGACACCCTCACCCACCCTCACGCATCTTCAGCTCTGGTGGCTTTTGGTTTGGCTCCGCTGCTCCCGACCCCTGTTGTGAAGGTGCCACGTCATTTCCATGCCCGTCACCCATCTCACCGTCCGCTCCATCTCATTCAGACGTGACCTAGAGAGTTTGTGTGTAGTTGATCCGTTGGTACGGACGGACGGAAGCCGCCTGACGCTTTCGTTCTCCTCTAGGAAGTCTTTCATTCATCCATGTCTTTAGGGTTCGCTGCAGACGTCCGTGTTCTCACGCTTTGTTTTCGTCCCGTCAGATGAGCCTCACACGATGACCAGCGAAACCAGCAGTCTGGTTCAGTCTCACACTCATTCCTACAAGAAGCGAGAGGCGGCGGACGTGCCGTATCAGACGGGACAGCTTCATCCGGCCATCCGTGTGGCCGATCTTCTTCAGCACATCACGCAGATGAAGTGTGCCGAGGGATACGGCTTTAAAGAAGAGTATGAGGTGAGTCAAAGGAACGCCTCGCTGAAGAAGAAACCGTGAGCTCATCGTTTACACCTCTTACCAAACTGAACCATGTTTTTTTGGTGCATTGAAAACCATGATTTTACTACAGTTGCCATCGTTTACTATGGTTTTTACACAAAACGTGGTTTTCGATTTTATGATAACCATTGTTATACCACGGTATAACATGGTTTTTTGGTTTGAACTGTAGTAAAACCATGGTACGTTTTCGTAAGGGAACCTAAACCGAGAAGAATGATTGACATTTCACATTTCATAGAATAAACAATATGATCAGGTTTTGAGTTTATTTAAATGCTTTTTTTTAAATGAGTCATTTGGTTGTGTTTTGTAGCTCATGAGTTTTATAAATTCATGTCATCTTTCTGTCTACAAGCAGAGTAAACAATGACCGAGGTTTCATCTGTCATCCTGTTCTTGTTTTTCATGTGTTATTTACTTGATTGGTTAGTTTTCAGGTTTGGTCACCCGTCAGAATCTCACTGCATGTGTCCTGTGAATGAACATTTGATTCTATTTCCCTCATCACCACAGCTGAGACACACGTCACAGAGCTACACGTCTGAATCATCACTTTGTGTGTGTGTGTGTGTGTGTGTGTGTGTGTGTGTTCGCTGCATCTGAGTAGTTGAGTTGAGTTGTGTCTGTGGCCGGCCGGCCGGAGGGCTCCATTCATTATGGATTAAGATGATTTTAGAGCTCAGGTAGTTGTTTTAGTTCAGAGATGGTCCGAGCACGCACGCACGCACGCACGCCCCGTCCCTTTTCAATGTGAAGTTTCTTGTGTGATTGTGTGTTTCTCTCTTGATCTTGTTGAATGACGGTGTAGAGCTGCTGTGTTTCTCTCAGCATGAACACTAAAATATTCCCTTATCTCTCCTCTCATTCATGCTTCTTGTTATTCCATTCATTAACTTTGGAAAAGATAAATGAGGTAAGCAGTCATTTCTGGATATATATGTAAGATGTTTTAGTTGCCTGCTAGATGCTAATGTGACCTCTTAGCTCCGGGTGGGTTTTAAGGCTTTTGGTTAAGCTCCGCCTCAGAACACTACTGACCAATCGTTCTTCAGCACCGGTAGGTGTCTGTGGAAGTTACGCTGGATTTCAAAGTAAATATTTAGTGATGTGCGCAGAGAGGATACTCAGGGTGTTCATGTTGATGACGTTGTGATGATGTTCCGCATTCACACATGAAGCTTGATGACATCATGGAAGACTCAGATGTTCATTGGTTAATAGTTCACATGTATTTTAGTAAAATGATAGTAATGCTATCAGTAATGATCACTTCCGTTCTGATTCCCAGTGTGTAGTTTATCCACACTCACATTACTGTGTCTCTTCAGACCAGGGGTTCTCAACCTTTCTGACTCCAAGGCCCCCCATTGTATTTAACACTATTCAAAGGCCCCCCCTCCACCCAATTTCTAACCGATTAAATGTTTTTGAGCTTATGAAGAGACCTGTAAATACGTTTATTAATTATAAAAATGGCCAAAGAAATCTCATTTTTTTTTTGTGTATTTACATTCTAATTTGTCTCATTTTTATAATATTGGCTGGAGCGCCCGTGCGGCCCCCCTGTTGAGAACCACTGCTGTAGACTATGGTAAACCACTCTGAATCTTGTCAAGCTGTAGTAGCTGAGGGGGCGGAGCTTACTGAAGAGGCAGTAGTTAGATTATAAATATATGTGTAGTTCACATCTAGAGTGTATGTCGTCACATCAGGCAGAATAAAACACAAATAATATTTTTCTTAAGCTTCTAATTCACTCATTTTAATGTGTTAAGTGATCCATTTGAACAGTAAAGGGGGTTGACCATGTTTCACACATGCTCTCCTTCACCTGACATCACAAACACCTGAGTGGTTTTCCATCTCTGATCTGACTGAAGCATGCTGGGATGCATAAGAATCCAGAGAGAGAGAGACTGGTGCAGGATGGAGTAAGGTCTTCTGCTGGCTTTATTCCTGCATGTTTCTGAGGGTGTTTTGGGCATCAGTATGATCTGGATCTGCTTCTCTTTCTTCAACACCGTCGAGGTTTGTTGTTGATGTCCTTTTGAAGCTCTGACGGTTCACGTTCTGCTTCTTTACGAATCCACATTTCACTTTGATTTGAACCTGATTTTAAGAAAGGGTGGCGTACCTTTGGGCTCATCATTGCACTCTTGAATCTGATTGGCTGATGGTTTGAGCATCATCCAATCGCAGCGTGTGGCCTAGAGGGACTGAAAGAGCCTGCAGCTTCCCGCCAGCGATCTCAGCGTCTCTGTCCGTCTCAATCTGCTGTGAAGCTCATTTATTCAGCACCATATTTTTATATTTCCTCTGATTATTTTCCATCAAACAAACTCATTTTTCATTTCAGCATCTCTAAAGTTTCTCATCGTTCACATTGTGTCCTGTGAGCTGTTGTGTGTTTGAGCTGCAGTCACAAGACAGAAATATAAACCCAGACTGATCCGTGTGTCTTTTCCATCTGTCGTGTCAATCCTGATTGAATAGTGAAAGTGTTTCTGAGTGTTTGACATCAATTCACACGCACAGCAGAATCTAAAAGTCCCTGACCGGCCGAGGGAGTTGATTGATAATCTCAGTCTGAAGGTCCACTCGACTTCACGTCTGTGAAATAAAAGCAAACTGAAGGTCGCGTCTGTGCTCGAGACCCAAAGAGGATTTCCTTGACAAAATCTCACAAGATTCATGTTCACCTTTAACCTTTCCTCTCAATCAAGAGATCTGAGCGTCAGTCGGAGGTGTAGTTAGTGCTGTCATCACGACACAAAGACAGGGATGATGAAGTCATTGTGTTCAGATGAAGATCATCATCACCAATCACATCATATTGTGTGAATGGAACATGTCCCGCGCACACTTCTGAGGGAGTGAAAGTGCAGAAAGAATCCGCCAGCGTTGAGCTTTATTTTCATAATCTGGTGTAATTGCACCGCTGGCGCGTCCTGAACACACAGTGAATATTTCATGACTTTCTGTTTGGGCTGTAGGGGGGAGGAAGAGAGAGAGAGAGAGATGGGGAGAGAGAGATGCCGAGAGCGAGGAGATGCGAGAGAGCAGGGAGAGCGAGAGAGAAGACCGAGGAACAGAGAGAGTCACGAGAGAGAGACAGAGTTTTGAAGATGATCCCGAAGTAGGGGTCCAGAGAAGATCCCGTTATAACGAGCTTATCTCGCCGTCACCGCTGATATGGTCTTTCCCTGTCGCCTTGTTACCATCGTCCCCATCCTTTCTGCTCCTTGTTTTTTTTGCTTTCTTTGCGTTCGTTTCGTTTCACCGAGCGCTATACTTTCCAGCGACATGACGCCTCATTTGACCTTCCCCCCTACCTCTCTTCTATCCGGTCAAGTGTCCAACAAGGTGAGATCGAGAGCGGGAGGGAGCAGACGAAGAGGTACGCAGCAATGCATTCTGTGATGTGGAGTAGAGAGAGAAGGAGGGGAGGAGGTTAGGAGAGAGTAGGAGAGAGAGAGTAGAGACAGAGTGGAGCTAGACGAGAGTAGACCCCCAGAGAGTAGCACAGAGAGAGCGAGAGCGAGAGAGGACGAGACAACAGGGAGAGAGAGAGAGAAGAGAGAGAGAGAGAGAGAGAGAGAGAGGCGAGAGGATAGAGGAGAGAGATGGCGAGGGACGTGGGAGCAGAGAGAGAAGAGGCGAGGAGAGAGAGGAGAGAGAGAGAGAGAGAGGGAGAGAGAGTAGAGAGAGAGAGAAGAGAGAGAGAGAGAGAGAAGAGAGGAGAGAGAGAGAGAGAGAGAGCCGAGACGAGCGAAGAGAGAGGATAGAGAGAGAGAGAGAGACGAAGAAGAGAGAGAGAGTAGAGAGAGAGAGAGAGAGAGAGAGAGAGAGAGAGAGCAGACTCTCTCTCGCTCTCTCTCTCTCTCTCTCTCTCTCTCCTCTCTCTCTCTCTCTCTCTCTCTCTCTCGCGCTCTCTCGCTCTCTCTCGCTCTCCTCTCTCTCCTCTTCTCTCTCTCTCTCTCGCTCTCGTCTGTCTGTCTGTCTCGTTCTTTTGTCATTGGTTGTTAAATCTGCAGTGGACCATACACACAATCGTTTATATATCAAGAAATGTTCTGGGTTCAGTACATCTTTTTTATTTTTTCTTTTAGGTTGTCTAGCTCCAATATATTTCCCTTGGAGTTGTTAAAAAAATCCACAAAACAAACCCCTGGAACATTCCTTCAATGACCCTTATTTTTACTCTCTCAACCTTGCCTTTGACGTTGCTTGTGGTTTTTACGCTGTGTAAGTTTTTTGTCTTTTCTGGTTCTCCAGAGCTTCTTTGAAGGTCTAGCATGGCACTATGGACTTGGCCTTAAAATACCAATTTAAAAGACGAGAAACTGAGAAGTTGAAGTACTAGCCTGCCTACATGGCATTTCTCGCGCCAACATCATCGCTCATCTGTCACGTAAGAAGATCACTGCTGTGTCGCAATGACGTGATGTGTGGTGCTGCGTGCTCTAATGATGAGTAAATGCTCAATGAGTTCACACCGGATTTCACAGAGCAAGTTTCTTCAGCCGATGTGCTTTAGACAAACATTCAACAGCCCCAAGTTTTGTCTCAGATGCCCACGGACACTGCAAGCGGCTTGTCTTGCAGACAATACCACATCATTCAATTCGGATAGGTTGTGGCGGCACGGCTCGCATTGTGTGCAACGCAGCACGTGTACATCACATCTGTCTGAAATGACAGAGAGAGAGGGAGTCTCAGCTGCTCTGAGTCATCTTACATCGAACCCATCACCACAAACACAACACAGCATTGGTTAGAATGACCACTAGATTACAACACCCATCAGGCGTTTTTCTCTTCAGTATGTTTTGCATCGCAGCTGAGCAGTACAGAGAACCCATCCACATGTCTTTAAGGGCACCAAGTGTAGGCTGCTCGATGTTGTGGTGCCGATGATGACTGTTGTTGTCGACTGTCTTCGTGTGTTTTTACAGATGATCATTCACGTGTCCGACTGCCCACGCCTACCCCGGTGCGCTCTGGAGGGAGAGCAGAAGCTCATGATTATGATTAAAGGGCTCTTATGTGGATGTAAGTACACACACGGCTTACATTAAACACGTCTGTGTGTGTGTGTGTGTGTGTGCGTGTGTTTGCCTGTGTGTGCACTTTGTCAATGAATCCTGTGAGTGTTTCGTCTCATTCACGTCTCGTATCACGACACGCAGTAAATCCAGACACACTGTCAGCAGATTCTGGATTTAATTTTCACACCCCACACGTAAACACACACACACAGTCTCACACAGGATGAGTAGAGTGTGTGTGTGTGTGTGTGTGTGTGAGTGTGAGTTTAGTGTGGACAAACACACTTCAGCTCTGTTTTTGATCTTATGAGGATCTCATTGTTGTGCAGGAGAAACAGTTGAGATCTCACGAGTGAATCTCGTTGTCCTGTGGATGAATGTTTATTGTTTTCACTCAGTGTGTGTTTAATATTTGCAGTTGATTCTATCCCATAATTCCCCTTGAGCTGTGAGGTGTTTCCCGTGTGATTTCCTCACACCTGATGTTTTTACACGTCCTGAAGCTGTTGACACAGTAAATGTTGTTTTCGTCTGCTGTCAACCTCGCGGCCTGATCCGAACACACACCAGCGCTCTGTTACGCATACACATCAGCTGTGTGTGTGTGTGTGTGTGTGTGTGTGTGTGTGTCGGGACGATGAGGACGTGGCTCCGTCCGTTTGTGTGATGTGCCCAGGGTCATAACATCACCATCACAATGTCCACAGACAGGGAAGAGAGCAACAGTGAGAACTTCCTTCTCCACAACACTGACACCTCACTCAACATTATCACAACCATGCTCATCACCCAATATCTGATTTCACAAAACCCTAAAATGAAATGTCTGTTTACTATGACAAGACTGATGGATGGCACACACAGACGTGTATCATTGTTGTATTGTACATGTGTGTGTGTGTGTTCATGCTTGCATTCGTGTGTTCTTTTGAAATAGTGAGCCCCTTGCCCCATTTTTCCCCCAGTGGAATGGCATTTTTCGTAACTTTGGTATTTAGTATTTCCGGAATATTAAACTCTGTATTGTTGTTTTCCTTCAGGGCTATATCGCGTTTTTCCCGACATCATTAACATCACGCTACACAAACCCTTTGTCGTGGTAACAGACCTCACTGTGCCGTATTGAAGTTAGAACTTTGTGGAGATTTTTTTTGTCTCTGGTCGCCATTCATGTCTAACTTCATTTATGGTTGGTTGAGACCTGATGTGATGTGTTTAAAAGCTGTGACGTTTCTGGACCCTATCACACACACACACACCAATGTGTGTTGTTTTCGTGCTGATGAGAAACTGCGTTAGATTTGACATATAACCTTAATCATCTCTGGGGCCTGTAGGGGGCGTGCTGTGTTTTTCCTGTTTTTCCGCAGATCCATTGGGGGTGTTCCGAGACCAACCCATGGATTTAAAGAAATTGGTTGAGATAACCACCGCCGCCTGCTTCCCCTCATCTCTGACCTTATGCTGTTTACCCCCACTCACCAAGTAAGATCCTTTGTGCTCCTTCCTCCCTGAACACGATTGAAATGCACCCCCGAGGACGCTCTTTTCTTCGCCGACCCGGATGAGACTGGGACGAGTTTTTGGAGAGAGAGCACCCACGTACGAGATCGAGAGACGTACCCCCTTTTTCTGTAAGAGCCGATTTTTGAGAGATTGGAGAGCAGGCCAGACATCAGAGAGAGAGATGGTCCCTGATGAGATGAGAGAGAGATGAGAGAGCCGACCGAGAGAGAGAGAGAGCCCTTTTCCCGTGTTCCAGATTTGCTCGAGAGAAGACGAGAGAGACTCTCGAGACCGTGAAGAGAGATTTGAGAGAGACCCTTCCCGAGAGGAGAGAGAGAGAGAGAGGAGCCCTCTTGAGGTAGACGACTTGCATGAGAGAGACCTTGAGAGAGATTCCTCCCCCTCTTCCCCGAGAGAGACGTTCCAGAGAGCGAGAGATTCCCGATGAGTTGAGAGGAGATGCCTCTCCATTGACATATTCATTTCTTCGAAATAGCTTTTTTGGTGTGTGTGTGCCGTGCCGCACGTATGTGTGTGTGTGAATTTATACTACACTGAAAACTATTACTTTGTGGACAACCAATTTCCCTCTACCCCACAAAAATAAAAAACAAATAAGTTTCTTAACAAAGATGACAAATCTGAGCACATACTCCCCTCCACTTTTTGTAAAATGATAGTGTTTAAACCTGGCTAAACATGCAGAAGGGTTTGTTGTCAGGGTATTGAGTCATTCCAACCACTTCTGCAACCACACTACAAACTTAATCGTTTCTTGTGTATGAAAAATATGCATGATACACCAGAAACACCGTTCAATGTGGTACAAATTATGACAGCATAGTGTGAACATCTGTATCATAATTGGGGGATATTTAGTTTACATTTGACAAAACTCTATCAGCATGGCCTCTCATCGGTAATATCTGAAAGAGTTGATAGAGAGGGGGGTGAATAAGAAGGACAATCACCGACGACAGGAAAGGTCGTTTCCCCCTCTCGAATCAAGACGTAGTTGTATAAATGCATTTCTCGGTCGTTCCTGGTTGGTTGGCTGAGAGGAGTGCTATGGAGCCACTATTTTCGTCTTTCCGTTATAATTTGATTCCTTCGTGTGATATTTTACTTAGCCTACGACTGGGCAAAGATAAGAAACGAAGTTGGGTTCATGCCCGATTGAGTATGTGCCCGTTTTTTGAGACTTCCGTAGGAGGATGGATATTAACTAAAGGTCAATTTGAGCCGTAATTTGATAGAATCTTTTTGGGTCCTGCCTTCACTTAATGGTTCCCTTGTTTGTTCCACCTTTTTTCCTTTTTCCCCCCCCCTTATACCACGAATAATCAAATACACCTTTCTTTGAACCAGACACCCCCACACTACAGTTTACTTTATCAATGACTGTTGCCACCCGCTCTTTTTCGTTGTCAATTATTAAGTCCTTCCAACCAACTACCCCCAAGAATCTCATTGTATCGCTGCCACACAAACACACGCCCGCGCATTTCACCCACATTTCAGAGACAGAAAGCGTTATGATTTTTGTGCCCTTATATAATAATGTGTACCGCAAATCATGATAGATTCATGAATAAACTGCCAGCCACATCGGCGTGTCGTCCTCTCATATGACGGCTTCCTTCTAAAAAAAGGGGAAAAGGGGAAAATGTTTGAGTGAAGGGATGCCCCCTACACCTCTTTTTCCCCTACTCCGTTCGGTTTTCCCTCCTTACCCCTCCCTCGCCCCTACCCTCTTTTCCATCTCATTCCTCCTCCATCCACTCACTTTTTCGTTTTACTCTTCCTGAAGAGGAGAATAACAGGATGGGCAGGGGTGTGGGAGAGGAGGAAATTAGACGATGGTATTTACCCGACGGTAAGAGGGGAAGAAATCTGGAGTGTGCCGCAAGGCGTTCTGATCGGTTAGCGGTTGGTAGACATTGGGGTGGGATGCACTTCCAAGTTACGCCCAAACCGAGTGAACAGAAGCGCTTAGAGGATCAGCAAATTACAGCGAATGTCAGAGCCCAACGCAATTCTCCTGACACACACCGGCCTTGACATTACACCGCTGCTCGACAAAAGGATACTTTAACACACAAACCAAATCATTCCTCAACACAAAACCACAACAATGCCGCCAGAGGTCTCATTGACTGTGGAATATATTAGGTGTGATACTGTGTGGAGATGTACAGGTCATGTAAATGAGTCAGGAGTATATGCCACATCCGATTTAACGAAGGTCTCGCTGACCTAGTTTAGAGGAAACCAGGAGGTGTCAGATATGATAGATATTCATTCCAGCAGTAGTAAAGCTGTGGGGGATAAATACTCTATACCCTACTTCCGTGGAAAATGAGCACGGGGGCCCGTGATGGTCGGGCTGGCCGGGGGGTGTCGGGTCGGGAAAATTGGTATGCTTGTTGGTGCCCAGTCATAGAGGGCGATTGTGGAATATGTGAACGCAGATTTGCATGAGTTAATTAGCTTGTCAAAAGTCATTTCAGAATGTGCTTGTTGATTAAAAACAATGTTAATGAGAATTAATGAAACGTGTGATTTTAATTCCTCGCGATGCGTCACGCTATTTATTAGTGACACAGACGCACACAAATCATCCTGCATTCAGAAATCAAACGCCACACTAGAAGAACCTGAGAGAAAGAAAGGAAAACTACTTTGCGTTGAAATCCAACACCACACCACCCACAGACGCTTCACAACAACACCCACAAACAGAGCTTCACAACTTAACACACAACACCACACATCAGAGCTTCACAAACATAAGAGAGAACACACACTAGCCCCACACACACAGAGGGCAAAACAGGATGCACACACACAGCTGACACAGCAGCATCACCAGTTCACGCAGAGAGCGGGCATAACACACTAGCACAAAAAAACATGAGCGGGCACGACCCTCCCCTAGCGAGGGACACAACACACCACAGCCAGAGGCGGCACAACAAAACATCACACACATTCAACAGAGCGGCATCAACAAGAACAACATCTGTCACTATCACAGAGCTTCACAAAAACAAAAACACACACAAACATACCACACACCATGAGCTTCCACACACAACACAAACAACACACACAAACACACAGATGCTTCACAACAAACACACACAACACACACACAGAGCCTCCACAACAACACTACATCACACACACAACACACAGAGCCTTCCACAACACACAAGATACACTACACACAAGAGCGGACACATGACACATCTACCAACCCCCACACAAAGAGCAGGCAAACAACTACACACACACACACGACACACATCACAACAGGTGCATGGCAACAACCACAACGAGGTCACACACAGAGCTTCACAAAAACACACCACACACATCACACACAGAGCTTCACAAACACACACACAACACACACAAACATAACAGAAGCGTAACAGATTCAGCAACAACAAACAAACAACACAAACCAGAGCTTCAAACACAGACAGAACTTCACAACAAACACACACACACACACACGCAGAGAGATTCACACCACACACACACACACACACACACAGAGCCTATCACACACAACAAACACAAACACACCACACACAACACAGCTTACACAACAACACACACAAACAACAACAAGAGCTTCACAACACAAACACACACACAACAGAGCTTCACACACATAAACACACACACAGAGCTTCACAACAACACAACACACACACAGAGCTTCACAACAACACAACACACACACAGAGCTTCACAACAACACAACACACACACACATACACACAACAAGAGATCACAAAAAAACAACACTACACACACAAAGAGCTTAACAACAACCACAACACAACACACAGAGCCTTCCACAACAAACATACAACAACACAGAGCTTCACAACAATACAACACACACACAGAGCTTCACAAAACACACATAACAACAGAGCTTCACAACGGGGGGCCACACACCACAACCATACAAATACACACCAGAGCTTCACAACATCACCACATAACAAAACAGAGCTTCACAACGCAAAAACATCACACTACACAATACCACAGAGCTTCACACACCAAATAACATAACAAAAATTAACATACAACATGAGAGCGGCACAACAAAACACCTCACACCATTATGTACGATGATTCCAGCTAACATACGAGAGGCAATCATAATAAATTAAATAATTAAATATAATCACAAAATAAGGAGAGGCACAAAAAGCTAAAAAAACACAAACAAAGAATTTAAAGAAAACACAATGCACAACGTAGGAGCTCCGGGCATTACAACAACAACAACAACAACCCAAGATGCGGAGATAAACAACACATCACAAAACAAACAGTTAGCGGACTATCAAGCACACAGCCCCACAACACACAAAGAGCTGGCACAACGCAACAACACACACACAGAGCGCCAATAACAACGACACCACACACACAGCAAACACTACACATCCAAACACACACACAACACATACCAACACAGAGCTTCACAACAAACACAACCACCACACACAAGCGCTTCACAAAACCAAAACACAACACCACACAGAGCTTTCCACAACAACACAAACACACAATACACACACAAACACACAGAGCTTCACACAACACAACCACAACCACACAGGAGCTTCACAAACAACACACACCACACAAACACAGAGATTCACAACAACAAAACACACATATTTGAGGGGCAGAAAACGACAAAATATGCAACAATAAGGACAAACATGCCAGAGAGGCACGTATTCCCAAAAGCCACACAGAACAAGAAAGAGGTATTCGGCAAAACATACATCTACACCAAGAAGATCACGAGACCGTGGCAACATTTTATTCATTACATCCAAGACACTACACCTACATAGAGGACAATTCCTGATTTACCACAAAGCACAAGCACACAACGCACCCAGCACACCACAGGAGGCGGGCATCATAGATTTAGATACACGAATACATACAACACACACCAAGCTATCAATCGGAGCAGTTCCACAAAACCATACAAAAAATAACAAACACACACAAGAAACAAGAGAGTGCACAAAAAACCAAATATAAACAACACACAGAGCGTCACCAAAAAAAACTATCCCCCCCAAAAACCACAACAAAACAGAAATTCAAAACACGAGGTTGCACAACAACCGACAACAAACAGAGCTTCAACAACAAAACTAAACCAAACACACAGAGTCTCACAAACAACACACACACACCACAACATACCCACACAACAGGCTCACACACAACACACAAACACACACACACACACAGAGCTTCACAAAACACAACACACACACACACAGAGCTTCACAACAACACACACACACACACACAGAGCTTCACACACACACACACAGAGCTTCACAACAACACAACACACACACACACACAGAGCTTCACAACAACACAACACACACACAGAGCTTCACAACAACACACACACAACACACACACACACACATACACACACAGAGCTTCACAAAAACACAACACACACACACACACACAACACACACACACACACAAAGAGCTTCACAACAACACAACACACACACAGAGCACAACACACACACACATACACACAAACACACACAGAGCTTCACAACAACACAACACACACACAGAGCTTCACAACACACACATAACACACAGAGCTTCACAACGCACACACACACACATACACAATACACACAGAGCTTCACAACACACACATAACACACACACAGAGCTTCACAACGCTCACATAAAACACGCACACACAATACACACAGAGCTTCACAACAACAAACACAGCACACAAAACATGCGCACACACAATACACACAGAGCTTTACAACAACACGCACACAACTTCACAACACACACGCACACACAACATGCACACACTCACAACAAGCATACACAGAGCTTCACAACACATGAGCACATACACACACAACATGCACACGCACACACAACACACACAAACAGAGCTTCATAACACTCGCACAGACACTTTTTGCTTGTTTGTCTGGAGGGAATAATCGTCCTGGTCATGTTTCAGCACACAATCCAGAGCAAGAATAAGATTTGTATTTGACCAGGAAAACTATTTTTAGGACAGTTCTTTTGCATTGTGACACTTATTTTTGGTCTTTTTAATTTACTGCAAAGTAAAAAAAAAGATCTTGTATAAATATTTTTTGCTCTTAAAAAACATCTTCCGGCTGCTCTACGGGCCACTGGAAGACGTGATATAATGCTGAAAGATCCTTTGATATATTCATGAGACGGTGATGTTAGTGACTTGAGATGCTTGATTGTCGTTGGTGTATAATAGTTGTGTGTTGTGTAGTAAAAAGAACTGATCCATGTGTGTGTCTTGTGTTCAGGTCCCATGCAGGAGACCATCTATGACTTCTGGAGGATGGTGTGGCAGGAGAACACAGCAACCATCGTCATGGTAACCAATCTGGTGGAGGTCGGTCGGGTGAGTTGAGTTTCTTCCTCTCTGATCAGAGATCATGTGACTCTACACCATCAGAACCAAGACATGATGAAAGAAATCTCTCCAGACTCGAACAAAAGCCTTCAGAGACGTCTGCTGGGAACATCAGGAGTAAAATCTCAGATGTTCTGTCGGTTTCAAATGTTAAAGAATGTCTAAGTTTAACATGAAGAGGGTCCTGGAGACACTCCGGGACTTTCAGAATATTTTTAGTAACACCAGGTTCTGAGTCAGCCAGTGAAATGAGTTTGGTGCCTGTGATCTGTGTGTCCAAACAATGGAAGACGGGAAGCAGAGAGAAGGTTTTTCTCGCATGTTGTCCTAGAAATAACTCTAAGCACAGGTTACACACACACACACGTGTGGTCATGTGATCCCGGTGGGCCGCTGCATTCTTTAATGAGAATCTGAGCCCTCCTTCCTCATCAACAGCACCATCTGCTCTTCCTCCTCACTGATGAATGCTGGGAATAAATTCACCACATTCACACCAATACACACCCCTGCCCCACTTCACAACACACACACACCTGCCCTCTGAATCCAGCTGTCCCACCTTAACACACACGCCTGCCCCACCTGACAACACCACACACACACACAAACACACACACCCCTGCCCCACTTCACAAAACACACACCTGCCCCCCTGAATCCAGCACTGTCCCACCTTAACACACACGCCTGCCCCACTGACAACACACACACACACACAAACACACACACCCCCTGCCCCACTTCACAACACACACACACCTGCCCACTGAATCCAGCTGTCCCACCTTAAACACACACGCCTGCCCCACCTGAAAAACACACACACACACACACAACACACCACCCCTGCCCCACTTCACAACACACACACACCTGCCCACTGAATCCAGCTGTCCCACCTTAACACACACGCCTGCCCCACCTGACAACACACACACACAACACACACACCCCTGCCCCACTTCACAACACACCACACACGCCTGCCCCTCCTGATCAACACACACACACACAACACATCACACACGCCTGCCCCTCCTGACAACACACACACACACACCTGCCCTCTGAATCCAGCTGTCAACAAACACACACACACTGCACACAACACACACGTCCCTCTCCCACCTGAAAAACACACACAACACACACACCCCTGCCCCACTTCACAACACACACCTTCCCCACCTGAAACATACACAAACACACACACATCCGCCTGCCCCACCTTAACGAACACACACACTCAGAGACAGAGATGATGGTAATGAAAGAGTGTTGTGATTGTTTAGTTGTAGTTGATAGAGCTCATCTGTAGGATCAACATTATGGGATTAGGATTGTGTGTTTGTGCAGTGTGTGTGTGTGATCACAGGACACCAGATGTTATTTCGTTGTTAATTAGAAGGGACAGCAGATTTGCCCGTGTGTGTGGGAGGTGTTGTGTGTGAAAATGTCTCACTCTAGAGACACGAGCTGACCATCGCCAGACATCCCATAAACCTCCACACACTCATATCTACACAATGTTCCATAGCAAGCGCTCAGCAGAAGTGAGTTTGTGTGTGTCGGACACTAAGCAGATTAAATGTGTCAACACTTTTAAAGTCCTGGATTATTTCTTAAAGTCTGATCTGAAGACAGTGTCTGTGCCTTCATCCTCCTCCTCGTCCTCCTCTCAGCTCAGTGTGTTTGTGGAGGAGACGGAGCCACAGAGCCGCTGGTGAGGGGAATCTCTGTGGAAATCTGCTGCCTGGAACTAATGGGATTTTTAGCGCCCCATCTTAATATCTGACAAGAACAAAAGCGTCTCATCTGGAATAACAGTTGAGCGGTTAATAAGTCATTAACATATGAATGAAGTTTAATACTCGTGTGTGTGTGTGTGTGATAGAAGTAGGCCAGCTCTATATACCCCTCGACCTCAAAACATCTCTCAAGAACACCGTCAGGCCACGGTTTACTCCAGAAAATGGCTTTCACATGAACAAATATATGATCTTCATGTTGAATATGAAAGGCTAATGTTGTTTTCTTTATTGGGATGTTTATCTGAGGAAGTGTAAATATGTAAACCTGAAGAATAATGATGTCCTCTTCACAAACACACACACACACAACCATCAGATCATCATCATCATCACACACCAGTGACATCTGATCATCGAGACAAACATCAAAGAATCATTTCACTTCCTCCATGGATTTAATGAGAATGGAGAGATTTCTTCTGTTGTGTATGTTCTGTGTACAGTATGTTTGGTGCTTGCTTGTGTGTGTGCGTGCGTGTGTGTGTGTGTGTGTGTGTGTGTGTGTGTGCGTGCGTGTGTGTGTGGTGTGTGTGTGTGTGTGTGTGTGGTGTGAGTGTGTGTGAGTGGTGTGTGTGTGTGTGGTGTGTGGCGTGTGTGTGTGTGTGTGCGTGTGCGTGTGTGTGTGTGCGTGTGCGCGCATGTGTGTGTGTGTGTGTGGTTCATGACGGGTGCAGAGGCTCTCACATACTTGATGTGTGACATAAAAACAGGAACATTACAGCTACACACACTCAAGATAATGTTGAACATTCAGACAGTAGAACAAGAGTTCAGAGTCATTTACAGTGTGTGTGTTTGTTTGTGTGTTTCCAGGTGAAATGTTGTAAGTATTGGCCTGATGACACAGAGATCTACAGAGACATGAAGGTGACGCTGATAGAAACACAACTGCTGTCTGAATACGTCATCAGAACCTTCGCTGTGGAAAAGGTTTCAACACAAACACCTGCACATCACACACACATCATCATCACACACATGACTTACAGACACACAATACACACATCATCACACACACACACACACACTCACATCATCATCACATACATGAATCTTACAGACACACAACAGACACGTCATCACACACACACAAACAAAACATCACACACTTGACACTTACAGACACACACATCATCACACAAATAACACTTACAGACACACAACACACACATCATCACACACATGAATCTTACAGTCACACACTTGACACTTACAGACACACAATCATCACACAAATAACACTTACAGACACACAACACACACATCATCACACACATGAATCTTACAGACACACAACAGACACGTCATCACACACACACAAACAAAACATCACACACTTGACACTTACAGACACACACATCATCACACAAATAACACTTACAGACACACAACACACACATCATCACACACATGAATCTTACAGACACACAACAGACACGTCATCACACACACACAAACAAAACATCACACACTTGACACTTACAGACACACACATCATCACACAAATAACACTTACAGACACACAACACACACATCATCACACCATGAATCTTACAGACACACAACAGACACGTCATCACACACACACAAACAAACATCACACACTTGACACTTACAGACACACACATCATCACACAAATAACACTTACAGACACACAACACACACATCATCACACACATGAATCTTACAGACACACAACAGACACGTCATCACACACACACAAACAAAACATCACACACTTGACACTTACAGACACACACATCATCACACAAATAACACTTACAGACACACAACACACACATCATCACACACATGAATCTTACAGACACACAACAGACACATCATCACACACTCACAAACAAAACATCACACACTTGACACTTACAGACACACACATCATCACACATATGACACTTACAGACACACACATCATCACACAAATAACACTTACAGACATACAACACACACATCATCACACACATGAATCTTACAGACACACAACAGACACATCATCACACACACACAAACAAAACATCACATACATGACACTTACAGACACACACATCATCACACAAATAACACTTACAGACACACAATACACACATCATCAAGTGTCTATAGTTAATACACAGTACACTACACAATACTATTGTTTGCTGTCTTTTTCGAGTTTACTATAGTTAATAGTATAGTATATACTTAAAACACATTTGTTGGACTCACAGTCTGTATTATTAAACCAAATAACATTTTCAACTACACAATCCTACACAATATCAACTCTTTTTCTCTGCTGTTTGTCCTCGTGTGTCAGTGCGGTGTGTAGATCTCTGATGAATAAAGATTTCATTCTGCTGTCTGTACAGATATGGATGTGGATTAGAATCTGTTCTGAGATCAGATGGTATTTAGTGGATTGTGTTGTCAGTGTTTGTTTGTTTGTGTGTTGACGACAGCGAGGAGCTCATGAGATCAGAGAGATCAGACAGTTTCATTTCACCGGCTGGCCCGATCACGGTGTGCCGTATCACGCTACAGGACTTCTGGGATTCGTGCGCAGAGTCAAATCCAAGAATCCAGCCAACGCCGGACCCATGGTGGTCCACTGCAGGTGACGATGACACACAGACTCCGGCACACCTCCTGCTCGTGTGTGTGTGTTTCATCTCTCTCTCTCTCTCTCTCTCTCTCTCTCAGCGCTGGAGCGGGGCGTACCGGCTGCTTCATCGTCATTGATATCATGCTGGACATGGCGGAGCGTGAAGGTGTGGTGGACATCTACAACTGTGTGAGAGAACTGAGGTCACGTCGAGTAAACATGGTTCAGACTGAGGTAACCAATCACAAGAGAAATCACTACACTGGGCTCATTTTCACACACTTTTACTCATCAGACATCAGTTGATGTGAAATGGCTATAGATCTTTAGCACAGATTTTGTCATCTGAGGAATTATTTATATAGTCGCAATCATTTTTACTTTTTACGCATTTCCGAATGAAAGTAAATGTTGAATGAGAAAATTAGTGGGCGTGACTCTTGTCTTTCTCTGTGATTTGATTGGATGTATAAAACAGCCGTTGCATTTTGAAACGGCACCGGCAGCAGACTGACAGTTGAAGGGGAGGAGTTAACGGAGGCTCCGCCCAAGCCGACCAACTTACATCATCTAAGATGGATGGTCACTACAGGACAGAAGTGCATTTTCTGATTTACGCTGAAGATTAAGAGGGCACATGAATTTTTATAAAAGAAGGACACACATTGATCAACTGTTTACAATAAACACTGAAATATTTCATGAAAAAATAGGCATTGTTATTTTTGATCTCACTGGGACTTTAAGTAAGTTTATGCACTGAGGTGGTGATATTTATTGAACAGATGATAGTTGTTTATTATCGGGTTTATTTTTGAAATGTTATCTTGATGTATTCTTTATGAAAGCTGTCTTAACGCTGAAAAACTAAAAGCACTCGTATGTAAGGTTGAATTGTGTAGCCTGAGACATGATTTGACCGTCATTCACGCTCAACGTGACGTCACATCAGCCCAGCAGGCTCCACTCCAAGACTTCCTGAAGACTGATAGCTCACGGCAGATTCAAAATGTCACTTCATAAATGATTTACATCAAACTGTCCGGTCACTGTCTGTGATTGAGAGACGACCGGGAACATAAAGAGACACCGTCCAGAGCGGACAAACAGACAGAATAAGACACACACACACACACACACTTACTGGAGGTTCAGTGGTTAAAGTGTTATTCATTTGTGTTGATCTTACAGGAGCAGTATGTGTTCATACATGACGCCATCTTGGAGGCGTGTCTTTGTGGAGACACCACAATTCCAGCCAATCAGCTTCGGTCAATCTATTATGACATGAACCGCTTGGATCCCCAAACCAACTCCAGTCAAATCAAAGAGGAGTTCAGAGTGAGTCTGTGTGTGCGCGAGTGTGTGTGCGCGCGTATGTGTGCGTAAGTGTGTGTATGAGTGTGTGCGTAAGTGTGTGTATGAGTGTGTTTGCGTGTGCGGGTTTGTGCGTGTGCACGAGTGTGTGTATGAGTGTCTGTGTGTGCGCGCGTATGTGTGCGTGCGTAAGTGTGTGTATGAGTGTGTTTGCGTGCGCGGGTTTGTGCGTGTGCACGAGTGTGTGTATGTGTGCGCGCATGTGCGTGAGTTTGTCAACCTGATTTCACTCGTTCATGTGTTTTTTGCGTGTGACAGACGTTGAATATGGTGACGCCCACATTACGAGTGGAGGACTGTAGCATCGCTCTGTTGCCGCGTAACCACGAGAGAACCGCTGCATGGACGTCCTGCCTCCGGACCGCTGTCTTCCCTTCCTCATCACCATTGACGGAGAGAGCAGTAATTACATCAACGCTGCGCTCATGGACGTACGTGTAACTCAGTATTTTAGTTTGACCAAACAAAACATATACTATATGTTATTATAATCAATCCTCAATATTACTGTCAGTGATGTTAACTGATCTTCAGATGTAAGATCAGCGGTGAGCGACACATGAGATCTCAGACGTGTGTGGTGCTTTACTAATAATAATCTGCACTGAGTTCTGATGGATGTGAGTCACTCGGCGCACCATTACGTGCTCATTGAAAATGATTCAAAAACAGATGGAATTGATTCATTCTATTGTCAAGCAAACGGCTAAAAGCAATTCATAACAGCCAACGAACAACACGAATCCAGTAATGCACTTCACTGTTTGTTTGTGAAATATCTGACAGCACATTTGTTTTCATTACACTAAGTGCTCATAATACCACATGGAATGTGTGCGTAAACAAACAAACAGCGTTAAAATCTCAGAGTCAGATGGAAAGTAAGATTCTTGTTCTCTTCATCATGATGTCACAGAGCTACAAGCAGCCGTCTGCGTTCATCGTGACCCAACATCCACTGCCCAACACCGTCAAAGACTTCTGGAGACTGGTGCTGGATTACCACTGCACGTCCATAGTCATGCTGAACGACGTGGATCCTGCTCAGGTCACACACGCACACGCACACACAATGTATCTGAAAGCAGCAGGTAAATATTTGTGAGATTGATGGGGTATGTTTGGCCTCGGGTGCATCAAGGGGATGCACATGATCAAAGAGCAGAAACACTACACACACACACACACACACACACTACTGCAGTCATGCGTCACTCACACCTTCAGATGACAGAAATCACGTCAGATATTTGTCCATTTATTCATATTATGAATTCTGATTTTACGATCAGTTCAGACACAGTTGACATGATCAGCATCACAAAGCGTATTCAGTGGAGATATTTCGTTTAAAGACATCATTTGTGTTTAAATGCAGCAGAGTTTCTGTAATAAATGACATGAAATGTTGTTTTGATTCGTACAGCTGTGTCCTCAGTACTGGCCTGAGAACGGAGTTCATCGTCACGGCCCCATTCAGGTGGAGTTTGTGTCCGCTGATCTGGAGGAGGATATCATCAGCAGAATATTCCGCATCTACAACGCTGCACGGGTGAGAGCGAACACACACACACACACTGTGACTGCGAGGATGTGCTGAATATGAGCTGTGACGCTGCTCTTGTGTTCAGCCTCAGGACGGGTACCGGATGGTACAGCAGTTCCAGTTTTTGGGTTGGCCCATGTACCGCGACACACCCGTCTCCAAACGCTCGTTCCTCAAACTCATCAGACAGGTGGATAAATGGCAGGAGGAGTATGATGGTGGAGAGGGACGTACCGTAGTACACTGCCTGTAAGACACACACAACTACTTCACTTACATTTAGGAAAATAATCCACGGTTTTACTGCAGTAAAAGTGTAGTGACCCTCCATTTTGTGTGTAGGTGTTGTTTGATGACTATTTGAATAACTATTACAAATAAAATGGTTATACTGGTTAATATAGTACAACTATGGTTCATTTGTTGTTACCAGGGTTTAACAACACTAACCATCATTTATCTTGAATAATATTATAAATGTTCATAACGAATAGATCTTATAAACCAATGTTCGTGTAGACAATATTTATTGTTAATACATTATTTGTAGTAAATGTAGGGATAAATATGAACTCGCTTTTGTTAGCTTATGTTGAATATTCATGAACATCTTCAATCGAATGTTAAAGTCTTACTGAAATGTCAAGATTGTTTGTAAAGCGTGAACGAAGTAAATGAGTTTGAGACCCAAATGTCCCATGAGCTCTTGTGCTGAATGACTGTGTGTTTGAGCTCATGAACGATGGCACAGCACCACCTGGTGTTCACAGAGGAGAACTACAGTTGTGTGCAAAAGAGCTTTGAATCGTATAGAATTATATCTTTTTTAAATCTAAAAATGCACAACGTTTTCTATGATCTTTAGGTTTTGGGGATAAAACGTTCAGTTTGTACTGTATATAAAAACCATTACACCTATGGACTGTCCCCACGGAGATAATAACCCGTGTGTGTGTGTGTGTGCGCAGTAACGGAGGCGGACGCAGCGGGGCGTTCTGTGCCATTAGCATCGTGTGTGAGATGTTGAGACAGCAGCATTCAGTCGACGTGTTTCACGCTGTAAAGACTCTGAGAAACAACAAACCCAACATGGTGGACCTACTGGTGAGTATCAGCAGCACAGATCAAACTCTCATCGTCTCTCGCAATAAACAGCATTGACAACGTATCATTTAAACCTTCATTATTTCATCAGTTTATTGACAGAAATATAATAGGGATCCTTTTTTAACTTTACATTTAGTCACTAAGCAGACGCTTTTGTCCAAAGTGACTTACAGATGAGGGGAACAAAATGAGGACAACAAGCATAAGTGCAATAAAAAACTGCTCTCACATAGCCCACCACAGTATACAGAGAGAATGTGTTTTTGTGAAAGAGTAGAAAGAGATACAGAAGAAGTCAGAACTGATGGGTCAGGTGTTGACAGAAGATTCTTAAAGTATTTTAAATAATAAAACCAGCAGTGACTTTTGAGAAAGCTTTTTACTTCAACTCTATGCTATAACGTTACGTGATAGGAAATAGTTCTGTGGTCCATACATCACAAAATAAATATTTGTATTTATTTATTTATGATTTCTTTGGTATTTGTAATGTCATGAATATATTTCAGCAGATGTTTGCAGACTGTAGTGACACCTTCTGGTTGTTTTTTCATCTGCAGGATCAATACAAGTTTTGTTATGAAGTGGCGCTGGAATACTTGAATTCTGGGTAAATTGTGCAGAAGCTGCCCCCCTCCATTCCTTTCCATAGCCCCCCAAACGCTACAACACAAGAATGTTTCAAACTGGACGTTTTCCAACAGTTTGGATTGTGTGTTTCTGGGATCGGACAAATGAACTCTGACGTCACCCACACTCCACTCTTTCCCCTGCAGCGAGACACTGATGGCTTTTATCTTTACCGGCTTTTTATCCTCATCGGACGATGTCGGTCACTTCCATTTCTGTGTGGAATGCAACGTCACGTGGATGTCAATTTTCTATCACGTTTATTTTGCTTTTGTACGTCTGTTAATGAATTGTTGGCATGTACAGTTTAATCCCATTGTGGCATTACCAGTGCAGATATTAAAGCGTTTCGTTGTGTTTGTGTCGAGCGATGGAGAAACTGCTGAAATGATACGCGTGCTAAAACGTCAAAAGATCCAAAGCTTGTATTTGTGATCATTTTGTTTATATTGTAAATAGTTGAAGTTCACCAGATAATTTATTCATTGATGGTTTTTGTGAAGCACACTGAGTGACAATCATGTTTTAATTTGGTCATTATTATCATAAGGACTCGACATATAATAGTGACCAGATTGTATTGTTAACTTTTTATTTATCTGGTATGAAAAAAAAACTCAAAAGCTATAAATACATATCTATATCTGCCCACCTGCCGTTCACGTGTCCTTTGTGCTGTGTCAGTAATGGATAAAAACATTAAGTGGAAGCTCATATTCAATTTTCAGATGAGCTCTGTGTGTTGTGTGACTTTATAAACACAGACTTGTCACGAGCTGTGTTCAGATAACCTGTGAGCACATATTCTACTGTATATTTTCATGCTGTTTTGGGCCCGGATTAAGAATTCAGAGGCCCCTGGGCACAAGTGTCTTGTTGACCCCCCCACACACACACACACACACACACACACACACACACATATGCGCGCACAATAAAGTTTTAAATGCTAGCCTATAGGGTACTACATGCAGGAAACACCTCTATTTTATACAGAATTACATTGACAAGATACAAACTACGATCACAACCTGAAGGACCATATCACCACCTGTACACATCCTCCATCATACAGGATTACACCACGTGATTGTGCAGCATCAATATCAAGACATTTCCCTGCATACTGTAACTCACTGCCATATTCATATTCAAGCACACACCTCTACCAATTCACTGTCAGATTCTTCCATAATTCACACACAAACACACCTTCTATATACTGTATATATATTATATAAGAACTGTCTTAAGATAAATTATAGGAAGTTCTTAAGTGCAATTCTCAAATATTTTCTTGTGAACATCTTCATTTTTTTCTAAGAATAAACGTGCAGTCTTTGTCAATGATTACATACTATAATTTGTCCATTTGTTAAACTTTATTTGTGTATCAATCACCTCGCGACCGTAAGCGGCCTTAAACGGCATTAACGAATATTTCAAGTTTCTTCAGCATATATATTACGACATCATAATATTTGTGTGTATGTAAACGTTTTGCGATGTATATAAAAGCACTGTGGATTTTCTAATAATAAAAGGCTCAATATTGGTAAAGTAAGGGAGTTCGACCTGATCATCACATCAATATAAACCTCATAATTGGCAGGAAACACCAACACACAGGGCCGGACTGGGCATAGGCGGAGTAGGCAAACGCTAGTGGCGCCAAAATGAGTGAAGGTTTTAATTATAATTCATCATCTAAACGAGTTTTTAATCATGTCACCTAGTGTGCAGCCAATCTCACTCCCAGACTACAATTTACATTTTGTGATGAATCGCGTTACTTGCCTTTATTACTCGCGGGAAAAGTTCGTTATTTTCGCGCAAGGCAAATTTCTCGCCCGAGTTGAATTCTTTGCACCTGCACGGAAGACGCGATTCCCGCGCGTTCGCGTCATACACATCGCCTGCCGCGAGTTTGCGTCTATTTCTTTGCATCGACTTTGTATGTAATTTCCTCGCACAAATAACTTAATTCGCGTGGGAACCCCTAGTGTCTGTGGCCTCGTGGTTAGAGTGCCTGCGTCACATGGTTAGAAGTTCGGCTCCGCTCAGGGCAGGTACAGGTAGGATCGGTTACACATGTCATGCAAAGGTGAGTTCAAATAAATAAGAAAAACATAGCAGATGTGAAAAGATAGGAATCAAAAAGTGCTGCAATATAGAGGTGCAAATGATACGTTACAATTGCTTCTTTAAGGCCACTCTACTGGTAACACTGATGTGTGCTGTACTTTACTGCTTCAAACTAAGTGAACTGAAAAGTGTGTGTGCCATTTATTTAAAGAAAATCTAAAAAAAAAAATTTAAATTACAAAATGTATAAAAACAATTTCTCATTAACCCTTATCTAAATAACAATCAAATATTCGTTTTATGAGCTCTAATATTCAAATACAGTGGCCTATTATTGAGAAAACAATTCGTTTGATTTTATTTGCAAAATTATTTTCAAAGAATGAGAAGGTAATTAGAAACTTTTTATTACAAATATTTGTAGTTGTTATTTATTTACTTCCCATTTATGTAAATCACAATTCATTTTATATTAAAATAAATATGAATTTTGCTTTCAAAAAAAAACATTATTCATTTATTTATTTTGTATAGGAGGGCACAATCTTAAATCTTGCCTAGAGCACCAACAGAGGCTGGGCTGGCCCTGCCAACAAATACATGTACAAAAAACGATGACCTTTTAAATTTAAGACAACCGTGAGGGTATTCTAGGGCGTAGATTATATTTACAACAAAAAAGCCGTTCTCACTGACATATTTTCAGTTTCTATTGTCAGTTCTGATTTATAACGCGACATCATCTAACAAATCAGTGATCACTATAAAAAGATGAGATTTTGTTTTTCACACAAGAGTGACACCGAGAGAGGGGATCCCTGCGGTGTGCCAAATAGTGACTCCCCGTCAGATTACGACTCCCCTCGTTGATTTTGATGGGAGATTAGCTCATTTTAAACCCTCCACAACACCTAATCCTAACACCCCATGTTAGTGGGCAATGGGGGTCATCATTTGGCAGGATTCATTTTTAGGCACCACACCGGCCCCGATGAAGTGTCATTTCTAATCTGATCTGATTCCCCAGCTGGTTAAAGGTGAGAGAGCTCGGAATCTTCTTTAAAGACATGATCTGTACATGAAGTTCATGTATGTTACAGAAAACATCATCATGTAATTGATTTTTAACATAGCAATGACGACTGTAGAGCATTAAAGTATAGAATTAAGGCTCTTGAATGAAGCTAAATGGAGATTTACATCTGCTCGGGTCATTGTGATAAGAGATGATGTCTTAATGACATGTGTTACGACCTCAGATGAGTGGAGAGCTGCCTTTTTATTTCACAAATGATTGAGAAGTCCAATGAAGTCAAAATAATGACATATACATATTTAAGAAACGTCTATGCATTACCAGTCCAACAAAACCTGATAAAAAGAATAAAAGCCCCTTTTAAAATGGGAAATGCACTTGTGAGAGAACACACTCTCACTCCCTATGAGTCACCATGTCACAAAACAACTCTCATGACATTTGAAAATATATCTATCAACTGTAATGTTGTTTTATCAGAATTCTCAGAATACTGCAAATCCAACAGTTATTTTACACTGCAAAAAATGACTTTCTTACTTAGTGTTTTTGTCTTGTTTTTCAGTACAAATGTCTAAACATTCTTGAATCAAGATGCATTTTCTTGATGAGCAAAATGGCCCAAGAAAATAAGTCTTGTTTTTAGAACAAAAATATGAAGTTTCAATGAATTTAAAACAAGCAAAAAAATCTGTCAATGGGGTAAGAAAAGTCATCTTGAATTAAGTTTGACCTTTCTCTTACTTAGCCCATTTGCAGATTGTTTTGCTTGTTCTAAGCAAATATTCACTGCAATGTTATTTATTATAATACTCTTCATTACTCGAGAAACTTTATTTCGGGCTGAATTTTCTTGACTGAATACATGACCCATCAGTTAAATAATAACATGTAAGTTACCCCAGAACGTGTTTTTGCTTTAAATGCACGTCGTTTTTAGTGTAGTCTTCCAGGGGGCCGCAAAGATGAACAATCTGGTCCTTCCACCTCCTCTTCGTGTTTGAGGGTCCATACCCTAGGTTAGACCAACTAACATCGCTTTTAAAACACATGTTATATTGAAACACATTGGTGTATACATTAAGAATGATCAGACGTTAGTTAAGATGACCTGTCTGATCTAAAGCCCAATCTGTTTCACATCGCAATGTTTCTTGTCCCCTTTGATGTCAAATGCGGAAGTAAATGATATGACGTATTTCCTTTGCGTTTGTTATTTGACCTTCGATGTCATCACGGACGCTTCGATCGCCCAATCACGTTCGCTCTTATAGGGACGACGAGAATCCCTCATCCAATGGCATCACGGTTAGTCCCGCCTTTCAGGGCGAGTTCAACCAATTCCCGCTTGTTCGTTCTTGCACAATTAACACAGGCTTGCGGTAGGGAGTGACGCAGAGTCGGGTTACTTAGTTTCTCGGTAATTTACGCAAGTAAATAGCTTCATTCGCACGAACGAATTCAGAACTTTTATTTCTTTGAGCTTCGAGACGCCGAACCGCTGTACGGGATCAAGTCCATGTGATTTCGCGCGCCGCGGGAGCAAAGACCCTCTCACATGTCGATATTGATGCGGTAGGGCCGAAATAAACATGCCGCAGCCGAAATCGCGAAAGATCGCCGTCCTGGGATACAGATCTGTCGGTAAGTGACGCGACGCGACGCTCAGCACGTAGCGCGTACACATCGGTGAAATCTCATGTTGTGTTTTTCTCTCTCGTGGGGCTCGGTCGCGTGAGCTGAATGTCACCCCGAGCGCGCACCGCATCCTCTTTAGAGCACGCGCGTGTAAGCGCGATCTTTTATCGTTAAACCGCGCACGCTTTATTTAAACGATGTCGTTAAATACATCTTAGACGCCTTTACGTTGAATCTGAGTGCTATCGCTGTGTGTGCGCGCCTCGGTGAGTGTGAACGCGCGCAGGCCTCAATGCTGTAGTCTCACAATAACTCGATGTAAAGTTGCAGTGCTACGGTGTGTTATTGTTTTAAACGTGTTTGTGTGTTCAGGTTTAGCGTCCTGAATAGAGTCGTAATGTGTGTAACACACATCTGTGCAGTAAACGCGTTGTGTTTTTCATCAGTCAGAAAGGATCAAGATGCCTGTGTCATGACAGCACAAGTGTTATTGATGCATTCGTCTCAACTTCTGTCTATTCCATGATAAAGATGAAATCTAGAATAATCTGATCATGTGGATGTAGATACAGAGATGAATTACAGCTTCCATGTTTATTCACAGTTGGGATAGTAAAGTAATAATAGACCAAAAATGAATACTGTTGTGTATCGTGTGAATGTATAGAAGATAAATCATACAGCACCGATGTAAAGGTATATTTGATTTCTCTCTGTGTTCAGTTTTAAACGAATAGAGTTTTGATGAATGTCTGGATTTTCATTTTTAGCTGAACTCTTCCTTTAAACGCAGAGGTGGACACCACACTTAGAGTTTATTCTGTGGAATTGTATTATGTCAGCAAAGGATTAGAGTTAATGTACATTAAAACACACTGCGACACGTAACGCACATCTGTGTTTACACAGTAGATGTAGTGGCACAAACTCCTGGTTTCTGTTCTGACCTCTGCACACAATGCACGTCTGGTTTGTAATCTTCAGGACTCACTGAACATCTCGAAGGCTTCACTGTGTTTGTTTCTTTCACACTACACGGCCAATGGCATGAGTGATGTCACAGTGACATCACACGCTTGATGTTGTTGAGTTTTATGTTGTTGTTTGGATTATAAACGCTCAACCAATCAAAGCATTTCATGTCAAAGAGAGTTGAGTGAGTTCATCGATGATGTGTTCAGTTTGTTTTGTGTCGTCCAGTGTTACATTTGTGCCTTTTTAGATCCAAATACGACAACTTTGACTTCTTCGGAATAACAGATTGTTTAGTTGAAATGAAGATTATTTTCATGTCAGTCTCGGGGCTTTGGATGTTTGGATGTGTGTGTGAGTACCTCATTGGTCACTGGCCGAAGGTCTGAAGGTCATGGTCTGTTCATGGGGCTGATGGGAACTGTGTGTTTGTTCCTGACGTCTCTCCTCCTGTTTCACTTTCTATTTATAGATCAGATGAGAAAGATCCTGGAAATCTGATCCGTGTCCATTAAACCAGACGCATTACACATTGTGCTTCTCTTAACACCTGGAGATGATGATTCTGTTGTTATTTCAGTGTCATTACTTCTGATGGCGTCGGCTCTTTCTGTAGATTGATGATGTTCTGTCGTAATGTTTTCTGCTGGGATGTCACGTGACAGTCAGACAGTGTGAGGTCTGTGAATGAGAGATCTCTGATCATCTCCGCTCCTGACGCTCTTTACTGTGAATGAGACGCTGGCTGGAGAGGAAATAACCGTTGTTATAGCAACAGACTGCAGAGCAAATCTGCCCACACACGCACTCCTCATGCTCGTGTGTGTTTTCACTAATGTTGTGTTGAATGGAAGCTGTACGCCAAGTGTTTCTGACATCCAGTGTAAGAGTCAGGATCTGTGCAGAACTACATCTGAGTTGTACACTGTCAAAGTCTTATGATCTGCTCTCTGTCTCTCGTTGTGTGATCGATGTTTGTTGTGTTTGTGTTTCAGGGAAATCCTCTTTGACAATACAGTTTGTGGAAGGTCAGTTTGTGGACTCTTATGATCCCACCATTGAAAACAGTAAGTGATCCTCCAGACACACATGTCACCAGAGACATGACAAGATTCACATGATGTGTGTGTGTGTGTACATGTTTTTATATCCCGGTGGGCACCTAAACCTGAATGCACACCAACACATGGGGACTCGTGTCACTGTGGAATCAACAGATTTGATAAGTGATTCATATACAACTACCAAAATGTCCTTTTCTATGATAAAACTCCTCAGCTTTCTCACTAAACCTAAACGTTGATAAAACAGAATCTAAATATTTAAAAGATCCCACCTGTTCAACTTCCTCTCCATGAACTAGCAGGTTCACAAAGTGCTTGTACATGATTAGCCCCACAACACACTTTAGTGTTACTAATATTAATCTGCAGGGAACTCTCCTCTGTCCAAACTGTAACAAAAAGAAGGTAAGTGTCTGATGACCGAGTATCTCTCTTACACATCCCACCTGTGCCATATCATCTGCGTGTGTTAGAAGCGTCAGTGTGTCATCATCACAGGTCACTTCACCCCCCCGTGGAAGCCCAGTGTTTACAACCACATTATCCGCTTGTTTGCTATTTACAAACGCATGCTGTGGACGCTCCCGTAAAAAACTGTTAATCCGTGAGATAAAGGGATCCTCCAAAGAATATTTATGTTGACTATAAAAAGCGCAAGAAAAATCCTAACACAACAATCTGCCGCATCCAAGTGTTTTCCAACCTTATCCATCAGAGGGAGGCTGGCATCTTCAACTCCACACCCGACTGTAAAGGATCCAATATCCCAGACAATTCTTGGGAGACTTCTCCCTCCATGCACTTCTAAAGCACAGATGTTGGAGCCACTGGTCTGTAGTCTAGAAGATCCATAGCATGAGCCTTTTTTTTTTTGGCAGTGGAGTGATGGAACTCTCTTTCCAGGCCTGAGGTACAACATTACAGTCTGTGTTGCACCTTTCCCTTCATTCCTTCCCTATTATTATTATTCTAGGGGACACAGGATGCCCTGTTGGAGTTCATTTCTCATCAGAGTTCTTATTCCAGTCCCGATATCGTATGAAACCGGTCTGCAGTCACAGATGTTTTACATCATTCTGGACAGTTAGTGTTGTCTCGCCCGGTGTAGTCTCACACATTTCTCAGATGATTTTGATGTAAGCATGTAGTGCTCGTGGTGGATTTGCGACACTCGGCTGAATGTTTTTTTAAAACCCCTGCCACATAAAGCAAACAGTCAGTGACTTGAAGAAAATAATCATATTCTAGGACTTTTAGGTCGGACGGTGGTATGCGATGTGCTCGTATGGATGAACCATGTACTGTTATTCAGGATTCAATTATTTTTGGATTGAAAAAGATGTATTTATGTCGGAGCCTGTGGGTGTGTGGACGGCGCTCCAGACATGTGACGCAACTGTGTGCTGGGAGACCTGAGTTTGAGTCCTTTCCCCATCACATCCTGTCTCTCTACACTATCCTCTTATGAATCAATGCAAAAAGCCTCAAAATATATATGTATTTATTTGACATCCTACCCAATGGTGTTCTGCAAACATTGTTCATTTTGAAAGTTATGAAAAGACATCCTACATTGACTAGTGGCAGATAAGTCCAGTCAGACGCTGTGAGATGTTGAGCGGATGCATTTCGGTGTGTGTGTTGCTGTAGTTTCACACCATTTAATTATTTTATATATCAGAGTAAGACACCTTTCTTAAATCCGCTTAAGTTTTGCTGTAACGTGTTCAGATGCACATGTTCTTGTTGCTCATGAATTATGTAGATGGGATCCTTCAGCTCTGAAGTTCATGAGAAACTCCCATAAATTCACGTGTGTATGAAAGCGGCTGAGATGCTGTAAGCGTGTTCTCACTGAGTCTGGTGTGTTTCTCATCAGCGTTCACTAAGATGATCACAGTGAATGGACAGGAGTATTCACTGCAGTTGGTGGACACAGCCGGTCAGGTGAGGACACCTTCACATGTCATATACGTTCTGTTGTTTCCTTTTCTTTCTTCTGTGGAACAGGTGAGGCGTGGAGCTGATCTGAGTCAACATTGAGCAGGAAGTGTTTGATATGTGTTTGTGTTTGTGTTTCTCCAGGATGAGTACTCCATCTTCCCACAGACTTACTCTATAGACATCAACGGTTACATTCTGGTGTATTCAGTCACATCAAATAAGAGGTAATTCATACGACTATTCATATGCATGGACATACAGATTAATCACCGTTCCTAATGTCTGTGTCTTTCTTTCAGTTTTGAAGTAATAAAAGTTATCCATGAGAAGTTGTTGGATATGGTTGGGAAAGTACAGTAAGTGTTTGTGTTCTGTTTAATATTGACCATCGTTCTTCTTCTGAGGCCTGTTGCACCAGCTGTGCCTAACTAACTCTAGTATTGACTTAAACGTGCATCAAGTTACATCTTGCATTCGTTGAAGCGTAGCGTTACGAAGAAACTAAATATTCCCGGAAGCCTCCTGTCAGGAGTCACTGTAGGAATACAACTGCAGACTCTCTGAACTAACTGTAGTTTCCCTCGACGTCATTCAACCCAAAGACGTGCAGAGTTAGTTACAAACTAGCTAGTGATTACTAGGCCTCTAGTGTGGACTTAACGTTCTCATTCAAGAACTTGGGAATGGCTGGTGCAACTCCACCCTGAAGATGAATGGAGATGTTTTTTGTTACTCACTCTTCTTGTGTTTCTCACAGAGTTCCCATAATGCTGGTGGGCAATAAGAAAGATCTTCACATGGAACGGTAGGTGACATCAGTAATGAATATGTCATGTGATGTTTCCTCACGAGACTTGTGCTGTCATTTAGATGAAACCTTCATACGTGTGTTAGTCTTGAGGTTTAGTGACTTTAATGATGGCCTTTGTTTATAATGATCTAGTTATGGGTCTGTTGCCATTGAAGGAAAATGAAATGGCAGTACACATTTGTGGGTCATGTGAGGTCATTGGTTGTCAGAATTTATTTTCCATGTTGATCAAAATCTCCCACAACCCCTTAAACTTCCGTCCCACTGCAAACCTTTGAACTCTTCAGACTGGGAACCAGCGGACCACACATGTCTCATGAATGCATGTGTGTTTGATTAGCATTAGCTACGAGTTGATCTCTCTGGAACGGATGATAAACGGATCTCAGTCTTGTTACCCAGAATGCTTGTTGAAGTTTAGTGAACATGATGTTTTGTGAGTGACTTATTTGCTCCACATGTCTGAGTGATATAAAGCAGGTGACACAATCTAGACACGTGGGCAGTAAGCAACACCTTAGAAACCACCCAGACTGCCATAGCAACCCCACAGAATTGTACTGAAACCACAAGCTCGTTGACATCATGATGCCATCAACACATCTGGTCAAATCCAGTTTAGTACTGATATTTCGCTTGTCATTGTAAATCACAGTTATCCTCGGGGAATGAACAGGAAGTCAGAGGATGTTAGCTGCACAGGATGTGATGTCATCACTCCCCCTCATGACAGCTTAGGTTAGGCGGCTGTCACATACCTGGGGCCTCATTTATAACCGTTGCGTACGCACAAAACATGCCCTGAAAGAGGCGTACGCCACTTCCCACGCAAAAGATGGGATTTATAAAAACAAACTTGACGGAAACATTTGCGCACCTGCACGCAAACTGACCCATGCGTACGGACATTTTGGAGACAGCAGTTTGGCGATACCGATGGTGAGTTAGTGAACTCAAAGTTAGATTGCAGAAAGTAAGTGTGATAAAAACTATTAGAAGCATTAATGCCTCACACACATTTAATTTACCATAAAGATCCACATTATCACGAAGATTAAATCTGCACAGTTATTTGCGCTTGTATTGAGTGACACTTGTTTCATGCACCTTCTCGTAAAATCCAACTCAAATCTTAAATAAGAATTCAATCTAAATATGAATGTTTTCATCACGCTGTCTCTCCATCACACTATGTCCTTAGGTCAACAAAATATGTTGTCCTGAGGACATCAACCACTTGGCAAAATCAAGTCCACCGCAGAACACGGTGTGAAGACATACGAAATGTATTTTCCTTAAATACTGAGCATAATCATCGTATTTCAATGTCTGGAAATACATCCATTACGCTCTCGCACAAGCCTTTCTCTTTATGTCCTCGTTATCAGTCCTAACTATGTTCATAACAAAACCGAAATGAAGAAACATTCGTCTTTTACACTTTTTACGTACACTTTTAGTAAGGATCCTACGCACAGTTTTATAAATGAGACCCTGTGCTGTGTGGAGATGATGCAGTGACTGTCAGGTGTGGCTACGACTCCGGTTTCGTCAGGGATTCATGTGCTTGTAGTTGTCTGTCACCAGGTGAAGACGTTCAGTCTTATTTTAGTGTGTGATGCGTGAGTTTAGTGACGAATGAATGAATGAAATTGACATGAATAAATAGAATATAAAGTCAATACCGGAGTTACACAAATCATTTCATCATTTTACAGCATGTGACCGGTTAGGTTTGGGAGGTCACTTCAATAGTTCTAGTTTTAATGTCATGACTGTCTCTCTCTCTCAGTGTGATCAGTTGTGAAGAGGGTAAAGCGGTGGCAGATTCATGGAACGCAGCGTTCATGGAGTCCTCAGCGAAAGAGAACCAGGTGATGAGATGTTATCAGATATAAACACACATTCATGTTCTTCAGCTTCACTGATGCTGTTCTAACAGTTCCTTATAGATTTAGATTTGTAGATTAAAGCAACATGAATTGACTTCATAACATCATCTTGGTTTTTCTGGGTGATTGATCAGGTCCTTGATGATTCAAATGTAATGTGTATCTCCACCTCTGCAATAAATGATGTCATTAAGTCCCTCCCACTGTTCTTGACATCAGCTCATCCCTGCAGCCAGCTCGAGAGAAGTTTTAGAAAAAACGTCTAACATCCTGATGTAGGGTCATTTGAAATATTAATACCACTTTGCTTTAAGTCTATAACATACAATTTTACCAGCCAGTAAACTTTATTCGGGTGTTTCCAGCCTCAGTTTGTCCTGTAGACTGAAAACATGAACAGACTCAAGTTTACCACTTCACATCCCATATTACAGCTTCTCCTGCCATCTCAGAGTTCAGATTCCTCTCGACACGACAGCTTTTATTGTGGGATCTGGAATCATTCTCAACTTAAGTTATAAAGCGCTTTTTAACATTATCATTGTGACATAGTCAATATGTTTCATGAACAGCTGCTGTAAGCAAGACAAGTAAAAGCAAAAGCTGTGGTGTTGTTTCCAGCCGGTCTCATAGATTTGTGTGATAAACGAATGCGTTTCACTCATCTGTGTTTGGTGTGTTTTCAGACCGCTGTGGAAGTGTTTAAGAGGATAATCCTGGAGGCCGAGAAGATGGACGGCGGAGCTCCACAGGGTCGGACGTCTTGCGCTGTGATGTAGATAACCCCGCCCCTCCTGACATGGCCCCGCCCCTCTCCCACAGTCTGCCCCACCCACCGGAGAACAGCACAAACTTTTCTAGCAAGCATGTTTGTTTGTTTGTTTTCTGGTGTTTGGGGTTAATGGAGCGGCTGTGATTTGATTTCTTTGGTCTATTTTATGGTGAAGAAAAGGCTTAGCTTTGGAATTACAGAATTTGAACAGGGTTAAAGACACTATGAGATGTTTGCTAGAAAAGTCTGTTTACAGAGCCCACCGCACCCCGTTCTTTCTCTCTCTCTCCCCCCGCCCGCGGCCCACCACAGCACTGGACACTGGGAAATCCCTCTACTTGAAGTGGCTAACTGCCTGTTTTTCTCCATCAGAATTGAGCTTTTTCTTTTAAACCTTTTTTATACCCAAGATCACCTTCATTTTAATTTCTTTTTCTTTCAATTGCATTCTTTTGGGAGAAAATCATTCAGCGACATTAACACACGTCTGCTTGTCTCCACTCACCTCTTTTCTACCTCTCATTCCTCGCTGTCTCAAACCCTGACAAATTTGTATATCGTGTTTCTTAAAAGGTAATTGTATCCAAAGAAGTCACAGCGTTCAGGAGTGAATGTTGTTGAACTTTTTTGATTGTAAAATCATTAAACGCAGCATTTTGTTTCACTACATCTCCGGTCTGTTGTCATGATTTTCTTTGAAACTTTTGTAACCAGAGACTTAAAGATTGAATAAGCTGTTTGTTGGATGTGTTTACAGGATAAAACTTCTGTTATTGAATTAATCTTATGAACACGAATCTAGTAGAACTCATCCACGTGGGCTTTTTCTTCTAGTCAAACTCTTTGCAGGCTTTTTAAGAGTCATACGTGTGACTTTCCCTATAATTATTACTGAAATTTACAATTAGGCATTTAGCAGAAAGGAGTATGACATCAGGTGACGGATTCGATTGAAGTTTATTTCTACAGCATTATTCACAGTTTTGCTTTACTTAGTGGTGGCATTAAAACAGGAGGAGAGCGATGCGGTTTCATTTAATGAAGAAATCTAGTGTAGTTTATATCATGATGGGGAGATTTGATGGAGAACTGATGGTGTCCAGGAATGAAGGGGGAATCCAACAGCTGTTGCCATGGTCATTTGTGTGGTTGTCAGGGTGATCACTGCACTCAGAAAGAATTCTGTGGGCTTAGTGAATATCACGGCTATATTAACTTTAATAAAATCATTTATCAGATTTGATTAGTGGGACAAATTAAATAAAAAATCCATATTATCCATAAATTCTCTCGATTGTACACATAATTAAATGTATTTAATTAACAAATCATTTTTAATATACAGTCGTGGCCAAAAGTTTTGAGGATTACATAAATATTGGAAATTGGAGAAGCTGCTTAAGTTTTTATAATAGCAATTTGCATATACTCCAGAATGTTATGAAGAGTGATCAGATGAATTGCATAGTCCTTCTTTGCCATGAAAATGAACTTAATCCCAAAAAAACCTTTCCACTGCATTTCATTGCTGTCATTAAAGGACCTGCTGAGATCATTTCAGTAATCATCTTGTTAACTCAGGTGAGAATGTTGACAAGCACAAGGCTGGAGATCATTATGTCAGGCTGATTGGGTTAGAATGGCAGACTTGACATGTTAAAAGGAGGGTGATGCTTGAAATCATTGTTCTTCCATTGTTAACCATGGTGACCTGCAAAGAAACGCGTGCAGCCATCATTGCGGTGCATAAAAATGGCTTCACAGGCAAGGATATTGTGGCTACTAAGATTGCACCTAAATCAACAATTTATAGGTTCATCAAGAACTTCAAGGAAAGAGGTTCAATTCTTGTAAAGAAGGCTTCAGGGCGTCCAAGAAAGTCCAGCAAGCGCCAGGATCGTCTCCTAAAGAGGATTCAGCTGCGGGATCGGAGTGCCACCAGTGCAGAGCTTGCTCAGGAATGGCAGCAGGCAGGTGTGAGCGCATCTGCACGCACAGTGAGGCGAAGACTTTTGGAAGATGGCCTGGTGTCAAGAAGGGCAGCAAAGAAGCCACTTCTCTCCAAAAAAAACATCAGGGACAGATTGATCTTCTGCAGAAAGTATAGTGAATGGACTGCTGAGGACTGGGGCAAAGTCATATTCTCCGATGAAGCCCCTTTCCGATTGTTTGGGGCATCTGGAAAAAGGCTTGTCCGGAGAAGAAAAGGTGAGCGCTACCATCAGTCCTGTGTCATGCCAACAGTAAAGCATCCTAACACCATTCATGTGTGGGGTTGCTTCTCATCCAAGGGAGTGGGCTCACTCACTATTCTGCCCAAAAACACAGCCATGAATAAAGAATGGTACCAAAACACCCTCCAGCAGCAACTTCTTCCAACAACAGTTTGGTGAAGAACAATGCATTTTCCAGCACGATGGAGCACCGTGCCATAAGGCAAAAGTGATAACTAAGTGGCTCGGACCAGAATGTTGAAATTTGGGTCCATGGCCTGGAAACTCCCCAGATCTTAATCCCATTGAGAACTTGTGGTCAATCCTCAAGAGGCGGGTGGACAAAGAAAAACCCACTAATTCTGACAAACTCCAAGAAGTTATTATGAAAGAATGGGTTGCTATCAGTCAGGATTTGGCCCAGAAGTTGATTGAGAGCATGCCCAGTCGAATTGCAGAGGTCCTGAAAAAGAAGGGCCAACACTGCACATACTGACTCTTTGCATAAATGTCATGTAATTGTCGATAAAAGCCTTTGAAACGTATGAAGTGCTTGTAATTATATTTCAGTACATCACAGAAACAACTGAAACAAAGATCTAAAAGCAGTTTAGCAGCAAACTTTTTGAAAACGAATATTTATGTAATTCTCAAAACTTTTGGCCACGACTGTACACTTAATCATTTTGGTGAATTCTAATATAAATATTTGAGTTACTTCTATTTAAACAAGATATTTCACTGCTTTAAAATGTACTCTGTTTTTTAAGTGTAAATTGTTTCTAAACTTCGCTCTTCAGGTCTCTACAGTAGTTTGATGGTGATAATTTCACCCTTAACCATTCTTACTATCCTCCCAGAGGAGAAATCTTTTGATGTCCAGTTCTTGACATCACAGAGCTCATAAAGTACAGAAATCAAGAAATCGTCTGTTGTAGAAGAATAAAAACCGAGCGATTGAATCATTTCTTTCCTGTGAGCGAAACCAAAGCGTTGCTTTTGCAAAGCGGCCTCACAAAGTCAAGCAAAGCAAAATCTATTGTGCCGTGAGGTGAAGCTCAACATCAGCAGTGACGCCCGTGTCAGAACAGAAAGTGTCTGATAAGCAGAAGCTTTAAACCTTCTATTGTCAATCTTTTTGTTAGGTTGATCTCGCGAGATCTCGACGCTCACAGCCGCTCGTATATATTGAGGTGTCCAAATTTTTCACTGTTACTCATTCACACCTGTGGGTCGGCTTGGACACAATCCAGTGGAAAATGTCACAGTATTCTGGAAAGGTAAGAATCTGATTGGTCACGAGTTGATACTGTAGATGAACCGAGGCCTAAAGCAGAACTTATAGGCCTGTTTCATAGACACAGCTGGCCTTAGTTCATTTAGGCTATTTAAGTTGCTTTTATTCAAATGCCTTAGAAACAACATTACCGATGTGCATCTCGGGACAAAACAATGGCACGGACATATTTTAAGATATGTCAGTGCAAGATATTTTCAGTTAAGACAGCTCAAAATTCATTTTATTCTGGGACTAGTCTTAAGCCTTGTCTGTGGAACCGGGAAAAATGTATTAATAAAAGGCCTGAAAATAAAACCACTCATCTTTATTCATTTAACTGGGCCTAAAGATTTCGTTTATTCTTCAAGAGTTTGACAAGAGTGTCATGAGGAGGTTTCTGAAAGCTTTTTGCGAAGCTTTGTCATAATTCTCCAACAAGCATGTAAGCACTTGACCGTTAGATCTGACTGTCTATTTTAAACGCATAACGCATCATGGCAGATGTTCCTGAGAGCCTAAAGCCCGGTGTGTGTTTGTGATTTTTCAGATCGTGTTTTATGAAGGCCGGTGCTTCACCGGACAGAGGCTGGAGGTTTATGGAGACTGCGATAACTTCCAGGATCGTGGTTTTATGAACCGGGTGAACTCCATCCGTGTGGAGAGCGGTGCTTGGATCTGCTACGATCATCCGGACTTTAAAGGTCAGCAGTACGTTCTGGAGCGTGGAGAATACCCCGAATTCCAGCGCTGGAACACCCATAATGATCACATGGGCTCCTGTAAACCCATCAGGATGGTGAGAAACAAACCCTGTCAGATCATTGAAGTGTGTCATCACGCGTGAGATGTTAGAAACGGAGACTTCAAAAATATCAAGGTGTCATCACAGTGATGCCACAAGAAATCCAGGTTTGGTTCTCAAATCAAGAAGCGTTCAAGTCAAAGGTTCTGATGCCTTCACCCTAAATGAAGGATGTACAGTAGTGAGTTTTCTCTGTAAACTGGAATCGTTTAAAAACGACTCCCCAGAGGTGCACTTTGAAGTCATTTTCAAATCTTTCGTTCGTGTTAAAGTGATGTGATCTCATTTATAGCTTTGGTCCGGGATCATTTGATCAGTACTTTCAGAATGGGTTGAATGGGGTCATCAGTATATTTGTAATCGTCACACACTTTTAACTGAGCTCATCACAATGCATTCTGGGATTGATGTTTGTAGCACGGTGAGCACTACAGGATGGAGATCTTCGAGGGTTGTAACTACAGCGGTCAGTGTATGCAGCTGTGCGATGACTGTCCGTTCCTCCAGAGCCGCGGCTTCAACACCAACTGTGTCAACTCCCTCAGAGTCTTCGGTGATGGAGCGTAAGTTCATGTCACACATTTATCACGCGTACGTACATTCACAGATAAAGGTTGTGGGTTTTACAAAACTATGATCTGGGACCTGAAACATGTTTCCTAGCTAATTCTGACTCTAAATTCAAATATAACTCCCTCAGGTTTTTCATTTAAATGTATTTCTAGTGCTTTTCACAATTTTGCATAGTTAAAAATACATTCTGCAGCGAATAGTATCGACAAAAGAACCCGTATAGATACGATAGAAACAGGAACGTTGTCAGTGTGCAATTGCAAAGGTTTCAAAATAATCATATTGTTCGAGAGACTGTAAAAATAACTTGATTTATCGTTCTTCATAAACACACGCCTCCATACATGACATGAGTCAAAACAATCTGAATGGAAAGATGACTGGATTAAATCAACTGAAACTGAATTCAGACAATTGAGATCGTGATCATCTTTAGTAGTTCTGCTGTTTGATCAATTATATTTTTGCAGATCCAAAAACATCATCATCTCGTTCAAACTGTGTATAATCATGAGATTAAATCCTGTTTTTCAGCTGGGTGATGTATGAAGAGCCAAACTTCAGAGGTCGTATGTACATCGTGGAGAGAGGAAACTACTGCAGTCATAATGAATGGCAGGCACAGACCCCCAACATTCAGTCCATCCGCAGGGTGGTCAACTACTTCTAACCCTCCATCATCTGTGTCTCTGAACATGTCAAATAAACACAACAAACTGAACCTCAACTATTTTATCACACAACAGCGTCCGTGTCCATCACTCATTCAATCTCACAGCCCTTACACTTCACATTCTGCTGGAGATACACAACAATCCTTCACTATCGTGGTATTACCGGCTGATATTATAACATACAGATCAACATAAATGAAATCCTGAATCTGATGTCTACAAAGAGATATTTGAATGTTTCTGTAATAATTGCAAGATATCGCTTCTTAAATCACACGATCAAACACAGAGCCCTTCATAAATCTTTATTGCAAATTCCCTTTGGATTTGATTGATCGACTTGAACATCACGATTTGAACAAAGCAAATAACGACATAATGCTTTTAAATGAAGCGAATCACTGCATGAAAACTGATCTGACGTGAAACCAAAAACATTCAACATCATGTTCTTCAAAAGCCATGCGTGAGAAATGAATCAAAAAATGAAAATGAACATAACATTATTTCTATTAGCTGTTACAAGGAAGAACTTTACACAACATTTCCTTGGTAATATGATTATATAAATGTAAGATCATCCAATTTTCTTTTGCCGTTCAGTGTTATTAATAAATAACAGGCAACATTTGAATGACCTTTAAAGAACGCTCGGCTGGGTCATTTCTCCAGGTAAGATCGGAGTTGTGCCATGAGTTCCTGCTCCTCATCCAGACTCAGATCCAGATAATCTTCTTCATGTCTGGGAATGTCTCCTAAAACCTCGTTGACCAGCTCCTCATCCAGGGGACTTGACGCTGATGCTGGACATAAACGTCTCCATTTCAGACACACAGAGCGTTCGGTGAGAATATGAGAAGTGTGATGGGTGCAGATGCTCACGGGGGTCTGAGGAGGTGCTGGGCTCTTCTGATGAAGGTGGAGAATGTGACATCCCCTCATCACCCGTCAGAGATGAATCGGACGCTCCTGTCTAAAACACACAACCACAAACACACGGCGTCAGATGCATTCACAAACACCAGAGCTGTTGAGGCTTTGGATTCCTCTCGAGGTCTCACCCAATCCGGTGTGTGTGCGGTCTGATCCTCAGCGCCATCTAACAGAATCTGGACAGTGAAGACATTACAGGTGACGTGTGAGGTAGAGATTTCACATTTATAAAACAACACATCTCTGCTATAGGGACACTGCCGGGGGTGTTGTGTTGTTGTGTTTTACCCCGTAAGCTTTGTCTACATCTCCTTTAGCGTGATGAAGAGCTTTAGTGGCGTCTCTCTTACTGTAACCCAACTCGACCAGTGTGCTGATGTCCTGCAGACGCCGTCTCCTCTTCTCACGCTCTCTCTTCTTCCTCTCCGCTTTCTCCTGACAGACAGATGCATACATCAACACTCTCCTCATTTATTCTCTCTCGTGTGGTTGTAAATCTGTATGCGAGTCTTTCTTTGGCGGAACACAACAGAAGATATTTTGAGAAATGTCTCAGTGGTTTCGTGTTCATACGATGGAAGTCAACGGGGTTCAGTGTTGGTGATGATCAACATTCTTCAAAATATCTTCTGCTGTGTTCTAAAGAGGAAAGAAAGGTTTGACATGAGGATGATGATGTGATCTCAGGCTGTGTGGTGTATTCAGAGACCTCTCTCCTCTGTGTGAGGTGCAGCGCGGCCTCGTTGATGTTCCCTCGACACGCTCTTAAACCCAGTCGAGCTTCCTGATCAGAAAATCCCAAACTCATCAGCTGATTCAGCTTCTCTGGATCTAAACACAGCTGACCGTACAGATCCTGAACCTGTGCAAACATCCGCTCAATGTCAAACACTGACACCATAGCAAAATACATCAACAATAAAAACAAACAAACAAAAAAAATGTCTGCTAAATGAATACATGTAAATATGCAGAACACAAATAAAATACTTCATGTGTAAATAAATATTTGAGAAAAAACAGCAATATGATCTTTTCCTTTAATAAAACATTTGCCATATGAGCAAAATAGATCCTAATGTCCCAAAGAACACCGACATTAAAGGTGCAGTTTGTAAAATTGCATGATCAAAACAACAACAATGATTGATGACGCTGTGAAGGAGCGTGGAATGATGGGATCTGTTGTCTTCAACTCCACCGCTGATGGCCATCAATCAGAAGTCATGTTAGCGGATGAGGTAAAGTTTTATAATGTTGTGTATAATTGTGGTCCATAAATAAGTGACTACTCGAAACAAGCTAGTGGCTTTCTAGACGCTAGACACCACTTCTGCATTTGTCCAAGACACTGTTGTCACGCAGTTTCTACGTCAGTAAAGGCGTAACAAAGGGGAACGCGGACATGACGCCATTGACAGGCGACTGCACAGCCCCGTGTCACGGTTTAGAATGGAGATTTCTCACGGTTTACAAGTAGTTGGAAACATTTGAGATATTGTAAGTACTCAGCTGAACAAAATATATAACACTAGCCTAGTGGTTTTTGGATATTTTACTGCAAAATTGTTACAAACTGCACCTTTAAAAGACGCTGGTTTATCTGATAACTGTTATTTGAATCTTAATGTTGATGTTGTGTAAGGATGTAGCGTGTCGTGTGTCTGTGATGTGCGATTCAGAGGAAATGTTGTGTTCTTACTTTGTTCAGCAGGTGAGATGCTCTGTTCTCATCTCCAGTGTGATACGCCAGAGAACTCTGAAGAAGATATAACCTCAAAAACAGCACGTCCTCTCCTCCGGTGTGTACCTGACACACACACACACATCATCACCATGTAACACATCATCACCATGTAACACACAAACACATGCACACAAACACATGCTGCCGGTGTGTGTGTGTGTGGTGTGTGTGTTTCAGACCTTGATCTGCTGCAGTCTGCTCTGCTGATCTCCGTAACACCTCTGAAAACATCTCTCTGCGTTCTGAAGTCTCTGTTTGGCGTCATCCAGACACGAGAGTTCATTCAGCAACTGATAACACCACACGATATCCAACTGAAGAACTGCGAAATTATCCACCGTGTTGAGAATCGCTGAGTCACACTTACTGCAACACAAACACACATGGACAGAGATCACGAGAGACAGACAGACAGACAGAGATTGAATAAATACATCTGACGTGTGTGTGTGTGTGTGTGTGTGTGATGATGTCGTACTGAAACTCTTCATCCGCCCTCAGCAGGTAACACAGAGCAGGACTGTTCCTTCTCTTCTTCATCAGCGCTCGTCCTTTCTCATGGAAACCCATAGCCATGATCAGAGCCTGACGCACACACACACACACACACACACACACACACACATCAGAGGTATTTATTCACACATGTGATGAATGATGGTATAAAGAGTGACAGATTGAAGTCAATCACCTTTCTCTCAGTGTCAGGAATCTGGAGCGGATTGCCTTTCTGATCAGTGATCTCCAGGAACGGAGTGGTGGCCGGATCTTCACTACCATCTGAAGAGAAAACACATCGTGGATCACACAATACTGATCAACATCTCAGAGCCTGAAGGAAATCACACGCCGGGTCACCTCTTTCTGACAGAATCTGAAAGCCTTTCTGAGTCCTCTGCACTCCTTCATCTTCAGAGCGTTTCTCTTTCTCTCCCTCCAGCATCTCATTCCTCTCGTCTTCAGACGACACGTTCAGCACCATGATCTTACTGTTGTTCTTTACGTTCTGCTCGCCAAGACTCTTCTCTTCAAAAAAACAACAACACACGATATGTCACTTTCATATACTGTACGACTGGATGTGACATACAGAATAAAGTACAGATATAATAATATACAGAACACTTCAAAATCTCTTTAAATACTGTGGTCATGGAAAGAAAACACTAATACTGTACCAGGGGCCAATGTTTTTCCTTTCAGAATGAGATTGAAGTGCTGTAATCCGTACTGTTTACTGATCCTTCAGGACAAACACATCATGAGAACATTAAATCCCATCAGAAATCCCATTCAGGTTTAATATAAAACACATTCACACTTACTCTTTCTTCAGCTCGTGAGCCGTGATGTCCAGTTTGGTTTTGAAATGAGCTTTCCTCGTCTTTACAAGTACACAAATATCACAAGAGAACCATGTAAACATACACAAGTAAATGTTGCAATTATCATTTCAAGCATGTGACCAGCTGTCCTGTTCTTAATGTGTTACTGCTTGAGTACATGTTGTTATGTGACGGCATTAATACAAGAGATGACAAAGTATTCCACCTTTAAGTCAACAAGAAACTTCTATTTTCCTTCAAAGGTGGAATAATTTAGATTTACAACAACAAAGATTGTTTTCTTCAGAATAATAAACTGTTGTGCATTAATCACAATAAGAAACACGTTTTGAAAGAACGAATAGGGTCCTGTCTTTGATAGGTAGATGTCGTCTGATACCTGAGTTTCTTTAGGCAGGTGAAGATCCAGCGTGGCCACAGACGTCTCTCTGTACTCCTTATTTCCTTCACCTTTCATCACCGCCTCTGACTGAATGACATCCAGAACTGATCGCACAACATCCACCGCAAATCCAGTGACTGAAGCATATCTGTCCGCCAGATCCTGAACACAAAACACACACAGCATCAATGAGCTCGGACTCTGGGGGTTTACGGCCTTATCTGACGGACAACAGGGTCAAAGACACAATCCACCTGTAAATGCAAATAAATCAACACTACTATCTGTACATGCATACAAAGTCAGGACAGTCAAATAAATAGGCCTATTAACTTTACAAAGGGAGGAGTGTGGCTGGTGGTTGCTGTAAGTACAATCACACTGTAGTCACATACAGTAGAAGCTCATGAAATCTGCCCTTGCCTTCAAAATAGAATAGATCCCAATACATGTTTTAAAACCAAACAATTCCCATTATAACCATTTCACCCGTTTGAGACTGAGGAGTGAGCGCGTGTCACCTGTATGTGCTGATGGTCTGTGGTGAAGGGCTCGAGCCACAGACGAATGTTGTCCTGTCTAAGCTGAGAGATCAGACGAGCCTGAAGATGTTCATCCATCCTTTCAAAACACCGAGAGATGAGGGAACACAGTCTGTGAAGCACCGACAGACGCAGAGAGAATGAAGAACAGTGTGTTACGATGAAAGTGAAACCCGCACCTGCTGATGGAAAACCCCCACACACGATTAACAATTGAACCCGTCCAGCATGTGTCTACAGGGTTCTTCTTCTATGCGTGACGTACAGTAGCGTTATGAAGCTTCTCGAAGCCGCAGATTTATTCAGTGTGTACAGAGTCTAATCACATCTGATCTAATTCTACACGCGCAGCATCAAAGCTCGTTCGCGCGCGGAATGGAAATACTTCAACATGTTAAAATATTCACTTATATTTGAATGCCATTGTTGTAAATGTCTCATGTGTGTTTGTCTAACCTGCTGGCGACGCGCACCATGTGACGGATGTTTTGATTTTATTTCTCTTCCGGTGATTGGTGACGTGAGACAGTCTCGCGATATTTGATGTCATGCTATGAGTCTGCGCGCAGCGTCACGTGAAGCTCTGAACCGCAGCTTGAAAAGTTTAGTGTAAAATACTTTCGTATAAGAAATATATACAAGATTGACTGAAGAAAGTACAATATATATCAAACAGATTGCAGACGTAGAGTCTATAGATATACTAGCAGAGGTTAACAGATCCACACTAACGTTAACCAGCGATACTCTGAGCTTCACACACCATTCATTGACGTGACGCATGACTGGTGATGAATCATGATCGTTTTTTGTGGATAAAATGTAATTGTTTGTTGTTTCGGGTTCCAAAGGTTTTTTCTTACTTAATCCTGTAACATTACTGGTCAGTGTATGAAAACACAACTCTCCACAGTTGTGAGGTTGCGTATGACCCTGAGTTTGTGTGTTACCTGCATCTTACCGAGGTGAAATGACACACACATACATTCATACGGATATGGACTGTTTGAAACTCGGGCTTCAATATGAAGACGTTGTTTGTTTTCTTGCCTTTGACAAAGATAAAAAATGGATTTTGACATCTAGAAGACTACTCATTTCTGCTCCAAACATCAGGCCTGCCTCATAGAGAGAAGTGAAGATGCTCTCCATATTAGAAATAGTTGTTGTTTTGCTGAATGAGATTTATCAATTTAAAACATGGAACAACAGACTCGGGATGTATATGTGATGTTTATTTTCTAGACAATAACCTTTGATACACATGATCAGTCTTATAAGAAAAACATCAACCAATCTCCTCTTTAGAAACCTCTAATACATTCAGTTTATGAACGGTGTGTGTGATGTAAGAACATTGTGCTTTAATTATTTACATTTATATTATTGAACGTGCAAATCAATATCTTGTATACCGTTATAGCCTGTAGACCTTCTTTTAACCATCTACAATTCAAGTGTTGTTCTTGCTTGGCAAACCATATTAATTTCTGATTTGATTTCACATGAACTTTCTCGACATGCCTCATGAATTTCTTCTCATTGCACCATCAGATATTCTGCAGGTTAAGTCTATTGTTGGTTAAAATGAAGAATACAAGCCAAGCCTCTTGGCGGTCTCAGACTTCTTCAGACATTTCATCTGAGGGAAGGGGTAATTTTCTGGTCCTGCAGGTGTGGGACAGGACCGATAGCTCCCAAAACTCAGCTGACGGGACAGAAGTGCAGGTGAGGACATCTTTCTGGAGCTCAGGGTGCTGCTGGTCATTGACGTGCTGTTGTTGAGACTGTGGTTTCTGTCACAGGTGTTCGAGTCCTGAGATACATGCTCACTTGTATCTGTGCTGGAGTCATCGGTGGACACAGGATCATCTGTGACATCATCACTGAAGTCTGACATGTGACTGCCAGTGTTCGGTGCTGTTGGATGCGTGTGTCATGCGGTACACGTCCAGGTGTGTGCGCCACAGGCCGCTATCAGACTCCTCAGTGGAGTTAAACTGGATTTCTACAGAAGTGTCTGATGAAGGTGTTTGTTTGATCTGGGCCACAGGAACCACGTCCACTAGAGCTTTGCTGCATATCTCCTCACTGTTTACATCTGTGAATAAATAACAGAAGGTGTTCAGTATATCCAATATTATTATGTACATGTGATGTGACTTTTGTTTAAATCATGCTCTGTTACAGCAGATAATGAATATGTCATTTACAGGTGTATTTGAAACTCATTTATTTAAAGTGACTGGCGTGAACTTGCTCAAGCCCGTAATATTGACGTTATTAGCGCTATTATCTACCAGTTGAGCTGCAGGACTCTAGTGAGTCTCTTTATTGAAAAAGAGTTTGTCTGTAAATACATGACAAATAGACCTGCTACGTTTGAAATCAATGAAAGTTCTCTTCCTTGCAAACTGTTTGTTTATGCAATATGAGAAACTGAAGAGAAGGAAACAAAACATAATTGTGAGAATGTTTTACTCAAGTCAATTTGCACATCAAACATTGTCTGTTTTGGTTTTGCACGTCCACAAGTAAAGTTGTGACAAAGTGCAAACAAAAGAGCCATTTAATGTGTTCTTGAATTTGCAAGGACCAGATCAATCATTTACTAAATAAATAATAACAAAATATATTTGCAATGATAAAGGTATTTTTATATAAATACTGTATAATCTTTAAAATATAGTGAAGATTAATAAAAGTAATGAACAGGTATTACTTAAGGTTTTTATAATTCTGATTTAAGATGTTGAAAAGCAACACACAAAAGGTCAACAAAACAAGCATTTGGAGTTGTATTATAATAACTGTAATAAAGACATTATGACTCTACTATACATTAAAAACTATAATTATAATAAATTCTAGTGCTTAATTCAGAAAATACGGCCACATATTGCCAGAAGATTTCTTCACCTTTCTTGAAACGCACCATTTGAGGTTCTCGTCTCTGTTTGTCTCTAATGGAGTTGTATTGCTCTTTAAGGAGTGCGATGTCCATCCGAATGTCCATGCTGCTCTGATCTTCATCTGCTGAGAAAGATTTCCTCTTATCTCTCCAAACTTCTGCACACGCCAGACATGAACCGCAGCAACATGACAACATCCTGATAACTGCTTTTATTAAAGCATGATCATAAAACACAGCTTGATAAATTCCCAGCTAGAGAGTCGTGCAGCTGCACTATGTGTTTTGTGGGCATTGCCAGCCAGAGTTGTGATAAAGTGCAAACAAAAGAGCCATTCAATGTGTTCTTGAGTTTGCAAGAAGGAGATCAAGTATCCGAGTATTTGTATTTATAGGAGAAACAATCATATTATTCATGAAAAAGTGGAATTTTAGGAAGACTTTGTTGGTTCTTTTTTTACTTGCATTGCAGAATTGGTGCTTTGCATTAATTTCAAATGAAAAATGAGTTAAATGTTGTGTTAAGTTGAAAAAATACAGGTATTATGTGAGTCCAGCTCAAATGTTGACTTTACATATCAGGTGAAATAGATTTGGTTAGAAAGTAACTAAGCTGTGCATTTTGAGCTCTTGTGTGTTTCTGAATGCACGTCAGCATGTTTACACAGTAATGTTGACAGTGGGCGAGGTGAACAAACTCAATCATTCTAATGGTTGCCTCATTTTGTTGAGTTAAGGATTTATTTGCTCATTTCATTTTTTTATGAAATGCTCCCAGTATGAAAAATCAAGCAATATGCAATTTAGCCTACATTGCTTTCATCTTACATCTCCATTTTAATGTAATGCTGATCAATATGCTATTTTATTCAACTGAGATCAATAGATTCAAGAGATTCAAGATTCAAAGGAGCTTTATTGGCATGATAAAAAAGTTTTACATTGCCAAAGCACAAGATTAAATATAAACATGCACAAATACAGATTAAGATAAAAGTGATAGAATAAAAATAAAGTCTATAAGATATACATCTCAATATAAATAATGTCAGTGGCAGGACTTGACATATCTTGCAGCAAAGAGTAACATGAAAGAATGCAAGTTTGTAAACGTTTCTCTAGTGCAAGTGTATACAGTGAGCTGGTGATCACTGAGTCTGTACATGCTCAACACTTTTCTTAGTTTAGGGTCTAAACTAGTCTTTATTGAATAAAGCACTATCAATTAAAGCGATTCGTGGAAAAGCGTCTCTACGTGAATATGACTTTGTTAATGTGATTTGAGGAATCTCCCGAGTCCTTGTGCTTTTGGTTGTAATGCAGTTTGTCTCGCGCACGCGCACACGCCCACTGGCACTTCCATGAATTGTCTCTCAGACATTCGTCCATTTCCTGAAATGTGCTGAAAAGACAACACGCTTAATCTGCACATAGTTAAACTGTTTCAAACATGTTTTTTTCTAGTGAACATGACAATAATTAAACAGCTGAAATAGAACGAACCGCAGGTTAAAGTTCCGTTCGTACGTAAAACGTTTAAATTGATCAATGTCCCTTTAACGCGCTTTCACGTACGTTCGACGATGGTAACGTAAAGGCCATTGTGATTGGCTGATGGTGGTTTGACTCAGAAATATTAACAGATCACGTGATGGCGGCCGTCCATTGAGGTGACCGCATACGTCACCACGTCTCATTGACTATTCATGACGTGAGGTCCGCTACAGTAGTCGACAGTGTGTGTAGTTTCCAGCGGGATGTTTGAGTCACGTGCGGATTATTTCCTCGGTCTTGATTTCAGCACGCAGCAGGTAAACACACACGAGTGTGTCATTAAACTCTTTCTCTCTCTATGTGTTTGTAATGTATGAGAGGAGACGGTGTCAATGGTGCTATGGTTACCTGACGGGTTATGAGATGGTTCTGTGTTTCATTATAATTCCTCAATCCTGGTTTTACTGCTGTAAAGTGTGGTCATCAGGGCGGATTGTTAAACTACTGTAGTGAGACTGTAGGAAATGTATGGTTAGTTACTATAGTAAAATGATGGGATGAAATATGGTTTCTGAGGTAATTCTGATATGTCCATGTGAATCTGGACACTGGAGTGATTGTCACTGGTGTTTTCAAGGCACTTTATTTATAAAGGACCATTGAAAACAACAGTTAGTTGACCAATATGTGCTGTACAGCTTTTAAACAGTTTTATTTCATTTAACACCAATACTATACAGCATAGAGACATCTAACCACACAACATATACATGATACAAATAACATATCACTAAAATAAACCCTGCTGATGTGTTTAAGCTGAAGGTGATCGCTGTCGATGGAAGTCTGGAGGTGATTCATCAGAATGCGGTTCATTTCGACAGCGAGCTGCAGGAGTTCAGGTAACATCCATCCACACTGCTTTAATAATCCCTTCAATCTGTCCTCACTGTAGAAACATACTGTACAGTATCTGACATTCAGAGCAAGTTTTCAGCAAATACTTGTGTGTCTTTTGACAGGACTCATGGTGGAGTTCATATTCATGATGATAAACTTACAGTGACATCACCTGTACTGATGTGGGTGAAGGTAACGCATTATTCACTTCTCTTACCCGCGGCATCTCATGATCAAATACTTCACTTCAGTGTTGAAGAATATAGATTATACACTAGCTGAGTTTAAATTTAAAATAGTTTAATGAGAATGTTTGTCCAAAGCTTTGACAGCTGGTGAAAACCGTCAGGTGGGGATTTACATTTTTACATGTAATTCATTTGGCAGACACTTCTATCCAAAGGGACTTAGCGTTTATTTAAAGTATGCAGTTTTTGGCCAATTTAAATGCCTTAATTTCTCTATAAGAGTATAGTAATGTCAGCGTTTAACACCATCGAAGATATTGTTCATCAAGATGTTTTTTACTGGATGAAACTGCTGTGAATCGGAGCCTGTGTGATGATGAACCCAGTCCTTGTGTTTTAATACCGAAACCTTTTGAGATGTCTGCTGTTTTCTGATTATAGTAACTGTAAAATCTTCTGTTTGTTTTCTGACCGCAGGCACTCGATGTCCTCCTGAAGAAAATGAAGGACTCAGGGTTTGACTTCTCTCGTGTCCGGGCCATCTCAGGCAGTGGACAGGTGACTTCAGCACACACATCACTATTCATCTTTCACTTAGTATAGGAGTGAATATTCATATGCTTTCATACAGTTTCTTCTGATGCAAGTTATTCTGGTTCAATTTCAGTGCAGGTCTGGAAAAATGACATTGAACGAAATGTGTGTGTTTTATTGAAATCTGTAATTGATCTCTATCTAGCAACATGGCAGTGTGTACTGGAGAACGGGTGCGAAACAAACCCTGAATCATCTCGACCCACAGCGACCTTTAAACATTATTTTACAGGTGACACATTTGTTTCTCATGCACTCACTAACAAACATACTTTACCTAATGTATGATGACAGGAGAGTTGTGGATCACAAATCTATTGATCTTTGATTAAAAATGAACACACATACGTTAAAGGCTGTACTGCCATTGTGTTATTGTACGTCACTAATTCTTCTTTGATTCATTCGATTCTCTCAAAGCAAAGCTATAATTCATTCTTTAACAAGCTTATATTCTGTAGGAGTGTTTTTCGGTTCGGGACAGTCCGGTGTGGATGGACTCCAGTACCTCAGAACAGTGTCAGTGTCTGGAGGCAGCAGTAGGGGGCGCTCAGAATCTCGCTGACATCACTGGCTCAAGGGCCTATGAGGTGTCCATTACACCTGCGTCCAAATGACGTCTTTACATTGAATATAATTCACAGAATAATCTCTTGATATGTTTTCAACAGCGCTTTACTGGAAATCAGATCTCCAAGATGCGTCGATTGAAGCCGAGTGAATACAGTGAAACAGAGGTACAGTTATAAGCGTCAGGTTAACTATATGCTTGTGTGCATTTATTTGACAAAACAAACTTCTATACAGATAAATGCACATACATGTGTTCCTGTTGCTCATCTGATAGAGCAAAGGTCATGGGTTCCATGCCCAGGTAATTAACATATGACTTGAATGTATTGTAAGTTGCTTCCCACGTGAAAAATAGTAAACTTTAAATGTAAAATATTTTCCACTTCACTAAGAGTTTCAGTAGGAAATACTGTGAACCATTCATTATCCATTCATTTAAAGTCCCAGTGAAATAAAAAATGACACTGCCTATTTTATTATGTTATCAAATAGTAGATCAATGTGGGTCATTCTCTTTTTAAAATGTGTGTGCCCTCATAATCTTCATTAAAATCTGAAAATGCACTTCCGTCCTGTAATGACTATCAATCTTAAATGACGTATGTTAGACGGCTTGGGCGGAGCCTCTGTTAACTCCTCCCCTTCAACTGTCAGTCTGCTGCCAGTTCCATTTCAAAATGCAACGGCTGTTTTTATACATCCAATCAAATCACAGTAAAGGATCACCTATTTTCTCATTCGACATTCAATTTCACTCGGAAATGCGTCAAAATACGGAAGTAAAAACGATCGCAACTTCCTGTTAACGGGGACTTTAAGGCACATTTTAAACAGCACCTGTATGGGTAATTGATGAAATATTCTTGGCACTTGTACTGAAAGAGCGTGGAGCTCACAATGAAAGCCTGAGCATGAATGAAAGCTTAAATGAACACATGAAAGTGTAAATGTTTGACTTGTAATGTGGTGTGATTTACAGAGAATATCACTGGTCAGTAGTTTCGCTGCTTCTGTGTTTCTGGGTGACTACGCACCGATCGATTACAGTGATGGTACGTTTATTTCTCTGTTTTCCACACAATGACTCCGGCAGCACCTTCATGTGTCGTCTGATTCTTCTCTGTGACCTTCAGTTCTCATCACAATGTCAAGAGATGATGCATTATAAATAACTTACTGTTGAATATTTTCCCTCTTGAATTATCTGTGAATATGAGACGATGTGAAGTTTGCTCTTCATTATGAGTCTGAACATTAAACTGAATTATTAAAGAGCTTTTAGAAGCTGAAAGTTGAGCATGAATGCATTCTCACATTGAATCTCTAATAATTAAATTGAACATCTGATAAATAAAATCAAGGATTTCATTTCAGTTCTAATCTCTGGAGATGTTTTGTTTCTTTTTGCCTGAAGGGTCAGGAATGAATCTGATGGATATTTGCAGCAAAGGTTGGTCACGGTCGTGTCTGAACGCCACAGCGCCGCAGCTGAACCAAAGACTCGGTGACCCTGTGCCATCCACCTCCATTCTGGTCAGATATCTTACTTCACTCTTATTTATTGAATAACAAAGATGTTTACACTTGGAATTTTTGTTGTTTACAGGGTGGCATTTCTCCATATTTTGTTGAACGCTACGGGTTTTCAAAGAACTGTGAAGTGATGGCTTTTACTGGAGATAACCCTGGTAAAGACTCAAACGTGATCTATGATGTTGCTTTTTATCTGATGTACTGTCTATCTGATGACTGTAGAGGGCACCAGCATCACACCGTCTGTCTGCTGAAGCTGTCCAAACACAAAACCTACTTAATGTTTGATCTGATTCAAGATCGGAATGTCTATCAATCACTTGATCATGTGAATTATATATATAAACCTCAGATTGTCATTAATGTCCTAAGGCCAAGTCTATTAAACATCAGTAGGATTGTACACAATTTGAGGTGCTCATGGGTTTGAAAAACACCACACAAATAACATGAGCTGGTGTTTTTGACTTTACGAAACATTTGCGTTCATTTTCCCACAAGGTGCCGAATTGATTTTTCAGTCCAGATTAAAAGGACAACATTCATCCTGAGTCTGTTCTCCAAATGAAAACACGTCAAAGATGAAAACCTGAGTCCTTTACTGTGTGTTCAGCATTAATAACCATCATTACATTCCCATGATGCCTCTGTGCCCTTCAGGGTCCACACAGTACCTGTGAGGTTTTTATTAGATTCAGGGTGGACTTCAGGAGTTCCTCTGTGAAACATCAGCAGGTTCAGAAGTCTGGATTGTGTTTTTACAGGATCACTGGCTGGTATGAGACTCTGTGAAGGGGATGTAGCTGTGAGTATACAGATAAAACTATCCCTTTAATTGATGTGTCCAGCGGATCTGGAGAGTGGGAAGGTGGAAATATATCAGTCTGTCAATAGATGAATATACATTTTGCTTGATGTCTGATCTGTGTCATAATGGATGTGAATGAATGATGTGTGTGATAGGTGAGTTTAGGCACGAGTGACACTGTGTTTCTGTGGATCAAAGAGCCCAAACCTGCATTAGAAGGACACATCTTCTGTAATCCTGTGGACTCTGAGGCATACATGGCTTTAATATGGTAAAACACACTCAAACCGCTGATAGAAACATGCTTTTATGACCTTTGCAGACATTTCACTTCAAATTCTTATTCACACACAATGTAATATTGCTTTAGTGTGTCATGAAGAAAATGATGTTATTTACATGAGCATTTTTAGGCAAGGCAAGGTTATTTATAGAGCACATTTCATATACAATGGTAATTCAAAGTGCTTTACATAAAAATATGAAAATAATAATACAACAATAAAAACCAGGGAGTTAAAATGAATGAAAACAGTTAAGAATACAATGATTGTACATGAAATGCAGTGCAATCCGTCGGGTCATAGCTCGGTGCTCATTCAGTAAATGCACAGATGAGTTTTCAGGCACATGATTCATCCTTTTAATGTTTTTTTTGTCTCTTACCTCAGATTACACAATCTCTGTTATAGGATCTTTTCTGATTATGACAGTTAACGGAAAGGAACCTATATCAGGGGTTCTCAAGCTGTTGGTCTCCAAGACATTGTGTTCAACAATATTCAAAGCCCCACTTCCACTCAATATTTCGACCCAGTAAAGAGCTTGTCATTGACTGGAATTTGTTTTTATTCATTATAAAAATGGGCAAGCAATAAGAAACATCTTGTTTCTTTTATGTATTTCAATGCTCATTTTGTCTCATTTTAAAATATAAATCCTCTTGAGGCCTGCTTGGAGGTTGAGAACCACTGATGACATTTCTTACTGACAAACTACAACAAAAAGATGAAAGAATCTAAAAAAACCTCACTTTCTCTTAAGAGACTTTAATGTCCTTCTAATAAATGTTCTTCTTTTTGTGAAGCTCCACCTGTTCTGACCTCTGGTTAGAGTTTTGTTTAAGAGCTGTGTTTTATTTCATTTTCTTTCTCGAGCAACTTTTTGTGTGCTATTTTAACCGTCAAGGTCGAAAGTATAAAAGAGGCGATGTTTTGGTACTTGTGCTCAGCTTGTCTGGATGTAGTGTTGAGAGATCTTCACATTTAAAGCACTTGATCTCTGAAAACTTCACTTCACACACTGTCAGAGTAAAGAAAACAGATATAGGATTGCATAAAATGTTATTCAAAGTTCACGTAACAGTTTTTCTTTGACAGTTTGTTAAGTGTTAAAGGTGAAGAAGTGTGTTTGTGATGTTTCTTGTGTGTAATGTTCACATTGAGTTTAATGTGCACTTTTACTTTTCTGAGCAACTGAAAACAATCTGATATGATATCTGATAAATATCTGAAGATTCTGTAAACTGATCGACTTAATTTCTCGTCATGTTGTTCTCGGGTCGAGCAGAGGAAATGATGAAGTGTTTTATTTTGATCTCTCATCAGTTTTAAAAACGGCTCTTTCACTCGAGAGAGAATCCGTGATGAATTCGCTGAAGGATCATGGGATTGTTTCTCCAGTGCCCTGAGGTCTACACCGACGGGAAACCGAGGGAACATAGGTGATTACACTTCAGGCCAATCGAACGCTGACATTTCATGATGTTTCATGATCACAACCCATGGGTCACAGGTTTGGCACGCTAAACAAGGAAAGAAACTACACACGAGGAACCATATAATCATACAACATCAAATAAATAACTGCATTTATTTGCCTTTATTTATTGACTTTTTACATTTATGCATTTGGCGAACGCTTTGATCCAAAGCAGCCACATATTTTTGGAATCAGTATGTGATCTGTGAGGATGTTGTGTGTTTTACAGGGATGTATTTTGATGTGATGGAGATCACTCCACCTGTGGCAGGTGTTCACAGGTTTGATGCTGAAGGTGAGAAGGTCAGTCATGTTAAAGACCACAGCTTTGTGTTTGTCAGTATTTATTGAGCGTAATGTCAGTGTGTGTTTCTCATGCAGTGCTCACAGAGTTGTGGATGAGCTCGTCTCTGGTTATGTGAAGTCAGTGTTTGTGTTTACTCTCTCTCAGGTCGCTGTGTTTGCCCCAGAGGTGGAAATTCGAGCGCTGGTTGAAGGACAATTCTTGGCCAAACGGCTTCATGCTGAAAAGCTGGGCTATAAGATCAGTGAGTGTGAACCTCATGATCTCACTCTTGTCTCCTGATCTCTCTCTCCTTCAGCATTTCTGTGGCTCATTTCTGACTTTTGAGGGTGTATATGAAGGGCTCTGTGTCTATTTCTCTGCAAGTGAACATCTTCTGTTGTGTGTCATTGCATGTGTTTGTCATGATGTGTGTGCATGTGTCGTGTTTATGTCAGGAGGTGCAGAGACAAACACACTTTAATTAAACTCTGATGAGCTCAGGGAATGCTCCTCTCTCCTGAAAGAAATTCCCCTGATCACTGACTGACCTGCTTACACTAACATTCCCATGTTTAATATACACTGCATGTGTGTATCAGATGAATGAATCGGGTCATATCATGTTTAATACCGATGAATGTTATGTACTCTTGAATCAAACGTTGGGTCGTGAGACGAGAGGTTCGTTCATTGATTTGTGTGGTGTGATGTTTGGTTTAGTCTCTGGTGGTTTACTGATGTGAGTCTCATCTGAAGGTCAGTTGTGTTGTAATGAAGGTTTGACCACAATCACACTGTCAATAATCATTAATAATGCTCCTGCTGGACACAGATGTGATGAAGAAGTCAACTTTACTGTAAAGTAAACTGGAGGGTTTTGTGTGTGTGTTGGTCTGAACACATGTGTGCATTAGAGACTCAGGAGCGTGTCTCATGAATATTTAAATGAATGTAAATGAGGCTGATCTTAACGAATTCTGAGAAAATCACATACCACTCTACTTTATGGTTTCTATAAATGAAACGCCAGCAAAGGCCGACTTCAGATTTATCTGCTGTTCTGTCGGGTTTAAAAGCTCTTTCTTTTACATCCAAACACTCATTGAGAGAAAATCATGTGAACCTTGAAGATGTTTTCAGTGCTCATGTGTTTCATTATGATTGTACATCTCATACATACAGTACTGTGTGCACTATTACACTGAATCAGGTCATCATTACTGTAGATTTTCAGAAAGATAGTATACACTTATATAAAAGATGGGTCATTTGATATAAACCGCTGTTTAAAAGTTTAGGATCACTTAACTGAAATGAGTCTCTTGGCCTGAACAATTTGTTTACTTTAAAGGTATTTTAGACAAAAATGTAATTGTGAAAATTTTAATTTATTATATCACTATATTTTACTTTATAGAAAATGTTTTTGTATGAGGTGACTTTGACTGAATAATGTCATAGAGAATATTTCTGTTAACTCTCCACAAAGAGAAGATGGTCAAATATAAAAGCGTTTTGATGTTTTTAGCCACAAATGTAATTATGGTAATTGTGTCGTGTATGAGACTTTATGAGTAATATTATTCTAAAATGTGAAAACATTGTGAACAGGTAGGAGATTGACTCTTATCTTTTGAACAGTTGGTGAGGTATACAGTAGTTATACAGATATTTATGGACTGTATATATTGTACAGAATTAAAGGAGTAGTTCACCCTAAAATAATCCACATTATTTTTTGGCAGAACTATTCCTTTAATTCGTTTGTGCATCTTTGATTAAACTGGTTTTTCTTCCCCACAGTTCCAGGCACTCGAGTGCTGGCGACAGGTGGAGCTTCATCAAACCAGGACATTTTACAGGTATGGAAGAAATGATGATGCATTCTCATTTTGATATTCACGTGTGTGTAAATTCGTAATTGTGTCCAAAAGTGAGTTAGATGTTTGGATATAACCAAGAGATGATGATTTAGGTTATTACTGATTCAGAAGTCTAAGATGATTGACACAGTTGTGTGTGTGTGTGATCTGTGTTGTGAGCTTCGTACGCTTAATACAGAGTCATGGTGTGATCAGTGTGATATGTGTGTGAGACTGATGTGTTGTAAGGTTGATATCATGTTAAGTGTCCTCTCAACTCTTCAGGTTCTGTGTGATGTCTTCAATGCTCCGGTTTACACCATTGATGTGATGAATTCTGCCTGTCTGGGCTGTGCCTACAGAGCTCTGCATGGTAACACACCTCAAATTACTCTTAAATCAGATATGTCAGAGATTCACACACACTGAGATCCTCTATTATCATGCACTTGCTATTTTAAAAGCAATAAAGACTTACATTTGAAAACATATTTTTAAATTCATGGTTTATATCAGGGGTTCTCAACAGGGCGGCCAGGGGCCCTAGCTGACTTCCAAGGGGGCTTCAGGATGACTAATCATTTAAAATGAGCATTTTAAAACAACTAAAAACCAAGATGTTTTTTATTATTTGTCCTGTACTGTATAGGATTGAGATGTTGCATTGCATTGTGGGACACAGTGAGTGTGTTTCGAGCAGAGAACTGTATATTTCAAGTGATGTGGCGGGTTTATAAAGTTATTTCAGCTGGTGTACATCTTATATTTTCCTGAAGGTTATTTACTGATGAAACTCTTGTTTGGGTTCTTTTGATCGGATGTCTGGAGCACTTTTGATGTGGTTTCATCAACAGAACGTGAAGTTAAATCAGAGTTGATGGTGTCGTTCACCTCACTGTCATCAAGACACACATCATCCGTAACTCGTTCTGTGAAGTCTGTTGAGCATTCATCCAATGTCTTTTACATGCGGTCACCTTCATGTGTGTGTGATTCGTGATGATGGAGGTCATCTAGTATAGAGCTGCTGGGAGACGGCTTTCATTCTTTCTTGTGATTTCTTTTGTTCATTTGTGTATAGAGCTGAACGTCACATGTCATCATACGGCCGAGCGTCGCCTGTGGATACTTGCCTTCTATTCGAGATGTTTAGTTCAATATCTCTTTCAAATGCTGCCGCTTTTTCTTCTCATATTGACCTTCACATGTTCCTTTCATTCTCCTAGAGACATCAGACACGTCCACTGCGCTCGGACTCTCTCTCTCTCTGTCTGTAGTGTTTGTGAGCCCTCTGGGGTTCATTGGGTTGATTTATCCTCTTTATGTCGTAGAACTGATCTGAAGATTGCTCTGTTTTACATTCATTCATTTCTTTAATTTCTCACAGATTCACTGAACAAGCCATGTGTTGAGAAATGAGGAGAATATCCACTTTATTACCGTAACTACCCAAACCCAATGTCTGTTTCAATCGCAGTTGTGTTTCATCAAGTAGTGACTCAGATGTTTCTTGTAAAAATGCTCAGAAGCCATAAAAAGAGAAACAAATGAGACGGTAATGGAAAGTGTGGAGGTGTAAGTGAATGTAGATTGTTGAGGTAAAATATCATGGATCTGATGAGAAATGTTTGAGTTGATGTCGAGATCTTCAATCATGTTGACTTTTGATTGACAGACGACAAATCTGAGCTCAGTTTGACACACTGTTGACATCTGATCTCAAACTCTCATGACAGACACGTGTGTGACATTTATGACTCTTTTTCACAGGAGAAATATCAGAAAGGCAGATGAGAGAAACAGGCTTATTCTCTTAAAGCATTTTTTTCCTCAATTCTGTTATAATTTATTTGAAAATCAGACCTTTTTTGGAGCACATGAGGAGAGTGAAGTTTCTTTAAAGTCCCCGTGAACCGGAAGTTGCGATCGTTTTTACTTCTGTATTCGGACACATTTCCGAGTGAAATGGAATTTCGAAGGTGAAAATGAGTGGGCGTGGCTTGCGTTTTTCACAGCGAATTGATTGGATGTGTAAAAACAGCTGTTGCATTGATTTTGAAATGGAACTGGCAGTTGAAGGGGAGGAGTTAACGGATGCTCCGCCCAAGCCGTCTAACAAACGTCATCTGAAGGATGAGTAGTCATTACAGGAAGGAAGTGCACTTCAGATTTTAACTGAAGATTTAAAAAAAGAAAGATCAAATATTTACTATAAACGCTGAACTATTTCATGAAAAAATAAGCATTGTCATTTTTGATTTCACTGGGACTTTAACAGATGACTTAGATTTCAGCCTGTGATGGTGCACGTTTACTGTGACTGTATAGAGAAGAGCAGTTTGAACAAGTATAGATGAAAGTATCCTCATAGACCCTCACTAAATATCATGATATCTTTTTTGTCAAGGTGTTGTGGCAGAGCAGTCAGTGTCTTTCTCGGAGGCGCTCAGAACGGCTCCAGATCCTCAGCTGGCCGTCACACCGACTCCAGGAGCTGAAGAGGTATGACCACACCACAAAACTCTTTAAACCACACGTATGTGTTCAGTAAACGCACATGAACACTGGCTGTGAGGGCACTGACTGAACCAGAGCGACTGTATGTGCTATATCTGCTGTGTTTAGTGTTCCTGAGAGCCATGTAATGAATCTGAGACTATAGACACGTGTGACGGTGGTCTCGCTGCTGAACACACTCGCGTCACATGAATCCAGTGTTTCTGCAGTGTTCTGACCGGCCGGACCCTCTTCACGAGTCACTGAATCTTCATTAAATCTCTCATTCTCTTGACACACAGAGACACAGTGTAGAGAGCGACTGGAGCCGGGTCAGACCGGGACGCTGGATTAACACAAGACCTCTTTCATTACTCTACCTGAAACATACTTCTGATTTAAGACATGCGAGGGATTTTAAGTTTGAGAAGATTTCTTTTCTCAAAAGACTGAGGGCTGATGAATATGTGTTTCTGCAGAAATGTAAGGGGTATCGCACTCCTATATGGAGGATGCTGTACACACACACACACACACACACACACGCGTGCGTTTCTCTCGGTTCACTCGAGGGATGTGCTGGTAAATGGATGGATCATGTCAAGGGCCAGAAAGCAATTTTGTGCGAGAGAACCAGTTTCACAATCTTCACTCCACAAACCCATCTAGAACTGACAGAAAGACCACACGCTTCACATTTCTCACCGTCTGATGTGTTCATAAATATAATTATAACTTTGATTCACATTAAATTAAATCTGTCTCGGCGTCTGCTGTCTACTTAGACCACTTCTTAGGCAGCATCCGAGTCACCACGATACCTCATAAGTGAACAAACTGAAGCAGTCTTCATAGTCAGTCATACCAATACTGTATCAGTCGTCCGCTTGTTTTCTACAGATTTCATCTAAATCCAGTGCATACACACACAGAAGTAAAATGCTCAGCATAAGTTTAAATGCTCTTGTTCTAGGCCTGTAGCGACGCGTCGATGACTTCGACGTAAAAATGACGTCGACGTCATATTTTTGCGTCGACGCTTCGCCACAGCTCGCCACACACAAGTGGGAGAAACACACAAAACATTGCAGAATGGAGGACGAAACGGCAACCTCAACCTCACATAATTCCAAACAAAGCCCTAATAAAAGAATAAATCCTATAAAAAAACAGCTCGCCCTAAATCTTCGAAGGTATGGGAATACTTCAAATTTAGTCCCAAATGTAAAGGTGTCGTTATTTGCGCTCTTTGCCAAAATGAGTTGGCATACCACACCAGCACAACAGCAATGTTGGAGCATTTGAAACGGAGGCACCCCATTGTCACTCGTATAGGAGACAATAACTAGTAAGTACTAACGTTGGCTAAATTAATTTGATGTTTGTGTAGTGTGTTGTGTAGCTTGGCCCTGCTCACTTCGGTGGTGCTAGCTAACCGTCTTAGCTCTCCGTGCAGTTTGTTCGTACTAGGTTAGTAGCCAACGTTAGCTAGCTACAGGCCCCTAGGCAGCTGTGTTTACCTAACGTTAATTATTATCTAATGTTGGCTTGAATGGAAGCTAGCTTACGGCTGCAGAACACAGCTATCTATAGTAGCTAACGTTAGCTAACGTGAACATTAGCTACTAACCTAGCATGAAGAAACTGCACAGAGAGTTAAGATGCGTTGGTTACTTGGTTAGCCTAGCACCACTAAAGTGCACAGCTGCTAGATATCCAAGTTAGCATTCAAATAAACTAATCATAGCATAGAACTGCAATGAGATTAAGACTAGATTTAAAGTGCCCCTCTGTCATAGCTGTTATTCTAATAAAGTATATAATTAAGAATTTTTTTGTATTTATTTGAGATGCATTATGGTTTTTATTAATCGAGCAACAGAAAAATAATTGTTAGTTTAAACGGCAAACTAGTCATTAGATCAGTCGAGTAATCGATAAAATAATCGCCCGATTAATCGTTTTATAAATAATCGTTTACCCCAGCCCTATCTTGTTCATTGTTATATTCATGGTTATAATTCCAGTATTACATTTGCCACAGTGCACTGTGGGATTGATTGCTGTCTCTTATCATATACTGTATGTTGTGTTGTATATACAGCGGGGAAAATAAGTATTTGACACATCAGCATTTTTATCAGTAAGGGGATTTCTAAGTGGGCTATTGACACAAAATTTCCACCAGATGTAGCCATCAAGCCAAATATTGAATTCATACAAAGAAATCAGAACATTTAAGTATACAAGTTCAGTCATAATAAATAAAGTGAAATGACACAGGGAATAAGTATTGAACACATAAGGTAACAAGGTGCAAAATGGCATAGAAAGCCAGGAGATCACCTGAAATCTGTCAGTATTGAGAGAGAAACCCTGCCCCCTATCAGTTCTAATTGATATCAGCTGCTTTAGTCCTAATTGATGGCCTATAAAGGCTTCTCATTACCTAGGAGGCACACAGGAAAGACTTCATGATGGGTAAAAGCAAAGAACTCTCTGTAGATCTTCGTAATCTTATCGTTGAAAAGCATTTTGATGGGAATGGTTATAGGTGCATTTCCAGAATGCTGAATGTTCCTGTGAGCACTGTGGGGGCCATTATCTGGAAATGGAAAGAGCATCAGTTCACCATAAACCGGCCACGATCAGGTGCTCCTCGTAAGATCCCTGTCCGAGGAGTCCAAAGAATAATCAGGAGAGTTCTCCAAGTGCCACTCGGGCAGACCTTCAGGAAGACCTTGCATCAGCAGGTACTGTTGTTTCAAAGAAAACTATGAGCAATGCACTGAACCGCCATGGCATCCATGCACGCTCACCACGCAAGACTCCATTGCTGAACAAAAAGCATGTTGAGGCTCGGTTAAAGTTTGCGAAAGAGCATTTGGAGAAGCCTGTGGATTATTGGGAGACTATAGTATGGTCAGATGAACACAAAATTGAACGTTTTGGCAGTCATTCTACACACTGTGTTTTGAGAAGAAATGGCACTGCCCACCACCCCAAGAACACCATACCAACAGTTAAGTTTGGGGGTGGAAGCATCATGGTTTGGGGCTGCTTTTCAGCAAGGGGTACTGGCAGACTTCATATTATTGAAGGCAGGATGAATGGAGAAATGTACCGGGACATTCTGGATAAAAATCTGCTGCCATCTGCCAGAAAGCTGAAAATGAAAAGAGGGTGGACATTTCAGCAAGACAAGGATCCCAAACACAAGGCTGAGGACACAATGAGGTGGTTTCAAAGAAAGAAAATCAAGCTGCTTGAATGGCCCAGTCAATCACCTGACCTAAATCCCATAGAAAATCTATGGAGAGAACTGAAGATCAAAGTTCATAAAAGAGGCCCAAGGAACCTTCAAGATTTAAAGACCATTTGTGTGGAAGAATGGGCCAGAATCACTCCTGAGCAATGCAGACCTCTGGTCTCTCCATACAAGAGGCGTCTAGAAGCTGTAATCACCAACAAAGGCTTTTCTACAAAGTATTAAATAAAGTGTGTTCAATACTTATTCCCTGTGTCATTTCACTTTATTTATTATGACTGAGCTTGTATACTTAAATGTTCTGATTTCTTTGTATGAATTCAATATTTGGCTTGATGGCTACATCTGGTGGATATTTTGTGTCAATAGCCCACTTAGAAATCCCCTTACTGATAAAAATGCTGATGTGTCAAATACTTATTTTCCCCGCTGTATGTAGTGTAGGGGTGTCAGTATAGTGTGCAGCTTCATTGAGATGTAAATGATTGACTGAATGGGATGGTCACATATCTCTCGAGGACAAATGAAGATGCTGGAAATGAACTGAAGACATTGAAACTGTATTCTATAAGCACATCTGAGGGGTGTGTGATGTTTCTGCGGTGATGGAGAGATTTTTCATCAGTGATATTAAATCAATCATCTGGACGGGTGTAAAGGGTTTGGTGTGTGTTTCTGTGATCTGTATTGATGAGTTTCTGTTGATTGCAGGTTTATGCGCCAATGCTGCAACGATTCGCAGAGCTGGAGGCAGAAATACTCGAGAACAAACCCAATCTGTTCTGTTTTATACAAACATAGACTAACAAACATCATCAGTGTCTTAACCAGGTGATACCTAAGCATTTTGAAACCTTTCTTCTTTTAAACTCTTATGATTGCCTGCAACAAAGAAACGAATGGTTTGATTGTTTTTAATGTATGTGCTGTACGTCCACACTGAAATCTCATTGGATCAAAATCCCCAGACTGATAGAATACATGTTACCGCCTAATAAAACACATCTAGGGATCGTTCCTGTTCGTTTGAATGGTGCAATGCATTATGTCACCTTAACAATAAAATAACGTCTGATGTGTTTTATATATCGAGTCAGTTTCATCATTAATGTTTTGGTAAATATTCAATTATTGGTTGTGAATGGATGGAGAGGATTGCGCGCGCTCACATTGACAGGAATATGTGTGAATATTTCATTACGGTTGATCTGAGAATATGAATCTGATGAACTGTCAGTTTCTCTATCATCATCTGGTTTTATTCATGTGTATAAGCTGTGTGTTCTTTAGCTTGTGGGATTTTACTATTGTTTATGATCTCACTATACTACAATCACATCTCCGGGGCTTTGAGTCTTCGAGGTCAGTTGTGTTGTCTTGCCTTGCTAGATGGGAATGTGTTTGTACATCATTAAAAGACAACAAATTATAACCGTTTGACATGTTAGACATGTCATTTGTGATGTGTGTGATAGTTTCTGTTTATGATGTGTATCCATTGCGACAACACCCCCAAATACAGCAATAACTGGCTTTCACATAAAAACACAAAGAACATGTGACTGTAAACCCGGATGTTCAAAGTAATTAAATAGTTAAAGTAGTGTTAACTTCATTTTGTATAAAAAAATTGTACTAACAAAAAAAATTGTTGAGTTCCTTTAACTAATTTGTAAGTTTAACTTAATTTAAATAAGTTAATTCAAGATGATTTGTTGAGAATGAATTTCAGTTCCCAGCATGCTTTGCTATTGCTTGTTATTTTATGAGTTTTTAGAAAGGAAAAAGCCTCGTTCATGATGAATGTTCATTTATCTGGGATATTTGGAAGAGTTTGTTGTATTTTTGACTTTTGGGGTTGCAATGGTTCAGAAGAGTGGCGCTTATGCTTGGGTTGTGTGTGTTGCATCGCTCTCTGTGAAGGCCGTTTGTTTATTGTTGATGCAGCTGAAATGTTTAGGTCGTCTTAATAAGACCTTTCTATTAATAAACTCTAAATAAAAAAAATACCTTACTAAATGTTCAAAATGAAAAGGAATGCAACAAACTCAAAACTTTATAGTTCTGCTTACTTAATATGGTGATGTAAGTTATGACCTCAAATCTTTTGAGTTTTCCCATTATTTAGGTTAACAGTAATGCTTTTATTCAATTCATTTTATAGTTGGGCAATTCCAGCGTTATGACGTGACATTTTGCGTTATGGACGTGACATAAAAATGCTCAGAGAATGAATTTGTTACGAATAAATTGAATCATCTGTTTATATTTGACTAAACCCTTGTTGATAGAGTCTAAACATCAAAAAATGTCAGTCCATGAACTAATTTTCTATATTAAAAGTGGGACATAAACATGCGTTATGGATGTGACCAAAAAAAGGAGGCGGTTCTTGGGAGACGACAAACTTTGTAGGATTTCTGTGAAATAAAATGCACAATCCTGAAGTAATAATACCCGATGAATGGAGAAGAGATGCCTCTTATAGAACATCAAATAGTGACTTTATTTTATTTTCCATGTGTCCATTTATGAGGAATATGTAGCGTTATGGATGTGACGATCCTGAAAATGGCTCTTACCTGACTATGAAAAATCACGCACTAAAAATAAAACAAATGCTTTACAAATTTGAAGCCAGATCTCAGGTGGGTATCTGAAGCACCAAATGATAATATCTGTGCTGTTACCGTAGTAAAAACTGTTGGTAAAAACTTGATATTTTCAAGGCAATGTTGACATTTTCATGGAATTGCCCAGTTGTATCTTAAACAGGGACATATGCCAGTAAAAATGCAGAAGTTTAAAATGCAAGATCTTATGCGAATGAAAACCTGATATTTAATGATATGTGATCACTTCTCCTGATGTCTCATAATGTGTTTTTACTCAAAGTTCTGAATTGTCCTGTTGTAGTGTATACTTTGTTCCTTTAAAAACACAAACTAATCTTGTTCTTTTTTCACAAAGCCAAATGAAGCGGGGATGTCAGAGAGAGAGTTTGTATCAGCAGATCAGATCAAGCTCTTCTGATATTCACTGCACATTCATGTAAAACAACTAAACATCTGAGCCGAGGAACTTCAAAGAAGAAAAACAAATTCATCGTCTGGAGGTCTCGGATCAAACACTTCCAGGTAAATTTGATTTGATTTCTGATTTGATTTCTGTTTTCAACATCACAAACATTCGGTGTGTGTTTGTGTAGGAGTGACGTTAATACAGAAATCCTGTCAAACATTCTGAAGTACATCATGTAATGCTCCGTTTCTATTATGGATGATTTATAACACTTTGCAGTAAAAGCTAAAGCAGAGCATACCATCCCATAATGCAATGCGCTTGCCTCTGATCACAACTGATTGTTGTGATGTTTAAAGAGCCAGTTTACTTTAATAATACACATGGTTATTGTGAATGGTTTATCAGTGTACATTGAGGTAGAAACATTGTCTTTAAACTTAAAAATATTGCTCTTTTAAAAGCCCTCGCCCCCGGTCAGCTGTCATATAAACGTAAGTGTCTCCATCATTCATGGATCATTTATCAAACTAAATAACACGAATAGATCTGTAATGTTCATTCTGATGTCTGAGCGTTTGTTGTTTAAATGTGTATTGAAGAACCTTGGTGTGATGTAGAAATGATTCAGAGACACACAGATGGTCACTACAGCGGGGGTCCAGAAAACCCGCTGAGTTCAGGACCACAAAGATTCACACGTCTTCAGTGCTGTTAGATTTCACATCTTCTGTCTATAGGATTGTTCTGTGGTTAAACCGCTTCCATGACTCTGTGTATTGATGACAGTGATCAACATCACATGTTCTGTCCAGACAGTACGGCCTCATCTGAGTATTTATATATTAAATCTGTTCTCTTTGATATACGAGACGATCATTAGTCGGGTTGTTGTCTTTATGATGGTATGTGTGTTTGAAATGACAGAATGAAGAGAACATTTAGAGCAGATGATAAATGTTTGCGTGAAGGTCATTGTGTGCTTTCAGAGAAAAGGGTTTCTCAATAGCATCTGTGGACAATGACAGAGATCTTTGGAGAAGGATCATAACTCTGAGGTCATATTGAGATCTCTGTGAGATATGACCTCAATTTAAGATCTCAATACCATGTCTATGAGAATTCAAACGAAGATGTTTTTTTCTGTTTTTGAATGTGTAGATTGACAGGATACTTTAACAATGTATTATTGAGATCTTTTATTATAATACTGACTTTGGAATGCAGAAACTCATGGAGACATTTGTGAGATTTCGGTCTCTTTTCCAGGGAGAAAAGCAAAAGCTTCCATTTGAATCTCATCGATATCTCAAGAGCTATATACAAGATAGTTTTCTTTCTTATGGGTTAACTTGAATCTGCCTTCATTCATAGTGCTGTGTCCTGTGACACAAACTCTCCTTCACAGCGACTTTACTGAGTTTGATTTCATGTACAAGTTCTTTATCGTGTGAAATAACATCAGCTCAGTTCATCTTCATTACCGGATTTGGAAGGTTGTGATGCTGAGATCTCACACACTAAAACACAGCACAGAATGAATCCAGATGCTGTGTGTGTAACCTACTGCTGATCTACAACCTGGTTTCCACGGTAAAAAATCTGAGGCCAATAGTCTCATCCTGTGGTTTCTGATCATCTGATGATTTGACTCCAAAGTCTCTTTAGTATCTCACTTGTTTCTCAGAAAGAACCTGGTGATCTCACACGTGTCTCCTTTTAGGTTTCAGATGAGATCTCAAACGTGTCTTAAACTGAGTTGAAATGAGCTACAATATCAACATCAAAGCTCAGATATCTCAATATATATCTATAGCTAGGCTATACATCAGTCATGGATATTTTAAAATCAGTTTACCGTGTCGTCTCTCGGTGTGTTTGTATGTAAATCTTGTATGAAATAATCCTCTCTCTTGCATCATACATTTCCAAATCAATAAAAGTGTCCCGTTTGATTTGATTTTGATGCATTAGCGTGTCAGGCGCGTGAGACGGGCGGGATGCCGTTCTAGATAAATCAACGTCACCGGTCATGCTGATGCGGCACATTGTGTTGTCATAGTGTCAGTTTGAGGAATAATGGACCTCACGGCACCGGCCTCACTCCAGAACCGGCCCGCACAGACCGTGTGAGTTCTCTCTGATTTATAATCATTGTGTTTGTGTTTGTGTGCGAGAGACATTCTGTTCCTCTCTCTCATGACCCGCGAGTTTCACAATCTGCAGTGAAATACATTTCTATTAGACACGCTTGAGCAGACAAACCCTCTGAAACACTTCACGTGTAGCTGATGCACGCACATAGAAACTCTCCAAACACTCCTGTTCACACTTCATCTCAAAATAAGGTTCACTACTGTTGTGTACTATCCCAGAAGAGGATGTTATTAGTTCTCAGTTGTGTTTCATTTAAGTATTTGAATTAGTCCCCCCAAAATCCCTGAGGAAAGAGAGTCACATGAGAGTGTGAACACATGAAGAGTCTGGAGGTGTAAGTGAATGTAGATGTAGATGTAGAGGTGAAATCATCTGCATCTGATGAGAAACGTTTCATTTGACATTGAGATCTTCAATAATGTTCAGGTTCTGTAATTGCGGGTCAGAGAGCTATAAATATCATCATGACTCGCTCACAGATGAACTTTTAAAAGACGTCAGACTTCATTACATGTTCAATCCATCAGATAACATCCATATGAAGAAAGCTGCTGTGTGAGTTTCTCTCAGAGGAAATATTGATTATTTCATGATGGTGTTAGCTGATTTACTGATAGAAGAGGAACTATAAGCCAGAGCTGATGTATAATGACACACACACACAGATCTCTGTGTCCTACATGAGCAGTGATGTGGAAACTCATCTTCCACCTTCACCTGTCTCTGAACTCGCCTGTTTTCTGGTAAAACATCTTTAATTGTGCAACACACTACACATGTGAAAATACTATAAAACAAAATGTTACAGATCACGTGTTTTTAAAAGTGTTATTTATATATAGCTATTTTCCAGGCTGGAAGCGTTTGAAACGTGACTGATTTCTCCCCCATGACATCTGGAATGGAGAGATGAAAGACTGTCTGCATGAAGTTCAGTCGGTGTTATGAGGCGTCTGGTGTCAGCTGTGGTGAATCATGGCTTCAGCTTTAAAGCATTATTCCATGAGCTGTATTTTCATGTGTAGATAATAGGTGTATGGATGGATCGTCCCATGTCATATATTCATCTACAATGCTGTGCTGTCATGTGCTTGTTTATTTTGTACAATATGATCCCGTTTGTGTCCTCCTGAATCTACGGTAGCAGAGGGGACGTTCAGGTTTGTTTGTTTGTTGTTAATATGTCTTTACAGTATGTGACTGAGAGATACAATACAGTAACCTCTCCATCAGGAGAAGAGCAGAATCCCATCTCATCTCATCTGATGTCTCCGAGCCAAACACACATGCTGAGCCTCTGAAACACGTCTAGAGTTTGTTTATCACCACTGTTAGCAGGAGTGAGAAGAGAGAGAGAGAGTCAGACACACAGAAACTGATGTGACGATCATTTTTACTGAGATATTTTTGTATAGTTTTTATATTTGTGCATTTGTTTGTGAATTTGTATATTTCAATTTTCCATGCTCTCTCACAACCAAAACTATTTTCATGTCTTTGAAGAAAACGCCTGACGTCTGGTGTGAAGCACAAAGGCAGATGTTTGCTGGTCAATGAGAGAAAACAAGGATCATTGCGGTCATGTATCTCATGTGACTCATGTGCTATATTCAGGTCTTCTGAAGACTTACAAGAGCTTTTATATTATTATTAAAAGAACATTTTTTGTTACCACAACTCATCTCATTGATGTTTCCGTGTTCCAGATGATTCATCTCATTTGTGTTCTAGACAGAAATGAGATTGATTGGCTTAGAAGTTTTAAGTCTGTCTGTGTGATGTGTTGACGCGAGATTTTCACCAAACCCCAGACTGAACGCTTCTTTGGGCTGTTTTTTACTGTGATGATACCGCTGTGATGAACTGAGGAGGTCTCTAGAAAGACAAGCATCGCATCCGTCCAGACGCTGTCAGAGAGGTGTGGGGTGATGTGGAGGACATGCGGGCGTGTCTGCGTTTTAACATGACAGATGACTGTAGACGAGTGTGTCATAATGACTCTCATTACCCTGTTGAGTCTTTGACTTACCTTGTTTTACCCGCTTCCAGATCACAGCCGATGAGCCGCCGGCCCGGTGCATTAACACCATTAAGACGCCCCTTAACCTTCTCATCCACTGACCTACATGAGCCGAGAGACGTTCATATGACTGATGGCCATTATCAGAGGTGACTCTGTGTGTGTGTGTGTTACCCCAGATGACCGACTGTATGTGACACTAAAGGTTTGACACTTTGTATAAAATGGGCATAAGTGATGTACCAGAATCAGAAAGAGCTTCAGAGCTTCAAGGAATTTGTTTTGGTGACAGGAACATCCAGTACACAGAAACAGCAACAACAGTACACAGAGACCATAACACAATAGAAAACAGTACACGGATGATTTAAATGAGGGCATATGGGTTTAAAAAAAAAAGAAATACTATACAATAAACATAAGTTAAAGATATAGAGAGTAAAGCAATGCGTGCATGTAAATATGTACAAGTAAAAATAAGAATAGACTATTGTAGTACAAGGTATGTGCTATATACAGCAGAATGAAATATAATTCACAGAAAAAGTTGTATAAAATAGATAGTGTATTATCTGCATGATATAATTAATATTGCGATATAATAATATAGAGTTATTAATTGCACGGTGGGTAAAAAACATTGAACTTTTCAAGAGGTAGATGGCCTGAGGGAAGAAGCTGATTTTGTGTCTGGTTGTTTTGGTGCTCAGTGCAGGAGAGAACGCACCCCTGGGGGGCTCCGGTGCTGATTGTGAGTTTCCCCATTCTCACTAACTGTCGCCTGTCTGTCAGAAAGCTGGTGATCCACTGACAGATAGAGCCAGGAACAGATAGCTGGGTTAACTGTGTCTGGAGCAGTGATGGGGATGATGGTGTTGAAAGCGGAGCTGAAGTCCACAAACAGGATCCTCACATAGGTCCTGGTCTATCCAGATGTTTCAGGACAACATGCAGCTCCGTGTTAACTGCATCCTCAACAGACCTGTTTGCTCTGTGGGCAAACTGCAGGGGTCCAGTAAGGGTTCTGTGATGTCCTCCAGATAAGCCAATACCAGTCTCTCGAATGACTTCATGACCACAGCTGTGAGAGCGACGGGTGTGTAGTCCTTCAGTCCTGTGATTTTGGGTTTCTTTGGGATGGGGATTATGGTGCAGCGTTTGAAACAGGAGGGAACTGTGCACAGCTCCAGTGATCTGTTGAAGATCTGTGAGAAGATGAAGGCCAGTTGAATAGCACAGGTTTTAAGACAGGCTGGGGAGATACCATCTGGGCCTGGTGCTTTTCTTGTCTTTTGTTTCCTAAAGACTCGCCACACATTCACTGATCTGAAGTGCAGGAGGTGGGGTGACTGAAGGTGATAGGTGTTGTGTAGAGAGAATGTGTGAGGTGTAAAGTAAGCATTTTCAAATCTGCAGTAAAAGTCAGTCAGATCATTGACCAGGAGTCGATTGCCTGCAAGATTGGGGATGGTGGCTTGTAGTTGGGGATGTCTTTAAGGCTTTTCCACACAGACGCAGGGTCGTTGGCTGAAAACCGGTTATATATCATTTGAAACCAAGCTGTTTTATATCTTTACCATGTTTGTTGGTGTCCGGACACTTGTTGCGTTCTTGTTGTTTGTTTGAATGTGTTTTCTGCTGGAGAAAACAAGGACACATGGAAACAGAGGTGAATGGTGATATTGTGTCGCCTGTCTGGATTGTTAGCGAGAGATTGGCATTAAAGTTTAAAAAGATCATGCCGCATTATTTGTGCAGGAAGTTTTCAGCATTAAACATTTATGTCACTGTGACACTAGTGAGGAAATTGACTTTTGAGTTTTATTGAAAGGTGCAAAACAACACACTACAGAATGAGTAGAATCACATCACATCCTCTCATGTGTGTTTTAGTATGATCTGCTTCCACTCCAGTGATGTTTAGTTTGCTGAGCAGAGCTTCATTATTCCTTTTATCTAGTCATCACATGTTTTTGTATTAGTCACATTATAGAAATTCAGACAAATGAACCACCTCATAAAATAGTTACTTATACTCGTGATATGTTTGTGTTCACATTAAAAGCGCACCGTGGTCAATAATAACATGTTTTTCTGTGAGAGTTTTGTCTCTTTAATCTGAATCAGTAGGTCGAGCTTCACTGATGGCTGGTTAACATGTCTAACTTTGTAGTTTCCCATAAAGAACAGTAATTCGATTATAATGCTGACGGCATTAGCCTAATGTACAATGAGATCTTGACATTTCAGTTTTAGGTTCACATGAGGAAGGTAATTGATTCTCAATGGCCTATTAATGCTTTTGGAAAGCAGCATGAAGCCGCCGTAACATTAACCGTCCATACTGCAGAATGATTTCCACTTTGTGTCGTGATCATTGATTATTGTGAGGAATTTTAAAAGGTTTTTTTGGGGGCTAAATAATTGATGTGTTTAGCTTGTTATGCACTTCAAAAGTTCAAATATTTTTTCAATCAATTCTATCTGGTGGGGCATCAGATGAGGATGAATGCAATGGGCTCTCACCAGCTCATTCATTAAAATAAAAAGTGGGTGAAGAAATCGTCAGTATGACATGAACGTTGTGTCACATTTCCATTCTAAACCTTAATGTCCAGCTATGAACTCTATTCCAGCTATGTGAAATCTTACACGTGTGATCTCTATGTTAACGGTGGTTGTAAAAATCACATTATTAAACATGACTGCAGGCTGTAAATTGTTGAGGACAAAAGGATGAGTTGGAGCAGGGTCTCATGAGGTGTGTCTGTCATGGATTTTCTGTGATTATTGTTACATGTGCAGTTTTTATGATGTTAACAGACTTTTATTTTGTCACACTGACTGCAGGATGCATCCTGACAGCTGATGTTGTGGTAGCTACAGCACATCTTGTCAAGTGTGAATGGGGCGATTCATATTTCACATCTAAAACCGCGCAGAAAACTCGAGCCTCGCCACTTTCTCTTGTCAAATGACCTGCTGCAAAATATTTTCATCTCGATGCGGCGCCGACGCCGCGCCTAGAAAAATGTTTGCACCGCACCGGATGTGTGTCGCAACCGCATCGCTCCTTATTTGTGCGAAATGTGAATCGCTCCTAATCCTCAAGCTTATAACTCACGTCTATTTGACGTCTGCATTTGCATCTGCAAGACATCTGCAATACATAGTTTGGCCAATGGAACCGTATCATTCCACATTATACATGCATAAATGTCATGTGGAGTTGTATCGTCCCCTCATCTCCTTGCATTGGGAACAGGTGCTGACGACCGGCAGGTGCTTGGCTCTGATTGCCGGCATTTCCACTCGCCACACTCTCTCCCCCCAAAGCGTCGTTCTGGTACGGTGGGTGTTCCTGCACGGAGAGCGGGTCGTAAGTCGGGGAGGAGGGGGGAATGTCCCTGACCGGGATGTCCAACCTGACCACATCCTCGACAGACCGTCGACATTGCTGTGGGAGGCCCCCGACCGATGTACCACCTTAGAGTGGAAGTCCAGGAGCACTAGGACCCCCCCTGGTCACTCATGCGTTGGTCTCCTTTGCTTTGGACATCCATTGTAGAGGGGCGTGATCGGTGACCAGGGAGAAGCTCCATCCTAGCTGGTAGTAGCGGAGCTCCAGGACTGCCCACTTTATGGACAGGGCCTCCTTTTCCACCGTGGCATATCGGAACTCGGCAGGGGTGAGCTTCCGGCTGATGAACACAACCGGGTGCTCCTCTCCTTCCTTGGTCTGGGAGAGAACTGCACTCAGTCAGGTGTCAGAAGCATCAGTCTGGAGGATGAAGGGATAGCCGAAGTCAGGTTAGTGCAGCACCGGGGAGGATGACAGTGCTCGCTTCAGCCTCTGGAAGGCCTTCTCCATCTCCGGGGCCACTTCTTTTTTCGGGCTGTTTTTTTTTGGTCAGGTCGGTCAGGGGACTGCCTAGAGAAGAGAAATGCGGAATGAAACACCTGTAGTAGCCCGCCAGCCCCAGAAAGGCACATACCTGGGTTTTGTTGGCAAGTCGTGGCGCATTCCCCGGATGGCTTCCACCTTCTTATTTTGCCACTGCCAATCTGGAATACCAGGTACTGTGCCTAGGCGAGACCCAGATGGCACTTCTTTGGGTTTGCCGTTAGTCCTGCTTTCCTAAGATCCCTGAGCACTCTCCGCAATCTATCTAGGTGTACTCTCCAGCTCTCCAAGTGGATGACTAGATTGTCAATGTAGGCCGCTGCGTACTCTTGATGTGGCCGCAGAAGGATATTCTTTGAAATGTGGCAGGTGCCCCATGGACCCTGAACGGCAGCACCCGGTATTGCCAATGGTCCGATGGTCTTCTGTACCGGGGACAGCTGTTCTCCCATCCGTTGGTGCGATCCATTTTTTCAGCAGGTTGATGTGATGCAGATGCTCCTCACGGCCTCGTCCCGGTTGACGGACCCGGTAGTTGACCGCCCCACCTTCTCAACGATGGTACAGGGTCCTTTCCAGGCTGCCAGAAATTTAGAGGTGGCTGTAGGGGTGAGGATCAACACCCGGTCCCCTGGTTGAAACTCCTGGGGTTGGGCGGGCCGGTCATACAACCGTCTTTGGGCGCGCTGGGCTTTGTCCAGTTGTTCCCGTACCAGAGGCATCACCTGGTCGATCCGGTCCCTCATCTCCCGAACATGCTCGGTGACGCTTCGATGGGGAGCAGCTGTTGCTCCCAGGCCTCTCGTGCCACATCTAATAGACCCCAGGGTTGTCTGCCGAAGAGGAATTCAAATGGCCTGGGGAACCTCTCGAACGCCAAAGAGCATGTAGGGCAACATTAAGTCCCAGTCGCGCCCATCGGTGTCCCCTGGTCAGTCAGGATCTCTGAGAGGATCCCCACTCGGCTGAACAGGAAAAAGAGTTCTCTGGCGATGTTATTGGAAGTGGCCTTTGGCAGGGGCAGTGCCTCAGAATACCTTGTGGCGTAATCTACAATGACCAAGATGTGTTCGTGGCCCCGGGCAGACTTCGGCAACGGTCCTACCAGATCCATCCCAATGCGGTCGAAGGGCACCTCTATGATGGGAAGGGTAATGAGAGGGCTAGGGGGAGGACGGTTTGGAGACGTCCGTTGGCAGGTGGGACAGCTCTGGCAGTAGCGCTTCACCTCCGCTTCGAGTCCTGGCCAGTGGAAACTGTCCCAAATCTGCTTGGCAGTGTTGGTGGCTCCCAGGTGTCCGGCCATTGGATGGGTATGAGCCAGTTTAAAGATGGTAGCCGTCTTCAGCTTTGGAACTACCAGTAGCAGTTTTTCCTTACCCCGCCTCTGGGCAGCACTGTAAAGCAGACCATTCTTGATCACAAAGTAAGGGGAGGGGTGGGGTGCGGTGCTGGCGGACATCCTCCTCTACGATCCGCACTTGGGCCCAGCAGTTCCGTAACCGCTCGTCCTCTCTCTGTTCTCTTCCGAATTATCCCCCGGTGTTTACCTGTTGGAACAAATCGTTGAAGAGATTAGAGGAAGACGATTGGCACTCACCCTCTTTCTCGCTCTCGGTGGTTAACATGACAGGCCGGGGATTCCGTGGCCCCGCTGGTCTCCGTCGTCGGCGGCCATTTCCTCTCTTGGCCGGCTCTATCGAGGACGCCAACAGCTGGTCAAAACCTGGCCAGTCTCTCCCGAGTAGTACTGGTACAGGGAGGTCCTCCACGATCCCCACTTTCAGTCCAGCGGATTTCCTGGTCCAGCGGATATGATGACTCACCAGGCTGGCACGCTGCTGGTGTTCAAGCCGATACATCAACTTTGCCAGTGCGACTTGAGCAGGATGTAAAGGATTGGGAATTGGGAAAAAAAATTATGTTAAATAGTTAAAAAACTATAGCTAACTGCTTTACCTTTTATATACGACGTTATAAAGATTCGCTGTTAGAGATCAAGCAGTGTTACGCCTTCTCGTCACGAATCAACAAAGACAATAAACCCCATTATAAACACCACATTAGTTGGAACATAATTACTGATTATTAGGACTTATGTTGTCTTTTTTTCATGTTTGCACGTGTCTGCATTTGCAGATCACAAACACATGACAAACTCAACTCGTGTTAGTCCGTAACAAAGTCTTTTACAATGAAAATATACTTACAGGCTGCGAATCTGAAGCGCCAGACTGTCCTTGCGAAGTTGTAATGGTTGGAATTGCCCCACTTTTTAACCAAAGCTTTCGTGCACAGCCGGCCTTGATCTCTCCCAGGTTCATGAAGCAATCATCTGTGAAATGCGCTGCGCACACTTGAACATTCGGATTGTACTTTTCTGGAACAGTGTTCGTTTTTTTGTTGTCTCATCTTTTGGAAGGGCAAACAAAGAGGCTTTCTTTTCGAAATGAAACACAGCGTCTCCACGACATGGCTGCAGCTGCGACAATACAATGAGATTTACAGGTGCCCCCACCTTACTTGCGTTTACATTTGGGCGGTCTTAGTCAAATCAGACCACCAATTGACGTAGATTTGTGGGGGTGTGGTTACACGAGGTGTTTCAGGCAGGTCTGGGTGAGCATTCGCTTTTGGAAAGAATGACTCTTTTGTTCCAACACTTTCATTACTGCAGTTTTACACGTCTAATACATGCATGAGCAACTTATAACACACCAAACACACAGAAAAACACGACTGAGCTGCTTTATAACCAACTTTTAAGCCCGGCTTTGAGCCAAGATTTTTTTTACTCTTAATTCAATTCTTAGCAGTGTTCTTGTGAGTAATTCTCAGAAGGTTGATAAATACGGCCCTGGAAAACATCTGCTGTGTAAAAACATCTGCTTAACATCTTAGAAAGAGCAGTTTTACATCCATTCTAAATCAGAAAATCTTACAGACACCTTCTAGATGTCTATATGATGTCTGACAGCAGACGTCTCCGAGACGTATTGCAGATGAGCAAACTATGTATTGTAGATTTCTTGCAGACGTCAAATAGACATGAGCCAGATGTATGTATGCTATCAGGTCTTCAGCTTGAAATAATCAGGACCAGCACGAACCAACTTAAACAAGCACGTGACCAGTTTAAACCAGCACAAACCAGCTACCATGCTTCAAAGCCTACCTACAATGTGCTGTTTTTTTCAACATGGACATTCTCAGTTTCTGTGGCCTGTGAGGTTTATTATATGTCTATCGCTCTCTCTGGATTAACAGCTCCCAGATAACCAAAAATGGTTGATTTTTTCATTCTTATGCGTATTCACATTGTAAAAGGAAACTGCACTTCTTGAAGTATCGTCATCACATTTATTCCAGGAGCAGCATCTTCTCTTCACAAAGCTGAGTTCAGTATGTGATCGTCACATGCTTTAGACCTCAAGATCGTCTCCCCCCACACATAAAGATTTCACTCCTATACATTATTTATGCATACGGTCACAACACGTGCAGTTTTGTGGAGAACGTGACTTTTACTTTTCTCCATGAACGGTTGATTTCCCCGGAGTGTCGTATCGGGTCTGCTCGTGTGTTTGCTCAGCGATGTAAAAGCTCACATAGAAATGCTTTTTATCTTCCCATAAAACTCCTGTATTGTTATTTTCTCTTGAAGGCGATCAGAATAGATGTCATTTCGAAAGCGTAATTACAGTTCTGAGATTGACCGCTCTGCATTTAAAGCAGCTTGACGCTCGTAAAATTCATTTCAGCAGCTGTCTCACAGCAAGAATAATATTTGCCCTTCCACTTCTTTACTGCAAGTGTAAATCCACACTGATTTAAGGGTAAAAACAGTCTTCACGTGTGTTTCTCTATAGATGGGCTGAGAATGGCTATTCACACGCACTCATCTATAGGGCTGTGAATCTGCAGATGGTTCGTGATTCATTGGTTTTTAATTGAATTCAGTGTGATTCATGAATGAATGAATAATGCATGTATATCGTTTTTAAAAGATATAAGCTGATGTATGATTATGAAACATTTATTCATGTGAAAGAACCAAAAATCAACATTAAGCAGATGTTCAGTGTAAAAGCTTGACATCTTTTATAATAATCATGCACAGAAAAATTTGACACTTGCGGTTCATTTGCTCTGTATCAAAAAAACAAAACGCTGACACACCAGCCATTTCCTTAGATTTCACTTATATATTCAAAACATAATAATAGTTCATGAAAATGTATTATTATTTAATATTCATTCACCCTGTAATTTATATGTCATTCTAAACCTGTGTTCTGTTATTCGTTTCTCTGCAAAGTTCAATACGCTCACTCCTATACATTTTAAAAAGGAATAAACATATCGTGTGATGACAGATGCAGTCATGTTGCTGTTATACTTGTTGTATTTATAACCTGCAGGAGTAGACGCTCTCCTGTAGTGTTTCAGTCAACACCCGCTCATATTGGACACATCTTAAACATGTTACATAAGACGTCTGCATTATATAAGCCTCCTGAATAACAATGCATCAGGCTGGGGGGGGCAGAGAATGCAAATGATGTCTGCAGTGATAATGTTGGTGTGTTAATGTAAAGCCAGACTGCAGTAGAGCCCTCAATTAGAACACAAACACACACTTATTCTATCAACAGAAATAAAGTGAAATGAAGTTATCATTGACCTCCGGACGATACGAGTTTGTGTGAATCATATGATCAGATTCAGTACGATCTGTGTCTAAGTGTGCGAGCGAGCCGTGCCGAATGTCCTGAGATGCTGTCGGTGTGTTTGAGGCTTTGAGGTGGAAATCATCCATGTGTCTGATCATATAAACCCACAGAGTGAAACAGAAGGTCAGTAGATGTGTTTGTGCACTCATGATGTGCATTAAACACCACACAGATACTGTATGTTTCTGTTTCTAGATATATAGATAGATAGACACGCTGTGTGAAGTGATTGAGTCTGAAGGTTTCACATGTACATGAGGACGCATGATGTGTGTTTGTTCTGAGAGATTGTTATTGATTTTCTGTGTGTGATGAAATCTTTTCATTTCTGCTTGTATGGTACTCGCTTTGAATTAGGAATTTGTTTGAAGTAAATGTCATTATTCCAGCAGCGAATGCAGATCGACACATTTGCAAACATGCAGCATACTGAGAGCGGATTCATTCAAAACAAACATCACATCATCTGAAAACAGCATCCTGTAAACCTCTCAGGTAAGATTGAATTGATTGAAGTTTCAGCCTGAATATCTGCCATTAAGAGAAATCGACAAAACGAGATTTATAGAGTTTCATAAGCTTCTGATGCATCAAACATATCCATGTGAACTTTATTAAAGAGAAAACATCCTCATGTCATGTCTGTATGAGTTTCTTTCTTCTTCAGAACACAACAGAAGATATTTTGAAGAATGTCGATAATCAAACAACCCCATTGACTTCCATTGTAGGAACACAAAATCTCAAAATATCTTCTTTTGTGTTCCATTGTGTCATATGCTCCCAATGGGACGTCCCGCTGAAGAGTCACGTGATCATCTGCTCCAGTCTCTGAATGAGGGTTGCGGTTTCATTATGAGACATACTTGAGCCTCCGGAGAGACATTAACACTTAAAACTTCAGATTGATGGATCATCAGCCGCCTGTAACCCCGTGATGCCCTCGACCTCCTTCAGCTCCTCTCGCCCCAAAACTCATATTGACATTGCTATGCCAGTAATATAAGAAGAGTGGGCTTGATTTTATCTTCACTTTGAGAGGGACGTGTGTGCGCGCATTTAATCGTCTGGCCTTTAAAGCCTTTTTTTAGTCTTACAATGTGCAGGTTTTGCATGTACAGTATAGATCTCACAGAAGTCTCCTGACGTCAATGTGATGAACATCGTTCTTCTCCCTGAGCTCACAGAAGTGTCACAGCATTGACAGATGCTAAGAATCTATTGTCTTGTAAGCAACACATCTTAGACAATGTCAAAGCATTTGGCAACTTCTTCCATCTTTCAAGCACTTGCTGACGTCTTCAAGGAAGTTTCTGCATTGCTGCCTATAAGAAAAATAAAAAGAGGCCTTGTTAATATCTCAATTATTTCTCAAAACATCAGTGAGATTCAATGGAGAGCAAACGAAAATGTCATGAGAGTTTGAGAAGAGATGTCAACAGCGTGTCAAACTGAGCTCAGATATGATTGAAGATCTCAACATCAACTCAAACATTTCTCATCACATTTACTGGAATCCAGATGATTTCACCTCTACATTTACACCTCCAGACTCTTCACGTGTTTCGACACAATCAATGCACTTCCAATGTTTTCTATGAGAACAGACAAAGATGTTTTTACACACAGATGGTGTATCCGGCCCATGTCTTGACCTCCTGAATGCCGTTGCTTGGCCTTTTTAGTGATTTTAATATGAGTACCTGTAGGGATGGGGCTGCTGAGATGCACTGAACCCTCATTACTGAACAGAATCATCCATGTCTTCATGAGAGTTTTATTGATGGAGACGCAGCAGTGAATCTGATTGATTTGTGTGCGCGTGCTGAGAGCTGATCTGGATTCAGTTCACATTGATAAGACCATTAAAGCACTTTGATATCTCTTATCGCTATAGACACATGTGGTTTAAGTGTAGTGAGCGAATCCGTGTGTTTTAGGGAACATTAGAGAGCTGTGGTTTGTTCAAGAGATGCACTGATACTGTATATATTGCTGTCACATTCCTCCTACATAACCACACAGACACAATCTGTCAAAGATTAAAGAAATATCTTCACTTCAAGACGGAATTGATCAGCATTTTAATTCTGTTTTTATGGATTCTTTTTAACTTCGCAGGATGTTCATTGTGTTCAATGTGATGTTCTCATAGTGTTCTTTTAACATTTTATTGATGTCTGTAGCACAAACAGTCCAAATCACAAAGCCAACCGCTTGACCTGACAAACATCAGTAATAAATGAAGATGTAAACTCATCAGGTCAGTGATACTAATGTCATCATCCACTCGTTTATGTCAGATGATTGACATGCTTGTTCTCATGTGTTTTCCTCTGTTATGAAAACAGATGTTATCTGTGAAGAAACTTTTCCCTTCAGAGATGAAGTCTGGATGCATTATCTTGTTCCTCACATCATTGAAATCTTGAAACCAGCTCATGTTGAACTACTGCTGCTCCATCAGAGAATGAAGATTAAGAAACAGATAAACGACTGAATTACATTTTCATTATTTGATTGAGGTTTCTGCAGAATAAGTAAAGATTATATTCCTCATCTGTGCTGTTGATAACTTCAACCTTTAATTCATTTCATTTTAATTTCATGTATTCTATTTCTACCCCAACAGAGACACTGAGGAAAATTTGGCAACAAATGCTTTCCAAACATTCTTCAGGAGAAAGAAAAACTGAAATGAATGAGAGTGTAATTGTTAAAACAAATGAACTTGAAGGTGTAAAATGAATGTTGATTGTAGAGGTGAAATCATCTTGATTTGGGTAAATTTGATGAGAAATGTTTGAGATCTTCAATAATATTGACTTTTGATTGCAGACTTGACAAATCTGAGCCCATTTTGAGATATTAAAGAGATCTCTTTTGGGTTTTTTTTGGAACAGAGCTTCTGACAGTCTCTTATAGACGTCACAACTGATCAATCATTTTCTGTCCTCAACACAAATAACCTCTGACATGATGCACATCTCATGGATTGCTGCTCTCTTTATTGAGTTTCAACAGAGAGCAAATGAAGACTTTTCACTGAAGTGTCCTACTTCTCAGATATTTCTCCAAAAGAAAACTACAGTCTTGTCTGCTTCTCTTCTAAACTCATCTGAGTTTCAGATCAAATCTCAACATTGTCTCAGACTCCGAGTTGTCAAGTGTTTAATGTCTGAGATCTCAGTTTGATCAAATCATCTGAATTATTTTAGAATATTATCCACATATCTCTAGACTCTTGTCAGCGATGACTGAAATGTTCTGTTTTATATTTGACAGAGACCCTGCAACAGTTAAAACCTAAATGAATTGTTAATGGAAAGTCCATGAAGCTCTGAAGGAGGAGAATCTCTGAGCTGGGAGTGAATGGTGTGTTTTACATAAATCAAGTCCTTTCTGTCAATGCACAGAAGCTTCTAGCAACAGGTCTGACTGTTGCAGAGGAGTGTTATAAATCACTGAGCTCTTCATCATGTTGTGATGTTGTGTTGTGTTGTGTTGGACTGGGAGAAGATGAGAAGCTTCGGCTCGAGTCATTAGAGAACAGAATAGAACATCGTCCCCTAAGGACGTCGCCTGACGAGTGTAGTGAGCTATAAATCAGATACGCCACACTCTCTCTCTCTCTCTCTCTTCACGTGCCCTCGCTCTTTATCTGTGTGTGCGTTCATGTAAACCCCAAAAATTAAAAATGCACACAGAAAGATCTTTAAAATGTGAGTCTCACAACCAAAATAAAAATCTCTTTAAAAAGCATTTATTGCATTTTTGCGACTTTATGATATCACTGAGATCAAGTTGTTTGTTTTGTTTCATGTATATGCAGGCATTTGCTTACACATACCTCCAAGTGTTTCAGACTCAACTTGCCCTTCTGAACTCACGCACGCACGCACGCACGCACGCACGCACACACACACACACACACAGGTGGGGATGTAATGGTTTTTATACTGGACAAACTGTATATACTATTGCCTTCCCCTAACCCCAAATAACCATCACAGAAAGCCATCTGCATTTTTCATTTTCAAATAAACATAATTTAGTATGTTTATTAATCCATTTGAACTGTGGGGACCGGCCATCAGGTGTGAGCCTTATACTATCACTGTGGGGACATTTGCGGGGACCCCACAATGTATAAAAACAAGTACACATACACATTGAGGAAGAAGTGTTTAGTGTTTGTGCGTTTTGTGACCTCTGTGCTCTTGACTCTTCACTGCAGGATTTATGATCAAAGACTGAGTCATTGTCATCCTCAACCGGCCACACACACACACACACTCACACCACCACAGGTCCAACACACACACACAGTATTGTATAATGATGAAATGTGCTCAAACCCTCACGTTCCTCATAAACACATAAAGTGCAGCGGCTTTATAGAAGAAATGATTTGATGTGTGACTGCTGGTATTTGAATAACAAATGAAGAGATTAAGTAGAACGATTTCATTCTTGCGTTTGATAATCTATCAGTGATTTACCATTTCTCCAGTTTATTGTGACAGTATGTATGAGAGTTTTAATCTCCTGCATGACCTCATAAAGTTTTACCTTTCATTTTAACAAGCTGAAACATTTATGGTATCATTGTATACTTTAATATAATTCAGTGTGCTTAGTTAACACACAAAGACTTCATGTTCACTCGGTGTAGCCTGAATCAAACTGGCAGCTGATCATATTCTCTTGCTTGTAATGCATCTGTGTGTTACTTATACACAGAGGATTCAAGGGGCTATATGGTGCGAAAGTGTGTTTTTCTGTGTCTTTGGTGTGTTATAAGTTGCTCATGCATGTGTCAGACGTGTAAAACTGCAGTAATGAAAGTGTGGGAAGAAAAGAGTCATTGTATGTAACAGCGAATGCTCACCCAGACCTGCCTGAAACACCTCGTGTAGCCACACCCCCACAAATCTACATCAGGTGGTGGTCTGATTTGACTGAGACCGCCCAAATGTATACGCAAGTAAGGTGGTGTACCTGTCAGTATGATTGAAGAGGAACCTGATGTTCCGAATATGGTCAGAGACGTTACATTTCCCTCACACGCTTGCAGTATTCCACCAATCACTACACACTGGTGAACTGGCCAATCAGAGCACACCTCGCTTTTCAGAGCCATGAGCTTTGTAAAAAATCTGTGCGTTTCAGAGAGGCGGAGCAAAGAGGAGATACAAACATGCACGGTGTGTGAACCTTAAATCATGTATACACATTGCACTGCATCTAAAACAAACCAAAATATTCGTTTCAGCCGTGTCAAAAGACCCCTTTAAGCCGGCTGTTTGTGTACAGAAATCAAAATATTCATGGCTTTATCAAATATAGCAAAAATAAACCTACAGTTTGAAGATATCATCATATCATTTGAACATGACCTCCTGTTAGCATCACGCTGTCACAGTAAGAACCAGCAGAGCCCACACTTCAATGCGCGTGTGTGTGCGCGTGCACCAGCTCACACGTGCTAAATGTGACACAGAAAACAGGTCAACAAGATTGAGGAATAAGTGGATGGATCTATTACATGGATGTGATGCTTGAAAACTGTCTTCAAATTCAGTGGCTTTAGGGATTTAGGTGTGCCGTTCAACAGAACCACTCGTTCTGTGTTTAAGCAGACCTGTTGATCATTTGTGAAATATTTCACATTATTGTGAGACATTCTGCATTATTTATGAAAGATCTGTAGTCATATATACTGTAGATGTATATATTTCATCTCCTACACTGCATCTCCTATATGTTACTATATTCATTCACTCGCTTGTGTGTGTGTGTGTGTGTGTGTGTTCGTTTCTTCATTTTGTTAATTCATTTCCACAGCACAAAGCATTCACTCACATTTCTAATGATATGAAAGATTTTATTACTGCTTGCATGGTGCTGAGGGGGATGACCCTGACTGTCCTCTTACAGGAGCTCATTTCTTATTCAACGCTCTTTTATCCTGAGTACAGAATCGCGGTATCGCCCGAGGCTACGTGAAATAAATGCGACAAGGAAGATGGCATTAACACAAAACTATGTGTGTGTGTTCACCTGTTTCCCTCTACTGGTACACTTACTGTATTTGTTGATCATATTCTTCTTAAATCATCATCTAAAAGCTCAGAGATGGATTCACACAGTGAAGTGGGTTTAGTGATGTGAGACTCTGAAGGCCGTGTGGCACTTTTCCTTCATTCACGGCGATGGAAGTGTTTCTGCTTTCACACAGCAGATAAAATCGCCAGCGCTTTGACCTGATATCAGCATCAGAGAGCGCTGTCATGCCAAGCATGCTTACCTAAGGACTGTTCAGCTTTCACACATGATAATATTCATAACCCTGCTTGATTCTTGTGACACTGGACCATATTTCAGCCTCGGCATCTATGTTCATGCTTTTATCTAAAGTGGCATTTCATCAGCACGCGTGGTCCTTTGATTTGAACTCGTGACCTTGATGTTGCTCTGCAAAGTGAAAAGAAAGTTCATGATGTTTCTGGCTGCATGAATGCAGACGCCGCAGAAGATTCCTAAACCGATCAATAAAATTCATAACGTGAACACCAACAACACATTTGACAAAAAAAACTTTCATCAGTGATCTCAATCAGGAAGGACTGTATATTTCCATTGAGCGAGACGCAACAAGTTGACACTGAATACTCCTGGAAATGAAGCAATAAGCAAACTTGAATTGAATCTTCATGTGCACCAGCGCACGCACCGAGGGGACGTATCCGTGAAGGGCCGGGCGCTGAGTTTGAAGGATTTTCATTCCAGGAGGACTTGAGGGTCGTGGTTGTCATGGAAACCGGTTTTACACCTGTTTTTATGTGGCTTTCAGGACTTTTGAAGAGGCAGGATTTCATTAAGCGGGCAGTGTCATCAGCATTTTCCTAATGTTCACTGACCTTGAATAGAAAAACAGTTAAGCTGATGGGTGAGAAAATTCAATGTTACCACCCTGATGGGTTAAAAAAGCGTAAAACAAGCTTTTCATGTGATTATATCATCTAAAATAAAATAATCTTATATTAGTTTCACACAAAATATGGAACCTGTTCAGTTAGATCCAAAAACGCTTTTCTAAGAAATGAGCTTTGAACACAAACCTCAGGATGAGACGATTTCCTGTGGCTCTCCAACGATCCAGAACTATAGTAAGAGACTATAACATGAGGAAATCATTTGGAGATGTGTGCGGATTTTCATGAGCTCAGTGTAACAGCAGGTGTGTTATAGATCTGTGGCTCTTAGCATCAGAGACCTGCGATCAATGCTTTCTCTACAATCCAAAAGATTCTGCCTGAGTGTTGGCTTTGTGTTGAATCATGTGGCCGGTTGTAATGACTCTATCCAGGTTGTCATATTTTTTATTTGGCTAAGTGCTGTTGGCAGACCTACTTAGCAGAATTTTGGACGGGCTACAACAGCACTCATCTCTCAATCTCAGCGAGCCGGTGTGGTTTTAAGAGCGTCCTCTCTCTCCTCTCTAATGTGACTGCTGTCATCGTGAGAAATAACCGACCGCAGGGACACCAAACGCTCCTGCAGAAAAATGCGCAGGTGCACTAATGCAGATGCGCTGATTAAGAGCCAAATGTCTTTCAGATGGTTTAGTTTGTGTACTTCTCTTCAAAACAATACAAATCTCATGTATACACTAAAAGTGTCTGTCTCTTTCAGGAGTTCACTAGATAATAACAAGTATGAAAGGTATTTTAAAGAATGACTTTGTGACACCAGTGTAAAAAAATGAGTATACAGTACATTATGTTTTTAGTGTAAACTACAGTATTCTGTAGAATGAACTATAGTGAATTAATAAACTGAGTAAATACTGTATACTTTAAAACGCACTATAGTAAGGTTTAAAAACATTATAGTATGTGGGAACTTTCCTACAGTGTACTATAGTGCATACTATACAGGCCTACTACAGTATGTTTTCCTGTGGGTTGTAACATAAAAAATGTACAGAAAAGCCAATTGCGGTATAAGTCACGTTATTCGTACAAGTTCCATGACAATGAATCAGATTATTCACACTCCTCGTTTTCATTCCTGTGAAAGAACGAATCTCTGTGATTCATATTTGTATGAAGCCGCCGCAGCAGCAGTTTGTGTGTTGTGTTTTCGACATATATGTGCTGCACGCTTTACATTACACTGCGTTTCTCTCTTTGTGTTTCAACATCCGGGTTTCCCTGCTGCGAAATTCCCATTCCTACTACCGCCACGGACGAGCTCGTGAATATTTATCAGCTCGTGCTGACATCGCCTGGCAACCTTCTGGGAGCGTCTAAGCACGTCATCAGCCTGACTTGAGCCGGACCAATCACGCTGCGCGACTTGTCGGGCGTTATGAATATTCACGAGCTAGACCTTCGCCTTAGTGCGTTTGGTAAAGCGGTTTTCCTGCTGGCTGTTTCGCTCGCTCGCCGAAGCCATTTTGGACTCAGTTCAGTTCTGTGTGCCGTAGAGTCGTTGCACGTCCAGCCATTCTCACACTGCACGGGCTAAAGATCCACGCGTGGAGAGATTGTGCGTGATAATCCGTGCGGTTTAATGCTGGAATCCACGTGTAAGGCGTTTGGATGGGAATATCCGCTTTTCCCGATGGATTCTCCATGTGTTAAAGTTTGATCAGTGGAGTGGACATCAGGCCGACGGTCACTCGTGTGCGTGCGTGTATGTGTGTGTGTGTTTGCATGCATGCATGCATGCATGTACGTACGTACGTACGTGTGTTTGTCGTTTTAAATGTTTGTAAAGCAGAAGAGACTGAACGGGAGAACATCTGGAGTGTTTCTGAGGAATTAGAGGAATATGTTCGCTTCCCGGATCACTTTTGCACTTCTTCTGGGAACTTTGTGTGCAGGTGAGTCGCGTAATCAACATCTCATCAAAACTCTAATATTGATCACAGAAGTGACATTTGCTTTATGTTTTGCTGGTTTGATTTGGGCGAGCGCGAGCATTTACTGTTTCATTGTTACGTTTCCAACATTTGATGTTACATTTCAGCATGTGATGTCACATTGTTGCATTTTCAGATTGATCTTTCTGCACGGGTTGTAAAGTGTTTGGGTTCGTTGACTGAAGACTCTGCTGTCAGTGTTGATTCATCAGAGTTAGTTTTGAATAGATCAGCTTCTGACAAATAACATTCATCGAAAACATCTAACGTTATTCTCAGTGTTTGTGGATGTGAATGAGTGTGGCGGTGATCAGATTCATTCAGAAACATTCTGTCATATCAGGACAGTGAGTGTTTGTTTGTGTATTCAGATTTCATCATCAGTCGCACAGTTACATTCATGACTCCAATCCTAAAGGATGACATTTCTGTGATTCTTTTGTAAATGGCTTTCTTTGCGATTCCATATCTGTGATTTTATGTGTTTGTAGATTTAATAAGTTAAATGCATTGGTTGTCATTGGTCTCCTTGTGCTTAGACTATTTTGATGTTTGGTATTTTAATATCGACTCAAGACTGTGACTTGTGTATACCTGTAAGCTGTCCTATATTCTTCAGATGAAGGCTTTAGGATGCTTGGTGGTGTTGTAGGGGTTTGGGGGGATCTATAGAGCTCAATAACATCATTCTGAAGTCCTCATCAACAGTGTCGTGTGAGATGTGCTGTCATGTGTATGGATACAGAGGAGCAGAATTCTCTTCAGTGAGGCCGATGCGTCAGATTAATGAGATTTGAATCATGTTTAGTGTTTGTTATTTGATTTCTGGATATTACTGCTGTCGTTCATGCTTTCCTGAAGTCATCTTCGAAGACCTCTTGTTGTTGTGTTTGACTTGTTCTTGTTTTCATAGCCTGAAAACTTAAGTCTATACTTCATGACAATTGTTTGAAAAAAGCCTTTATTCTGGTGTTTTGCTTTTGTGTTTCATATGTGATTCTGATCGAAAACACTGCAGATGTGAACTTAAACATCACACGCTGTGTCTTTCAGAAGTTCACTGCGATTTTACTTCTATTGTGACATGACAGAAGTGGTTCAGTTAAGTGTGTAAGGTTAATCGAGTTTATATCTCTCAGTTTAACTGTTTTTCTAATACACCAGAAGTTTAAGTTACTGTTTTATTGTTGTACGTTCTGGTCATTTCACTTCACGTCTGATACTTCATTTAAAAAACAATATCTTGGGAGAACGACTGATTTTACTGTTTTACTCTTGTGGTATAAAAATGAAATCTGTACGATCTCTTGAAAATCTCTAATCACTATATTAATAAACCTTTTACTTAATAGAATTGAATTCAATAACGTTGAATAGAACATTTGAGATGATAATGATTGTTGCATTGTGACACAATTTTCATGGTAATTTGGCACAAGCAAGAATAATAAATAAAAAAGAATAAGAAGAACATATCTGCAAAGAATTTTCATACGTTGCTTTTTATTATATGGCATTTCATTTTCTAATTGAAACCAACAAAGTCATTGTTTGATGTTTTACGTAAAGAGAATCCATTGAGAAAGAGGCAATCAAAAAAATAATACGAAATGAAATCGTAACGTGCCATTATACATGAGGATGATCAAGATTATGCTCATTTCAATAGACATGAAACTGTTGAATGTATTAAATCCATTTCTTTTTCACACATGTTTTTGGTGGGTTATTAAAAGCTTTTGCAGTGCTGTGAGACGGCCGTGAAACTTGTCGTTTGGCCATTGTGTGTGTGTTGTGTAATGTTGTTTGTATTGAACATTCCAAGATTCCCGGGCTGAGACAAAGGTGCTTTAAAAAGCAGCGCAGGCCGGTGTGGCATTTAAACACAGTTCAGTCGGTGGAAACAAATGACTCTGAATTGTTTCTCTGTAGAGCAGGATTTATATCTGCCGAGTCGTGACGACCTTTCCTACAAATCTGCCATACTGCTTGTGTGTGAGATCCGTGTGTTTCCCCTGATGTTTTCTATGTAGTGTGTGTGTGTGTGTTCACAGGATCTGCCCTGTGGCGGGGCGGGTTGGAATTCCTATCTGGGCTGAAAACAGCCACCGTATAGTCCAGCTCAGACCAACACTTTCTGGAATCATCTTCAGCTGTGCTTTACAATCTCTCTGGTCGTGGACACACATTTATAATCTCAGATCAGATGAGATCAATGATCTCTGCTGAAGGTTTAATTCAGGTGTGTTAAAGAAAGAAAGACATTCTGTGCTTCTCCAGGAGCAGAGATGAGAAGTGCTGATCTGCAGGGATATATGACTGTTTGCATGTTGTGTTGTGGATGCAGCCCGCAGCACATGGGTGGGGGCTGGGCGAGAGTGTGTGTGTGTGTATGGGGGGCTCTGTGGGAAATGGGGGATGGTGCGCCTTAAGCAAGAGCTGGAATTTAAAGAAACAGTACATATTTTTCTGTAGTGACCTGCTAAATTAAGCTTCACTATGTTTACCATCATCATTATTATTTCTATATTATTATATTCATAGTTTAGGTTAGAGGGTTGTTCTCTAGGTATTCAAATCTCATAATTAGGGCTCTCACGATTAATTGTCTATGAAATAATTGTGATTATGGCGATTGATTGTCTGTTTAAGGCTTTGACAATATAACCGTTAATGACAATTTATTTATTCAATGAAGAAAATATATACTTTAGAAATCTGAAAATGTTGTAATTAATAACTAACTTATATTCTATACATGCTTTCCTGTAGCTCAGTGGTAAGAGCATTGCGTTAACAACGCAAGGTTGTGTGTTGGATCCCAGGGGATTGCACATACCCATGTATAAATGTGTAGGATAATGCAGTGTAAGTCGCTTTGGATAAAAGCGTCTGCCAAATGCGTTAATGTAAATGTCTATTATTTACCGTAGAGTAGGGCTGTGCAATTCATGGAAAATTAATCGTAATCATCAATTTTGGCCTTCAATAATTACAAAAAAAAATGATCGAGGTAAAACAGTTATTGTGCCGCATTCCATTTTGGATTATCTTCTCTCTTCTTGTGTTATAAAACCACAGCGCACAGCTTTCATTTACAGTGGTTCAGCTGTGCTGTTTCCTTACATTTATTTTTCAGTTAAGTTCACAGTTTAAAAGCCAAGTTTTAAGAAGATGTCTATGTTGTTTCAAAGGTTAGTTAGTAGTTGTTAAATAATCGGGATCTCAACATCGGCCAAACTAATGGTGATTATGATTTTTGTCGAGCAGCCCTATTGTAGAGTGACCTTCACAGAGAAGACCTGAGTCTTGAGCGCTAAAACTAGATATGAGGGTCTTGCTGTGTGGATGCAGCAAGTCTGGAAACTACACAAATCAACCAAAAAATGTAAAGCCAACACAACTGAAATGATGGAGACATAACATTTGCTGATCAAGGACAGTGGATGTAAAATGCAACAGATACTGCAGATCAGCCTTGTTTTCTAAGGATTCACAATAATTGCGGTTATCTGAAATAATTGCGACGAGACGATTATTTAATAATTGTGACAGCCCTACTCATGGACATTGACAGAGGGACTTGTACAGATCCGGTTTTGAGATCTTTTGGGTTCGTAACCAAGCACACTGAAGACTGAACACCCTAGCCACCGCATCGCAGCTGTGTAGTAACCATTAAAAGACATCATTGCATACAATCATGCTAAAATCCTCAGAATACCTTAGTTACCACATACCAACACCCGGCAACCACTCACAAACCACAAGCATCATGTAGGTGACATTAGAAGCAGAGAATGTAAAGATCTTATTTTTTGCTCCGGGATGATTTGTTTTAAGTAGAGAGAACAGGTTTATTTGAGGACGGGTGTTGTCCAGTGGAGGACAGTGGTAGCGCAAGCCGGCGTTCATGTCCTCGGACAGGTTTGGTTTGATCGATGAGGATGCTGAGGTCAGATTGATATACTCGATTCATGTGCTCGGATGATCGGATCAGAATTCTGTGATTTGTCAAATGGTTGTTGGAGTTTTAATGTCACGCAGGAATAATCTGTGTCTTCTGTTGTTTGTTTATGTTAAATTGTGTTTGCCCATCAGGAACTTGATGGCAATAGGACATTTGTGGAAAGTGTTTGGGTTCTGTAACATAAAAAAATATATTTCACTTGTTTTATCGTTGAATGGTGTGCGTTGTGAATTTCCTCTGCGTTATTTACACGAGGTCTGCTAATGCGTGTGTTAAAATCTCCCTCTTGTGTTTTGTATTTTGTGCTGAGTCGGCTCTTTACAGAAGAAGATGAAATGTTATCCAAACATGAGATGATGTTTAGGGATTCGCTCTGATTGATTATAATTGACTGTCTCTGTGGGTGTGGAGGATGGTGGAAGTCATGAATGAGCAGTTCTCTCCTCGCTTTCATTCTCATCTCCTCCACAGTTCTCAGATCTGAGCGATGAACAAAATGAGGTTCAGATCTTTGACTGCTCACTTTATTAGCCGTAATGCACAGGAGAAAGTGATGTCGGGCGGTTTCTATGCAGAAGAGAGAGATCTCTGTATTGTTTGTTTCTTACAGCAGAAGCGAGTGGAAGGTGTTTGCAGGAGTTTGGAAAGAGGTGATGATTTATTGAGGGATTGTGACATTCATTTAGACCTCACCTAGCTTTATTTTGTGAGTTTTATGTCGCTGGGGCCTTTAAAGAAGCTCTGCTCTCTGTATGATTCTTTGTGGGGGAATTTAGTATGGTGCATCTCTAGTGAATATCATTTTGGATGGAAGCGTTTCTTGGACAGCCCGTGTGAACTTCATTTTTCAAAGCTTTTGGTAATAATCTGTCCGTTCTCTCCAAATCGCTCTGGATAAAAGCGTCTGCTAAATGTTCTCTTTATTTGTTGTCATTTATTTTTTAATTTATAAAATGAACAAGATTTCTATGTGTCAAGTCCTTGCTTTTATATTGTGTAATATTTATGAATGCGGTTTGAATAGAATGTATTTGTTTAAAGCTTTGAAGCACCTTGTTATCTGAAGTTTATCACAAGGTGGCATTTACAGACAACTTTCTTCAATAAGATGAAGTAAATAAAGGGGTTGATTTCTGTCAGTTGTTCAGTGGCTGTGTGTGAATGTGATGTAAGTTCATCTTCCTCATGTTCTTGCGCTTCTTGTATACACACTAATGTACGAGGTTTGTTAACGATGTGTATCAGGTTGTGTTAGTTCTGATGGTGGTCTCTCTCTCTCTCTCTCTCTCTCTCTCTCTCTCTCTCTCTCTCTCTCTCGTCATTTGTTTACTCTCACAGATAACTCTTATCTGGGCTCAGGCCACACGGGCAGAGTGCCATACGCAAACACAGATATTTCTCAGGCGTTACCTCTCGCACGGGCCTCGTGGTTAGCTCAAGAGCTCCATGAAATGACTGGTTTGTGAATGTTTACGGTTGACAGCCGGTGTTGTGTTCTCATTGAGACGAGCATCGTGTTAGCAGACACGTGTATGCAGGTAAACATGTATGGAATGCGGTACATCGAGCTGAACCTTCTACATGACAGTTGTTGGTTGTTTTGTGTATCTGTTCTGATTTCATTAGTAACAGAAGTTTCTTTTTCTGTCATGAGGAATAGCACAGAAAGGAGGTTGGACCACATTGAAGACGCGATTGATAGCTCTTGTGTGAAGATCGCTTGCATGTCTCTGTGTGTGTTGTCTTTGGAAGGCGTTTGTTGTGTGTCTGGGCCCCGTCTGGCCCCTGCAGTGACCCCCCTGGGCTTTTGTTTCGGCCGGTCTGTGTTCAGATATGTCCCGACTCCCGTGGCTGTGGGCTGTTTGTTGTTCTCTGGTGTCATGCTGTGATGGTGCAGGGGTGAAGCGAGCCCGCTGGACACACAGAATACTGACGGCATCTTCATCCGGAAGTGATGAGCTGGTGTCACTAAATTAAATTGATAATGTGATTATTACAAATGAAATCGAGCTCGTCTTTAAGATTTTCTGTAGCATTGTGATATTTGAGACATTTTTTAATAAAGTCACATTATGTGGATAATGGGCATTCTCTAAGGGCACACATCACAGCCAGCTGTAAAAAGATGAACAATATTTTTACCGTCACCTTTATCCAGCCGATGAACAATAAACCATTTGACAGCCAATTAAAATCCATTTTTCATTTCAAGAGCTCACACTGAACATAAGAACCTGCAGCGCGTGAGCTTGCAGATTTACCATAAAGCGTGTTTTAAGGTCCATTATGAGTCCGAGCTGTTGCTGTTTTCCACCTGACAGAGCAGATTCATGAACAGAAGTCTGGCTCTGGTGTGGCTGAGATGGAAACGGGGCAGATGGAGGTGTTCTGTGGATAATCCTGACTCCCAGGCTCCTCTCGTGACCTCTCCGTCTCCATCTTGACGTCCAGCTGTCGTCAGACATCAGCGGCCGTCGCTTCTGCCTTGAGCTGCTGTGAAAGAAGCTGCAGAAATATTTTGCTCTGCTCAAGCTGAACGCATGCTAATGTTTAGAGAAGGAGATTGAGATCAAACGTTTTTCATTCATTCGTGAGTTTGAAATGGTTCATGAGCATTTTTTCAGAAGTCTATATGAAGATTCGGGTACTCCCTTCAAATTGTTTTATAATTATCTTGTTTTTTTATTGTGCCATTCCAATTAATATCAATCAAACTTCAGTTGCATTGTTTTGATTTAAGCCACAATAACTAAAAAAAATAAAGCCAACTTACACAATAAAAAGATGAGTTCTCTCATTTTGGAACCAAACTCTTCATATGTGTCTTGACAGAAATGTTGGGATATAAAAGGAGTCGAGCTGTACGAGTTTGCTAGTCTCACACACGTATTAGCCGAGTTAAATGAATGTGTGTTTTATTATGGGATTAATCTTGAATGATGTGATTTCAGTGAAGTGTGCAGTCATTGATGGAGCGATACTGTGTGAGAAGATGTGAGATGTTTTGTGGGGTGGCGGAGGTCACGCTTTTGTCATGGAAAACGCAGTCGTGACCACCTGCCACGAGGAGGCCCCGACAGCCACGGGTTCATGGGAAACTTCTTCCTAGAGCGCTGGCCTTTCTTAGCGTGACAATCCACTGGTTTGTTTTTATTCCATTGTTAGACGGCGTCTGGCTCGTGAGCTTGCATCTTCAAAGAGCAAAACATGACTGCCATCATAAAAATAGTCCAAAAACCTCTCCTAACACAATCCTGGGTTGATTTATAAAATGTGCGCTTGAAAAACCGACCAATGAAATATCTCTGCGTTGTTTACGGTTGGTTAGATAGTTTACTAATGTAAATAACAAGGTATTCTGTGACATTTTTAAATGAATGTTTGCTGGAGCACTTCATGCATTAAACTCCACATGTCAGTCTGGATCCCTGACCTACTTACAGACCCGTCTCACACACAGAATCCCTCCGTCCGTCTGGGTTGGAACAAGGTTTTTAAAGCCAAACACGTTTAAAGTGAATGAGGTGATCTTGTTTCAGTCTGAGCGACCTCAGAATGCCTCTCGTCCTCAGAGCCGCTGTTCTCTCTTTTTGATTGCGATCAGACTCGATTGTTGTTATTGTTCGCTGTGGTTATGTGCTCGAGTTGTGGTTTGCATTTCATGCCAGCGGCTATAAATAGATTTTTGTAGGAGAACCTGAATGCGTGGAGATGTGGGTGAGGAAAAACCCCTTTTGTTGTCTAAATGGACGTCTGCCAAACGGCGGGCGAGTGTTTTTGGAGGTGATGGAGTGGAGAGATTGTTGTTTCTCTTTATGTCGACTGAAAGAGAAGATTGTTTGTGTTGTCATCGTTGAGACGCTCTCCACAACAACACTGTCTGTTTATGTTCATTCACACATCATCACACAAACGTCTGTTTATTGGGGATATGAAATGTAACCTCAACTTTTATTTTGTTGATTTTGCTTTGCACCGTTTAAAGTAAACCAGAAGTCAAATGTTTATAGACACCTGACAGAATCCTTCAAATATTTAAAGATGATTTTCTGATGTCGTCACATACCATAAAGCAGTTGTAAGAGTTGAGATGGTTGATAGTATGTTGTGTGACGTATATGTCGACACTGCAGATGCTCGTCTGGATGTTGTATTATCATGTAAAACACTTGTCATATCTTCATTGGTCTTTGAGGTCATTATAGACGGTCGCGCAGACGTCTTTACACATGCAAATGCTCTTGTGGGATCACATATGTGTTTTGTAATGCAAAGAAAACGCCTCCTTTACTTAAGAAGCATGAAATAAATGTTTCTTGAGACTCTAGTCTAGATGAATGCTGTGATTCTCAGAACATCATAAAGAAAATAAAACGCAAAAAAGTTTATAAAGCTTCAGACATTTTCGCGTGCATGTATTTGCTTTGAATGGTGTTTGATTCATAAACGCATTTAATAATCTGCAGCACAGGGACATTCCAGTGGCTCTATAGATGTAGAGAAGGCCTTGATCCACCTCCAGTCGTTTCCAGTGCTGTTGAAGCACATATGATGAAAGATTTATTTGTAACGTTTAATAGACACTAAGGTGAATCGTGGGCGATCCTGATCGGTTTTGAACAGATTTTTAATGAATTGTTAAAATGCTTTTCAGTGAAGTGAAGTTTTTTTAACCATATTTTACGTTTGCATTCCGTGAAAACAGATCTGACACTGATATTTTATTTACAATGTAAACTATATCACCTGTTTGCCTTCTGTATTTTGTTTATATCACAATATGCACATTTGCAATATCATGCAGCAGTACACTGTCAAAATACATAAAAGTACACTTTGATTTGTAGAAGAGGCAGTATTTGAGTAGATCAGTGTTCAAGGGATACTTCAGCCACGAAACAACATTTCTAGAGATGGCCCGATCACACTGTTTGTGCCCCGATCCCCTCATTTTATTTTGAGGATCTGTCGATCTGAGTCCCGATCCGATACTTGTATTTTCCTAGAGCTAGGTGCATGCTCCAGGTATATTAAGGTTATTAAAATATGACTATTTAACAGTTCAGCATTCTATAAATGATAGCCGAACATATTGTCGCAAACATAATGACAGAATTCGTCTTTTCAACTAATATTCTAATAGCAGGGTTAGATTGAACATTAAAACGGCCATTTTATTAAATGAAGTTTAGTTGAAATGCTTTTATTGCAGCTGGACAGGAGTTTTGTCCTCATGAGACAGAATAACACAGCTTCATGCAACACTGCCTCAAAACTAAAACACAAGACACAATACTGCAAGTTACCTCTGTGTGCTCACATAAGTTATATATATCTTTGAGCTTTCAGTTTGAAACAAAGAGAAACAGCATCTCTGTTGTGTTCATGCCTCTCATCTGTGTCATTAAGTTTGTTGTAAAGCTCCGGTAGAGCGCTGTATGAAGGAAGAAATCAGACGCTAACCCGTCTTCTCCATCACAGCGTCACAGGATGAGTGAACTGGCTGTAATCCCTCAGCTTTTTCAGGGTTTGGTTTTAAATGATTATTATTGAACAAAGCTCCGTTGCTAACGCCAAGTGGAATGCTCGCGCTGCAGACATACAAGCGGCTGTTTGGCTGCACACTTCCACACCGCGCAGACAAAGCTGTCACAGCCCGCGCTCTCCTTTACCAAACTCGTGTGATGACAGAGGTGATCGGAAATGATCGGGCAAAATATACAGTCGTGGCCAAAAAGTTTTGAGGATTACATAAATATTGGAAATTGGAGAAGTTGCTGCTTAAGTTTTTATAATAGCAATTTGCATATACTCCAGAATGTTATGAAGAGTGATCAGATGAATTGCATAGTCCTTCTTTGCCATGAAAATGAACTTAATCCCAAAAAAACCTTTCCACTGCATTTCATTGCTGTCATTAAAGGACCTGCTGAGATCATTTCAGTAATCATCTTGTTAACTCAGGTGAGAATGTTGACAAGCACAAGGCTGGAGATCATTATGTCAGGCTGATTGGGTTAGAATGGCAGACTTGACATGTTAAAAGGAGGGTGATGCTTGAAATCATTGTTCTTCCATTGATAACCATGGTGACCTGCAAAGAAACGCGTGCAGCCATCATTGCGGTGCATGAAAATGGCTTCACAGGCAAGGATATTGTGGCTACTAAGATTGCACCTAAATCAACCATTTATAGGTTCATCAAGAACTTCAAGGAAAGAGGTTCAATTCTTGTAAAGAAGGCTTCAGGGCGTCCAAGAAAGTCCAGCAAGCGCCAGGATCGTCTCCTGAAGAGGATTCAGCTGCGGGATCGGAGTGCCACCAGTGCAGAGCTTGCTCAGGAATGGCAGCAGGCAGGTGTGAGCGCATCTGCACGCACAGTGAGGCGAAGACTTTTGGAAGATGGCCTGGTGTCAAGAAGGGCAGCAAAGAAGCCACTTCTCTCCAAAAAAAACATCAGGGACAGATTGATCTTCTGCAGAAAGTATAGTGAATGGACTGCTGAGGACTGGGGCAAAGTCATATTCTCCGATGAAGCCCCTTTCCGATTGTTTGGGGCATCTGGAAAAAGGCTTGTCCGGAGAAGAAAAGGTGAGCGCTACCATCAGTCCTGTGTCATGCCAACAGTAAAGCATCCTAACACCATTCATGTGTGGGGTTGCTTCTCATCCAAGGGAGTGGGCTCACTCACTATTCTGCCCAAAAACACAGCCATGAATAAAGAATGGTACCAAAACACCCTCCAGCAGCAACTTCTTCCAACAATCCAACAACAGTTTGGTGAAGAACAATGCATTTTCCAGCACGATGGAGCACCGTGCCATAAGGCAAAAGTGATAACTAAGTGGCTCGGGGACCAGAATGTTGAAATTTTGGGTCCATGGCCTGGAAATTCCCCAGATCTTAATCCCATTGAGAACTTGTGGTCAATCCTCAAGAGGCGGGTGGACAAAGAAAAACCCACTAATTCTGACAAACTCCAAGAAGTTATTATGAAAGAATGGGTTGCTATCAGTCAGGATTTGGCCCAGAAGTTGATGGAGAGCATGCCCAGTCGAATTGCAGAGGTCCTGAAAAAGAAGGGCCAACACTGCAAATACTGACTCTTTGCATAAATGTCATGTAATTGTCGATAAAAGCCTTTGAAACGTATGAAGTGCTTGTAATTATATTTCAGTACATCACAGAAACAACTGAAACAAAGATCTAAAAGCAGTTTAGCAGCAAACTTTTTTAAACGAATATTTATGTAATTCTCAAAACTTTTGGCCACGACTGTAGATCCCCATCTTTGCGTCATCCCTAAAAATGTCCCTATAAAGTGATCCATCGATCAAAGAACGGCTCGACACGGCTCTGTGGTCTTAACAAAGGTCTTCTGAAGCCAATCCATGCGTTTGTTTAAGAGAAATATCCATATTGACAGTGCTATTAATGTTGATGTCTAACTTCCGGTTTCCCTCGGTTGCGCGTGAACCTGAGGCTTGTTTTTCTGGCAAATGAGGCTGATGAAACCTGCTAGAGGAGACGGTCAGCGGAACTTACGACAAGCCTGCGTTATTTGCCGGAGAGGGTTAAGATGAAAATTCTGTCATCATTTACTCACCCTATTTATTATATTGTTCCCAAACCCGTTTACATTTCTGAACACAAAGGAAGATATTTCAAAGAATCTCATCCCTCATTTACTGCCATAGTAGGGTATATTAATACTATCGGGGTCAATGGGGGATGAGATCTGTTTGGGTACTGTCATTCTTCTAAATATCTTCCTTTGTGTTTAGAAAAGAAATGTATTCAGGACAGGTTTGCAATCCAAGGGCGAGTAAATGATGACAGAATTTGATGTTCACAACATTGAACATGAACACACATACCTTTGAGAAGATTGTGTTGAAACTTTGTGATCGGCCTTCTGCTAAACACTGGAGTTCTTACTGTCACGCACCAAATGATTTAAGCATGCAGATTAGGACAGATGTTTGCGTCATTTACAATCATTCCAAGAATTTTAAAGGGACAGTTCATCACAAATTAAAACTCTCATGGTTTCTATTCATCGTCATGTCAAACCTTTGAGTTTCTTCAGCAAAACACTGTAACGAGGAAAGCCGTGAGACAAGGAGGCGGGGCCGGTGCCGTGAGTGATAATGTGTATCAGCGGTCCCGCATCCTTGTGTCACGGCTCTCGTCTCGCTTTCCTAGTTACAAACACAAAAGAAGATATTTTGAAGAATGTCGAGACATTTCTTTTGTGTTATTTTTCCTGCTGTTGTATAATTTCTTTTCATTATGTCTACACTGTTCTATTCTAATGTGTCTATTGCTACAATAGTCTGCAGAAGAGGCAGGTCAAGGAAAAAATAACATTTTTCATTGCATCTTACAGTCCGCTAGTGTTTATAGATGAATAACTGCAGTGATCGGACACACACACACACACACACACGTTTATCTTTATGTGTGATGGATGAGTGATCTATTGAGATGACCGTAATAAGCCGGATGTATGATGGCCTTCTCATTTGTCTTAAACATCTGAATATTCTGAAGGATCAATTCCTCTTTGACCTGAGTGCGCCTCCGTCATGCTGCCAGCTTCCAGAACATCAACTGCGCCTCTCGTGAGGAACGGGATTTACAGGCACTGACATGTCATAGTTATAAAACAGTCCCAAGTCTTTGTTCTCCCAAGATGCCCTTCTGTACGCCCACATGCGTCTTGATAGTTTCACGCTGTCTTGTGTGGACTTAAATCTCTTTTTTAATGTTGAATGTTCACATGGTAAACGTTGATGTTCACTGTCAGTCGGTCGGCCAACTAGATCTAGTCATCTTCATACATTGAACATATTAGATGGACTGCTGGTTTTGAATAATAACACATTTTTGTGTAGTTTATACAGACCCCTTTTTGTGTATGATAGCAGAAGTCAAACTTTGAGTAATACTCTCATCATCATTTGCTTTATTTCTTATAGATATGAGGACGGTTGTGAAGAGTGTGTTAAACGCTGGAGACACCGGTCATAGTGTGTTAATAGACTCATTCAGGGATAATACAGACCCGTGTGTGTGTGAGATCCCTCAGAAAGACAGATGCTGGTAATTAAGTTCTCATGTCGGTGTTGTTAATGGGCGGCTGTGATGAGTGAATATAATGTTTAATGATGAAGAATTGTGATAAGAACAAAGTCTCTGAGGTTCATAAGTCTCATTGTAGGTTTTTGGCTTCTCTTGTGATGTTTGCTTGTGTCGCTGTAACTGTGAGTCTCAGATTCCCTTTGAAAGTGTTTATGGGCTGTGTGATGTAACAGATTTTAATTTTAGATTGCAGTTTCTTCACAGACATGTGTAACATTGTTCCTGAAGTTTTGTGATTATTATGACTGTAGTCCTTCATTTTTGCCTCTCTATTGCCATCGCAACATGACGTTTCGGATGACTTTATGTACTTATCTTTACATGTTGAAATCAAATGATGTCAAACTGACAGTAAAATCAGAGCCAACATCTCAAACTGTAAGTATTTTCTTCATCAAGTCTACCGATCAGGATGAGCGGACAATTTATTTCAACTCTGATTTCTGATGTACTGGCCCAAAACGGCTTTATTCATTTGAATCCCTAAAAAGTCATCGATTTCTCGATTTTTCTTCTCGATTCTACTTGGCCTGACAGTGTCTGATTGGATGAAGTTGTGGATTTCTTTGGTGAAAAAGTTTCACAGGGGATTTGAAGTACTATTTTGTGTAATTGTACAGCCAGAACATCATAGTGTTTCAAGACATGAGCTGGAGATCTAGTTCATATATGTGAGATGATGTGAAGTACAGCAGTTCTGTGGACTGTAATGACTAGGGCTGGGACCATATATCGTGTCATTTTTATGCTCCGTTTCTCAATCAATTAGGGTTAAACGCCGCCACATCCGAAAGCCAGAGGGCGCTCTCGAGTAGGCGTATTCTGACGCAACATTAGTATACGCACGTCTGAATCTCACGAGAAATTGTCCACCACCCGGATATTTCTCGCCTACTGTTTTATGAATACTAACGAATCGGACATACTTTTCATTCGCCTACTGCTTTTCACCTACTATATAGCAAGGAAGTATGCCATTTCGAACGCAGCCGTAGTGATTTTAGATGGAGCAGTACTTCCTGCTGATCAAAGAGACGTAGTTCACGGAAGAGCGGTGCATGAAACAGAATCGAAGCCTTTGCGATTTCAGAATGGACCTAGACAGGTAGAAGTAGTGTGAACGGCGATATATATCGTTACAGGCCTAGTAATGACTCTTCCAGAAGTCTTGAGGTGAATCGTACGTGTCAAAATAAATGTCTGAATGTGTTTCATCTGTAAACAGGTTGAATAGTTTGGAGCGTGATCTCTCTCTCTCTCTGTTTGACCCTCCGCTTTTTCTTCTGTCATGACAGCACAGAGTCAGAGTCGCTAATTGGGATATTTCTGTTCGGCTGTCAGCAGAATTATTGCTGCTAAGTGTTAAACTCCCACATATTTAATACAAACGCTTGTGTGTGTGTGTGTGTGTGTGTGTGTCTCACGCAGTTTGAAGTTTATTTCCAGCACTGGGAGTTGATTAAGCAGAAATCATGCTTTGAGAATTCTTCAGGACAGCGTTTCAGAATGTAACCCGCCGTGAGGCCAGTGAGAAAAGAAAGCGGTGAAATGTCTTGAAATGATTGGCTGCTGCCGTCTGCTCTATACTACCCACAATTCTCAAGATGGTGTTGTGCAGCGAAACGTCGAGCGAGATTGAGGGCTTCTGTCAGCGGATCCGTCTTCAAATCCAGTGATTCGCTTTCTTCTCGACAGATGCCTTTTATGTGAACAAACTGTATTTATAATCATCATTCTGTCTTCCTCGGGGAATAGAATGTGTGTTTGAACTATTTCATTCTGGGATTTATTTTCTCTTCCCTGTGGAGTAATAAAATGCATTCAAGCATATTTAATGAAATATATCTTGTGTTTTTGACACAATTTATTTGCAAACATAAACCGTTTTGCCTCAGTGAACACCGGTGGGAATAAAGTAAAAAACAATAATGATGTTAAGTCCCCCTGTTAGTTTGAACACATGTTCCTGCTCTTATATTATAATATGAAGTTTGTAAAATGTGTTTCTGGGTTTCTGTTGACATCAGTATCTAGTAATCCGCTGGGTTGTAGAAATTACAACATGCGTTTTTCCATTTCTTTAACCCATCAAGACAAATGAAGACATTTCAACTTGTTTCTATAACTTACATCAACTTATAACTCTTTGTAGTGTGTTTGTGCTACAGACTCACACGTGTGTGTATGCTTGAGCATGTTCAGAAATGGAGCATGATAAACTGAGATCGATTTACGGTCTTTAGATTTTCTCTTTGGTCCAGTCGGTCTGCACAGAAGCTGTTGTTTGAAGAAGGCCTCGGTTGTTTCGTGGTTTTCTCCGTCTGGTTTTAATTTCGATCGGAGGTCTCGGCAGGAATGTGGAGGTGGTGTTTGGGGGTCTGTGTGCGGTCGTGTGCACTTGAAATGCACTTGAAATGAGATCCAGACTTGCTCTCTTTTCATTTGATCTGGCCAGAGATCTCTTCACTTGAAACACAAATGTGCTTTCAGTTCAACAGCAAATCATTTTCTGCCTGCATGTAAATCGCTTTGAGTATGAAAGAATTGTTTTGTGTGTTTATTCTGGTTGTTGACAGACTCGACCTCATCCGTTATTCTCTAATAAGAAAACACTTAGTTATCGACCCTTTAAAAATGCTCACATACATCACTGTTTGAGTTCATCACTGTGATGTCATTGCTGTAGGACTATTTATTAACTGTTCGTTAACACTATTAAATATCCCTATAAGCAACAATCGTGTCGTAGGTTTTGCGAATGTCAGAATGGTGAAACTGAGCCAGCTGACGTTCATCAAACAGATTTTAAAACCGTAAAATTCTATTGGCTGTGTAATGTTGATGCACTAATGCGTCTCTCAGGGTCTCGGTTCTGAAGTCATGTTTTAGTGCGTACTTCCTTTTGTGTGTCTGACATCTGCTATTGCCATTAGCTGTAATGTCCCCATGGCAGCGCGTGAGTTTGGCTGTGAATGCTGATGAGGGTCTGTCGTGATGCGTTCTGAGTGGGACACACACACACACGCGCGTGCACGCCGTCATGCCGTTGGTGTGCATCGGGGATGTCTTAAGCGTGTGTGTGTTTATTTTCCCTGTGTTTGTGTATGTGCAGCTGACTGAAAAGGTCTTTGTCTACGGAGAGGAGGAAAAGCGCTACTCCCACATTCGCCGTTGCCTAGCGACCGCAATGCACAGATTGTGGAGAACATCTGTCGTGGCCGCTGCTGCCAAATTGGTGTTGTATAGTAAACAGGGCTCACGCTCGCCCGCCTTCCGCCTCGCTGCTCTTTTGTGCTGCTCTAAGATCAGTTTCACAGCTCCCCGTGATGAATGAGAGATGATGAAACTGTTCTGTTATCAGTGTGAAGTTCTCATGACCCTGACTCGGCCTCTGCTGGACTGCAGCTCAAGGGCACGGTGTCCTTGTTTACATGTGACAGCGTTGCTAAAACATGTAAACTGATGTGTGTGGGTTTGTTGTGATTATGATCGACTCTGGGGGATCTTTATGATTTTTTATATCCTGCTGAACCTGATGGAGGTGAATGTTTTAGACTGACATGTAACACGTGATGTTAAAGACTTATTTCGGTCTGCATTATGTTGGAAAAGCAGAAGAATAAAGTCTGCTTTTATTATTATAAAGAACACACAAATACAAATAATACATTTACACGTTTACATTCATTCATTTAGCAGACCAGAGAGCATTTAACATTTTGTCAGTAAAACTAATAAATATGTTTCATATAATACATATAATTGCTCTACATTTATTTCAAAATAATTATATGAAAGGTGCTGTATATTACAGTAATAAGAAAATAATATTTTTGTTTTGTGGTATTGAAGTGGATGCTGTGAGATGATGTTAATGCAGTGTTCAGTATCAGCTGATGCGGTGGAGTTGAAAGGTCATTCACCTCAAACACGCTGTGCTCTCATCCATCCTTGAGCTTTGATTTATGATAAACCTCCTCTCGCTGGTGTGTGACGCAATCTCATGTGTTACTGCCGGTCATCTGTGTGCTGCTGGAAGAGTTCACATGAATGTACTCAATCTCACATTGTTAGTTGTGTCATTGATCTGCAGATGTTCAGAATAACCCCTTGTTTACACCACACGCATCTGCGGCACGCACCGGCTCCGGCGAGGCTTTCCTGTCCTCAATGCTGTGCCGGTGTACACCAGGAGCCTCTCAAAGCCAAGCGACTGAGTTCGCGAGACCATGTCATTTGCCGGTCCGATGTTGTTTTTCTTCATTTTTTTCGTGTTTTACATGATATTTGAGGGTTTGCCATAAGAAAGTTTGCTAAATGGATATGTTTGTCCGGTATATTGTGGTGTTTATTATGAGTCATGCTTTGATCCCTTACAAAAATGAACCATGGTTTTACTACACTTTCAACAAAAAAACATGATTATTATAGTTAAACAATATATTTTTCCACAAACATATCCATTTGGCCAACTGTCTTATGGTATAAAAACCCCTCAAAGCTCCTGAACTGATCAGCTCGGTGGCGGCGTCGGAGGCGTAACGCGCCGCACACACGTGCAGTGTAAATGAGGGGTCATGCTGTATACGGGCTGTTTGTAGATGTGACCTGTAGAGAGAGAGAGAGAGAGAGCAGGTTTTTGGTTAAGAATCATTCGTTTTTCTGCTGTGCTGCTGACCTTTGAAGAATTCACTCAATTCTCTCATCAGTTTTATCACCATTAACATTTTGTATTTCAAAGCAAAACAAACCCGTAACTGCTCTAACCTCAGATATTCAAGTTCAAGTTTATTATTTGTCACATACACAATCATACAGGGTATAATCAGCAGTGAAATGGAGGTTAGGACAGGTCCGCTCAATGGACAGTGCAAAAATTAAAAAATAAAAAAATAAATAAAAGATAATATATAATATATAACACAGGAGCATATATTTAAATATAAGTAGGAATAATATTAAAGAAATAGATAATAAGTAAAAAATAAGGAGTAAAATGTGCAATGAACTAGAATGTGCAAAACAGTCTACTGTGGATTTAATAAATATCAATATAAACAGGGATGTGCAAGAGAAATGTGCAAACAGGTTGTACTGGGTATGTACACATAGCAGCAATGCGGAAGATGGATAATGATGGGTGTTACAGTTAATTAAATGAGTCCTGAGGATGTTATGAGACTGAGTTTAGGAGCCTGATGGCCTGAGGATAGAAGCTCCTCCTCAGTCTCTCAGTTTTTGCCATCACGCTTCTGAAGCGCTTGCCCGATGGCAATTTGATGAAGAGACGGTTACCGGGGTGATTTGAGTCCTTGATTATTTTTACAGCTATGGTGATAACTCTTATTGTTTCTTATGTGTTGTGACAAAATACAATATAACAACTTGTCACTACTCACAAGACACGCATGAACAAACTAAATGTGGTGTTTTTGATATGCATATTTAAATCCAATTTCAATATTCACTTAATAAGCTTTTTCATTTGACCTGAGGAGACATTTATGAGTCATTTCAGTAGTTTAATGATCAATGTTTGTGCTGTTTGGAGCTTCAGTATTTTTTTATTTGTTTGTATAATGGCTGATATTTTTATAAAACAGACTGAAGAAAGCTTGTGGGATGTAAGGAAGGGTGAGGAAATGAGGTGAGATCTGCCTTCACATTCAGGTGAATTATTCCTTCAGAGATCATGTCATGTGACGCTGGTCTTTGGTAGCGTGTGAGGTGTTGTTTTGACAGACGGATCTCACAGCGTCTCTGTTTGTGGCATGTGGCCGGGATGCAGACGGTGTCGTCACTTGTGTCTGCAGGACTCTCTGAAACCCATGCGGTCGCTGTGATTGAACTCATGGTGTCGTCTGCTGTAGAACGTTCAGACCGCCCACATCATTCCCACTCATTCATCTACATGCACAGCTTTAAAAAATATCCGGACACTTAAGGGTGGCGGTGTCTTAAAAGTGACGTTGTGTTTTGTGTTGTTTCAGGACCCAGTCATGGCGAGGTGGAGACCCGTGAATGTTTGTATACTTTAACATCAACTGGGAGATTGAGAAGACGAACCGCAGCGGTGTGGAGCGGTGCGAGGACGAGAAGGACAAACGCTCTCACTGTTACGCCTCGTGGAGGAATAACTCGGGCAGTATTGAGCTGGTGAAGAAGGGATGCTGGCTGGATGACTTCAACTGCTACGACAGGTATCAATCTGAAAACATCTTCTTACACACCACATCAGAACACAATGTTGGTGGGGCTGGTGGTTTGGTTTGAAGAAACAGATGCTGAACAAAATACAACCATGACCACTTTATAGTTATGGTTCTTGATGGGAACATGTCTTTAAACTGCAGATGATAAAACCGTAGACCGCCCCACACTGCATTGATGTGACATATGATTGATTCTGAACGCCGGTGTCATTATGAGTTTGAGGATATTTTGCAGCGGTGTTACATCATGTGGAGGATTTATTCTCTTTTTAAATACGTTGAGGTCATCATCGTTCCAACAAAACAACCCATTCTTTAATATGAGAATTAAAACACAGGATGAGGAGTGTACAGTTTAAATCAAATGTATTTAGTCATTGAAATGTTGTATTTGTTTGGCTGAGGTCAGTGCTGTTTGGTTAAATTTAATGTCTGTTCTTTATATAGGAATGAAAACATTTATTGGTAAAATACATTTGTAAAAGTATTGATTTTGAGTATTCCTAATTCTGCCCAGTCCTACACGAGGAAGTGAAAGTTACTTTGATAGATGGTTTCAGCAGCAACAACATCAACAAAGGTTATGTGGCCCAACTCAACAGGGCTCCAGACTGCGCCTGAAACGCTCACAAACATATTCATTTGCGAGTGATATTTTTGCGGAGATCACCAGTGGAGACAATGCAAATGTACTCATTTTAAATTGGATGCAGCTGGACTTTTCCCGCACGCTCAGCACCAGCGATCTGCTCTCTGTTGTCTGGTGTCTACAAAAACACTGCGTGCACTCAACGACTGACATCTGGAGCTGCAGTGGCGGCATTACGCCACAGTGGGGGCGCTGTTTCGTTCTCAGCGCAGTGAGACGCTGAAGAGTTGCATTCGTTTCCTCCTAAAGAGCTAGAAGCTGTATTAGCTGTATTTCTCGGCTGTTCAAGTGAATATTGTCTCTGTTGCATCCAAGCACTTTTCATTTCTTGATAAGTTTCCATAAATGAATGTGGCGTACATCACTGTAATGTTTTCAGCTGTGCAGTTGAATCGGCGTTATACTGAACAGTGAGTTCGCCAGAATGAACGCACATCATGATCAGAACGACTCGCAAACTATGACTCCTTTGAACAGATTCCTTTAAACACAGTATTAGAGATCAGTCAATCATTTAAAACTCAGTGAACCACAAGACAACGCAGGATGTGAATGAGTTTTGCTCATTTAGGAAGATTGGTTAATTCAGTTGGTTATTTTGTGCTGAAAAGTTAGTTGAAAATGTTAAAAAGATTAGGCTATATTTGATTTTAAAGGTCTAGAGTGGGATACATAGCAACCACTAGCAGTGAGTTTGAGAATTGCAACCAATATCTCAGTCCTCCACTCACCCCTCTCTAGAAGCACGACGGTGGCCACCACAGTACAAAAAGATGTCGTCGCCTGAGACGGCGTGTCTTCTCATGTTGACGCAGGGAAGAGATCATCCGGGCATTAGAAAGACTGTAGAAAGAGCCATGTCTCATTGATTACATCAAATAAAAGGGTTTTAAGTATAAAAAGCAGGATACAAGTCAGGCAGGAGCTAGGACCTGCGTTAATATTATAAAGTCTTTCCAGCAGAGACGCATTAGCACTCGTGGTCTTAAGGCTTTTGGCCGAGATACTCATAGATATCTATGGAGATACTTTTCTGCAGAGAGACTGTGAAGAGAAAGATTCACCCCCGAGGAGGTTGCTTTGATTCCGATCAGTATGTGAGTAACATTGATTTTTCTGTTTGTTAGAACCAATATGTTGTTGTTTTTGTGATATTATCTGTGTGACGGAGCAGTTTTGAGCGTCTTTGTTTGGAACCAGGAATCTGGAACCAGTGTGCTGCTTGTATGTACTCGTGTCGCCTTGGCTTATTTTATTCATTTGCATTATTATTTGCGTGGTCTAAGCTATGATGAAGCTCAACATGTCACGCTTGCATTGCACAGCATGTTTGAGGGCAGAGCTAGCTAACAGGAAATAGCAACGCTGTTAAAGGCGTTCGATCTGGCAGCAAGATAGCAGTTAGGAGTAAGTTAGTAGACGTTTTTCCCCTTTGTAAAGTCAGGGACAACAGGACGAGGTACCGCAGGCTAGAGGGAGAGGAAGAGGACACGCGCGTTGTATAGCTGTTCGTCCGTTTAGGGCTGATGTACAAAACATGGCGGCTAATTCAATGCATGTAGGCCCGTTCTGTATGTAGATAGCAATAGATCATTCGAAGATAATGCAAACATAACGGTTCATTATGTAAGGTCTTTAAATATCTCTGAAGACATCGTTTTGTACATTGTATTGCATTTTCGTCAATAGATCCTAAAAATCCCACATTGCTCCTTTAAACAACTTTTCTGTTTGTTTAAATAAATGTAATATTTTTAATATTTGAAACTTAATAATTGTCATTTTGATCTATTTTTTAAAACTTAATACGTTGTTTGTAAAGTGTTATAGCCACATAAAGATACAGTTGGCCTACGTGTGTGTGTGTACAAAATCAGGATGGCACCACCTCCGGCTAATATTGAGTCAGGAAAAACCATAACTGAAAGTAGCCTATGTGATTTAAAAAAGAAATGAATGTTATGTGGCTCTTAAAAACAATTGGCACCTGTTCTTTCCCTATAGGAGCCATTCTGACATCATTTACTCACCCTTAGAGCTTGAAACCAAACAGTTCATTGACTACCATGATAGGAAAGAGTGCTTTATAAATGTCTTTGTTCTGTTGAACAAAAAAGAAGATATTTTGAGCAATGTAGGACAGCAAACAGGGCACTTTTTCTTATTTTTCTTACTACTGTAGTCAACAGTGGCCCAGCACTACATTCTTCCAAATATCTTTCTCTGTGTTCATCAGAACAAAGACATTTATACAGGTTTAGAACAAGTCGAGGGCAAGTAAATGATGACAGAATTTTCATATTTGGGTGAACTATCCCTTTAACTTCCGCTAGACCTCGGCAAAGAATCTACCACCGTGTCTACACCGGACAAAAGACATTAGAACACAATTTCATTTTGTCCACATCGGATGCGGCGCAACAATCCCATTAGAACACGCCGTGTGGGGTCGCGCTGGTCGCTGTTGAGTAGTTTTTATTTTTATTGAGTACAATTAATAAAATATTTATAAAAATGTATATGAATCTAAATGAGATATAAAATATGGTTATATTATAACAAACACAAACTGAAAGTTGACTGCAGAAATAAGGCTTTGCACACATGATGATATTCCAGTGGTTAGATGATATGTAGAGGAGTCAGTTGAGGACAACATAAAGATGTGCAGACACAATACTGGACCACTGAAACACAAGGGTCTTTTTTGACCTGCATGTGACAAAAGGAAGACTAAAGGTGGTCTCATGAGCGTTGACGTGTGCGAGACCTGTTGGCTTCTGTTCTGCTGTGTTTGACATGTGTTGTTTTAAATCACTCACGTCATCAGATCTGAGCTGTTTGGTTTTGTGAATGATGTGCTCTACTGAGGACAAGTGCCTAAAGACACACAACACCAGTCCAGTGACCAACAACATGGGACGGGACACATCGTGTTGTCATCATTTATTCAAATTTATGACTTATTGATTGTTTCAGCCGCTGTTGGACACATGAGTTTAACAGGCTGAAGAAAGGAGCTTTCTATTAAAGCACCAGATATTGAACCGTTTTATTTCAGAAGAGCCCGGAGTCTTTTGAAAGCCCAGTTCACACAAGAATGAAAATCCAAGTTCTTTCAAACCCGTGTGGCGTTTTAAAAATGTTTGAGGAGTCTCACAGAAGGTCATTGGGCTTTACATTGACGTTGCGGCCAGTATTTGAAATTTGTTGCTGAAGCGTTTGAGTTATATGTGTCTCGTCATGAGCACTTCGGGCAGACGGGGTCACTGAGAGTTCTCAGACATCTGTAGAACAATAAGATGTTTAGAAAGGGCCAGACATCCATCACATCACTGCAGGGACGCATCATCCGTGTTGTTTTTCTGAGAGCGTTACGTCCAAGAGCTCTTGTTGAGCAGGTGCTTGAGATTCCGTCTCAAATCACACATTAGTGCTGGAATGTAACGAGCGTCTCGTTTGGGTCTCATTATGACAGGCAGGATTGTGTGGCCACGGAGGAAAACCCTCAGGTGTTCTTCTGCTGCTGTGAGGGAAACTTCTGCAATGAGCGCTTCACACACCTGCCCGACGTCACCGATGGACCAGGTGAGCACAACTTTACTTGATTGCTTCAATTTAATCATCCTCGGTTGACATGAGAAAAACTGTTCATTTGCTCTTGCTCTCTCTCTCTCTAGCTCGCTCCATCTCTCTCTCTCTCCTTAGAAGCCTGTCTCACTTTCTCCCCAGAAGCCTGTCTCTCTCTCTCTTTCTCTCTCTCTCACTTTCTCCCAAGAAGCCTGTCTAACTCTCTCTCTCTCTCTCTCTCTCTCTTGTCTGTGTTGTGTGATAGAAATCGAGGCTCCTCCAGTCATGCCGTTTCTGTTGAATGTTCTGGTGCACTCTCTGCTACCCATCACAATGCTCTCCACGGCTCTGCTGCTGGCCTTCTGGATGTATCGCCACCGCAAGCCACCCTACGGACATGTGGATGTCAATGAGGTCCGACCGCTCTCTCTCTCTCTCTCTCTCTATGTTTCGTGTGTTTGAGGAATCATGAAACTGATTAATCCGCAGTATTTCATTTCCGCTTTCAGCTCTCGATTCCTGTCGTGTGTCTCCACCTGCTGGTGTTTTATTGTTGTTGTTTTACAGAGGTTTTAGGGTGTGTTCACATATGCCGTGTTTGGTTCGATTGAAACGTACTCTGGTGCGATTGCTGTGTTAGTGCAGTTTATTTGTGTAAGTGTGAACGCTGCCACCCGAACCCGGTGAAAAGATGGGTCTCTGTTCACTGTCAAACGACGATTCAAATATGAACGCAACACGTACCAAAGGCATCGTACCAAACCAAAAACAGGAAGTGATAACAATAAACTACGGCCTGAAAATCAAGTGATTTGGTGATATAAAAGGTGTTTATTAGATCTGTGCTAACAGAGGAATTCCTGGCGCTCTTCTCCTCACTTCATGAGGTCTCTGCGAGTTATCGGCTTGCTGCAGATCCGCTCTTATGTGCAGGCATACACTGAACACGTATAACCCAGCACACAGCATTGTTTTGGATGTCCGCTAAGTTCCGTTTTAAAATATAAATCATAAAAGCTGTCCAATCGGGTTTGCGACTTTACACGTGAGCTGTTAGGTTCCATATCATTAGGGTCGCTGTTCAAATGCCAGTCTGAACGCTAATTGAACCGGGACTAAATTACATTTTTTTCTTGTTTGGTCCAGACTGAAAGATCCAAAAGAACCGAACTACAAATATAAATTAAACTGAACTATATTTACTGATCTTGTGCCTCATTCAAAAGAAGAAAAATTCTCTTTTGCTCAAAATATGGAAGTGAAACTAAGACAATTCATTACTATATATATGAAATATACTGTATATCAGGGGGACTCCAAAGCCCCCCATTCAACAATATTCAAAGGCCCCACTCCCAATACCTCAACATTTCTACCCAATAAAATATTTTAGAGCTTAATATTAACTGGAAAAACAATAAGAAATTTCTTCTTTTTTTCTGTTTTTATGACAATATTGGTCATCTTGAGGCCTCCTTGGATGTCTTCTGTATATGTGTGACTCTGGCAGTCAGATCTCTCTATATTCAAATAGTATTTTTTTTTATTAGTGTTAAGACCGATGACTATAGATGCGTTTCGGCACATCTGGTAATATTTTGTGTGGTGTTGTGTTTTCAGGATCCCGGTCTGACTCCCTCGTCACCGATCGAGGGATTGAAACCTCTGCAGTTGCTGGAGATTAAAGCCAGGGGGCGCTTCGGCTGCGTGTGGAAGGCTCAGATGATGAATGAACATGTCGCCGTGAAGATATTCCCCATTCAGGTTCGTCCTTCGGTTTCTTCTGCTGCTTACCATAAGCCCTCTCAAGAGAACACGGTGGATTTTAGGTCCCAGACGTCTCATTCTTTTCTCCACTGTGGCTCACAGGACAAGCAGTCGTGGCAGAACGAGCGAGACATCTTCTCCACGCCGGGCATGAAGCACGAAAACCTTCTCTGCTACATCGGCGCTGAGAGACGCGGTTCAAACCTGGAGACGGAGTTCTGGCTGATCACAGAGTTCCACGAGAGGGTGAGAGTCAACCCTGTCCAGACGGGATTGTTTGTGTTAGCGTGTATGACTGTTTCACATCTCCTCTTGCGACGTCCAGGGTTCTCTGACGGACCACCTGAAGGGAAACGTGGTGAGCTGGAACGATCTGTGTCGCATCGCTGAGACGATGGCGTGTGGTCTGGCGTACCTTCACGAAGACGTCCTGCGGTTTAAAGAGGGTCCCAAACCTGCCATAGCCCACAGGTGTGTTAGCGAGCGTTCAGCTTCTGAGCGGTCACGTGATGTGTACATCTGTAACAACAGTGTGATCATGTCCAACCCACAGAGACATCAAGAGTAAAAATGTGATGTTGAAGGCCGATCTCACAGCTGTCATTGGTGATTTTGGTCTGGCGGTTCGCTTTGAACCTGGCGTACCTCCAGGAGACACACACGGTCAGGTAGGAAACTAGCAACCTCAAGGTCATGCCTTCCGTTCCCAGATGCATCCATGTGATGTCAACCATGAGAGACTCACCGTTTGAATGGTTGCTCCCGTCAGGTGGGCACGCGGCGGTACATGGCGCCAGAGGTGCTGGAGGGTGCCATCAACTTCCAGCGAGACGCGTTTCTGAGGATAGACATGTACGCCATGGGTCTGGTGCTCTGGGAGCTGGTGTCTCGCTGCAAAGCCGCTGACGGTGAGAGCAGGCGCACGCCGTCTAACATCGCACGCTGCGACAGCCGTATGCATGTATGAAACGGTCACGATTCGTGTGCTGTGTTCCTGTAGGTCCTGTAGACGAGTACATGTTGCCGTTTGAGGAGGAGATCGGGCAGCATCCGTCGCTGGAGGACCTTCAGGAGGTGGTGGTCCATAAGAAGTTGCGGCCGGTGTTTAAAGACTCCTGGTTGAAGCATTCCGTACGTGTCATTCTCCATGTAGACATTCATACGCTCGTACGATGGCTCTGTGTGTAAAGATGTTTCTCGTTGGGCTTGAACAGGGCCTGGCGCAGATGTGCGAGACGATCGAGGAGTGCTGGGATCACGACGCAGAGGCCAGACTTTCGGCCGGTTGCGTGGAGGAGCGAATCTCTCAGATACGCCGCGTGACCAGCGGCACTACCTCAGACTGCCTGGTTTCCATGGTGACGTCGGTCACCAACGTGGACCTGCCACCCAAAGAGTCCAGTATCTGATTCACGACCCTCGTCTTTCCAAACTCAGTGAATCTCAACAACACCGATGCAGCTGCTATTTTATCCGAACATTTTTCAACTTGATTCTTATGATTACTCTTGGTTTTATTTTCTCTACCAGCACACTTCTCGACTGCATTTTTAGCATCAGAGCAAACACAGGAGATTTTTATTCAAAATACGAACGGAGAGAGGACGTCTCGACACGCATTCAGGTGCCGACAAATGAATGCAGGCCGTGCAGGTACCTCAACATTTCACTTCTGCGTTTCGTTGGAGTTTTTCCCCCGCCGTGTCGTTCTGTCGCCGGACGCCATCGCCTTGGATAACCACGGTTACATCATCACTGCTGCAAACCCACGAGGATCATTAAGACTGTTACACGCGCAATTGAACTTCCTCGTGGGATTCACCTTTTTACTTTCACTTTCCGACAGTGCGTGCTATTCAAAATGACGGAAATCGTGTCTTTTACGGAACTAACGGGTGTCGGAGAACACGGAAAAAGACGACTGGACTGAATTCCTTTCCTTTGATTCTGTTTTGGTGACTGTGAAATGAGTTTGGCTGGAAATTTTCTCGAGCGGATTTGCCTGAAATCTCTGCGCTGGGTGGCTTGCATATGGGAATAGAGATGATGAGAACATTTAGTTTGGTACGGAAATCTTACTCAGGTATCTCGTGTCACGGGGTTGTGGGTCCATGACTGCCTTTCCCACATCATCACTAGGACAGAAATAATATGGTGCCCCCAGAATTTGAACACTAAATATCAAAACAATACATGCAAGACCATGATGTGGTGTGTGTGTGTGTGTGTGTGCGCGCGCGCGCTCAAGTGTGTGTGGTGTTAAAGCTGATGAAATGGTTTGGCTGGTGTGGTTGTGAAAACAGAAATGTTTGTTTCGTTTCTGTCTGTAATCTCTTGTAATAATGTCATGTGTTTTAGATATTTGCTTCAGTCTGTCTGTGTGTGCGTGTGTGTGAAAACAGCTCATCGTTCACCTCAAAATCAAAAGGAAATAAGAAAATGTATTTTGCATAAAGGAAGAGTTTCACGTGTACTTATTTCATACATTTTATTTGCCATTTGATTTATATTACTATAAGATATTGCAACGATTGAATCTTTTCATCAGCATAAATGAAATATGAACAGAATTTCTTACTTTCTTTTGATTTGGTGACGACGTGGGCAGGTTTTCGTGAGATTCGCGCAGAAAGTGTTTGGATTTGTGTCAGGTCCCTACATGTATTACCTCTTCTAACAGGGACCAAATTTGACTTTAACATCCTGCAATATTGACACACGGGCTAAAAACTTCGACTTCGATCACGTGAAGAAAATGAAACGATGAATGCAGAATATTTATTTTGTCTTAAAAGTGGTAGATTGTAATCTGCGTTTCCATATGCCATAATTCAAGCGAGAATTTCCACAGTGCTGCTGTTTGGGTGGTGATATATTCTGGTTTCTCCTCAGTAAACATCATCCTCAGATGCGACCGCGCCTCACCAGAAACGAAAAGGCTTCCGAGACGAAAGAGCGCAACGTAAAACAATAACGTTTGTTGTAAAAGGACAAAAAAAAGCGAAAGATGTTGTTCATGAACCACAGACCACCTCAGACCAGAAATACCTCAGATTTTCTAAGTGTATGACTTCTGTTATATATTTTGTTAGTTGTGTTGTAGTAAGTATATTTTGGTGTAAGTTGGATTTTATGATAGGGAAGACGTTTAAAAAAGATAAAAAAAAACAATGTTTGAAGAAGTGCTACCATGTCGTGTTGTATTAATGAGAGAAGCCCATGATGTAAATAGCTGTATACAGTTGTAGAATTCTGCCGATGTGATAGCGGGCACCGTTCTTCATTTCAGCTGAGCTATCTTCCTACACGCTTCTCTTGCGTCTTTGACTTCAGGGGACATTGAACCTTAAATGTTTGGCGCTTCTTCCAAAAACTCAAACGCCCCATTTGTACTTGCACAATTTTGTACGAATCCCTCCGACGGGGGACGAATTGTTCGAAAGCAGACTTAAGAAAGAACTGCGATGCGACTTGGCTCAAAGCACCCTTACCAAATTACCTTCGCCCCAAATGCACGATTGAAAAAAACAAACAAAGTTCAAACGAAGTGAGCTTTCATTACAGGGCCAAATAAAGGTTTGGTGTCCCTACAGTGCCATTTCCCTCTCTGTACCCATGATGCACTGCAGCGGTTGCTTCCAGAGCTTTAAGTTCTCTTTAATGGTGCCATATATCAGGAGTGGGACCGAAGGTCACAATGTTGTCGAGCTATTTTTGTTCTCTTGCTCCAGTGTGATTGCGCTTCTGTGACGTCTGGTCACACGCGTGACGTGGTGAGCCTTGTTTTGCTTTTCCTTTCGTACCGTATGTTCCACTTTCCATCTCAGACATTGAGACTTTCAGGAAACTGCATTTTCTTCAGGTTACCGTGGTGCTGATGCCGCTTTATCAAGTAGGAAAGTTCGCATGATTCTGCAAATGAAGAGTTTCCAATTGGCTCAGATGATGTAGCAAGCAATATCTCCAGCAATAGTTTGTGCGTTCTCTCTGTAGAACCTCTGGGCATTGATATAAACTTTCAGGATTTGATGGTGAATTGCTGTTTGATAACATGGATGGAAACCGGCTGTCATGTTTCACTGAACTGACCTCCTTGTTTTTATCTAGTAACATACGATATGTAGCCAAATCTCCTTGCATTTCTACATCTGCAAGTTTATAACCAAAGGGTTTTATTCTTTTCTTTTTTTATACATTCAAAATACATTCGTCTGTCTGTGTATATTTAACTATGGTTCATATTTCGCACCGTTGACGTACAGATACACAGAAATGGAAATGGTTGGTTTTTGACCCGCTGTTTTCATTGGGCTGTGTGCTGTAACCGTGTTTAATGGATTGAGCAGCGAGAGCTCGTTCTTGGATCACGAGAGACGTGATTTATGCAATACACTTCAACACTTCATTATGCACTAAAACACTCAGTATTTCTTAAGGATCCTCGACATCTTCAGCCATATTTGAACCCGATTAAAGAAATGATATTTCACATCTTTTGGACCGAGTTTGACTATTCATACAAAGCAAAACCACGAATAGCATCTTGAAATTTGGAAATCTTTCTCAGGGTCACGAATGTGACAAATTCTTTTGACTTTGGGCTGAAATATGACCTGGAGGTTTTCTGGACAGATTCTGTGAGATCAGAACAAAGCCGTACGTTTGTCTTTCCGGTTTCACGTTCGGTGGCGTTTGATTTGAGGCTCACCTGCTGGTTTATGAGTGCAACGATGTTTTCCTGTTTCATATCGGGAGTGTTGAGAACCTCTGGCCTTTAGAAAGACTCTGATGTGCCTGTTTGTGTGACTACTGAAGCAACCGCTGCTGTGCTGGCGTCACATTCTCTTCCTCCGCCTCTCACCTTCTCTTATACCTTGCAGAAAAAGCTATAAAAAATATACAGTATATATGAAAAAGTATCTATGTATGTATAAACTCTAAAGTGACCAGCTGTAACTCTGGATACAATCTTTGGTCCGGATTTTCAGGAAGCCGATACCTCAGAACTCACGTGAAACAGTGTTGCTTAGCTGGATTGTTGTGACTGTACACTCATTCATAACACGAACCACCAACCTCTTTTTATACTGACGTGACATGTATGATGACGCCCTCGACAGCTACACAACCTCTCTCCTCTCGCTCTCGGACTACAGCTGCTGGAAGTCAAATCCTGATTTTAGTCTGTTTGGTGGAGAAAACGGAACTCAAAGGTTGATATCCGGATGAATAAAGGATCCCAATAATGTACGAGCAAGTACTGTTCGGTAAACCTCGGGCCTCATTAATCTGATTTCAAGATTTGGCTGTTCGTCGTTGGAATCTTAAAGTCAACGCATAAATAAATGCGCTTGAGAAGCGTCGCGCGAGCGAGCGAGATGAGAGAGGTTTTCTCGGATGCCTTGTCAAGGGGTGATCTTTCAAATGCTGTTTCTTTACCAGACTATGTGAAATGTACATGTTGTAGGTTATCTTTCACTATTGTAGCTGAACCTGTAGAACACACATGACTTGTACTACTGATTTTAACATGAATATACTGAAGTCTGTATGAGACCAGATGCATACAGAGAGTGGAGCTTGTTGCTGTAAAATCCCTTTTTTTGGCTGAAGAGAATGTTAAAGTTCTACATCTATCAGATGCCCGGGTCAAATCCACAACCGTCGTATTGCCGTAATGAACTGAGGATTTTCTTGAATGATCATTGTAACATAGTTCTTTAATTTGCAGTGAACCATTGTTCCTTTTTACTGTGGTAATTTTAGAACTCAGCGTCCAGATCTTGGACTAGATTTGTCTAGTTGTTGGGATGTGGTTGTTTCTACTCCGCATTGGTGCCAGAATAAACCAGTATGAATGTAGTATTTGCCCAGTGTGAAACAACGACACCCTGACTGTTAGAGAATAAATACTAGAAAGGATTATTTCAACTTTATCTTTTTGTATATGAAAGTAAACAATAAATACTGATAAAGCATCATTTGATCGTCTTGTCATCTTTAAATCTGCCTTGCCTTTAAGGTCAAAGTGTGTGTGTTTGTGTGCATATATGACTTTGAATATGTGGTGAATGATATGGACAATTCCAGCGTTATGGACGTGACATAAAAATGCTCAGAAAATGAATTTGTTACGAATAAATTGAATCATCTGTTTATATTTGACTAAACCCTTGTTGATAGAGTCTAAACATCAAAAAATGTCAGTCCATGAACTAATTTTCTATATTAAAAGTGGGACATAAACATGCGTTATGGATGTGACAAAAAAAGGAGGCGGTTCTTGGGAGACGACAAACTTTGTAGGATTTCTGTGAAATAAAATGCACAATCCTGAAGCAATAATACCCAATGAATGGAGAAGAGATGCCTCTTATAGAACATCAAATAGTGACTTTATTTTATTTTCCATGTGTCCATTTATGAGGAATATGTAGCGTTATGGATGTGACGATCCTGAAAATGGCTCTTACCTGACTATGAAAAATCACGCACTAAATAAAACAAATGCTTTACAAATTTGAAGCGAGATCTCAGGTGGGTATCTGAAGCACCAAATGATAATATCTTGATATTTTCAAGGCAAGGTTGACATTTTCATGGAATTGCCCATATGCTTATAATTATATTGTTATTCGTTTGATTAATTCTAAAATCTTGCCACAGGGACACGGGTTGTTCTCATTGATGGATGATATTCAGGTGTAGTTCAGTGTCCTGACCGCTAGATGGCGGTGTCGCGAATTCTCCATGTTTCTCAGTCAGCGCTCACACGCCGCTCTTCGGCTTCACTCGCATCACGTGTGTTTGTGTGTCTGATGCTGTTGTGATATCGGATCTGATGTACATTGTTGAGGTCTGATAATGTCGTCTCGTGTGAAATCGGTGAGATTCATCAGCGGTTTTGTGTTCGGTTCTGTGTTCAGCACCGGGTCGTGTCTCGTGGCGCTGAAACTCTATAAGCACGAGGAGAAAGCAGAGAGCGGTAATCTGACTCACGTCACACACGTTCATGCGCCTAGCGCTGATCTCTCAAGTGCACGACACATGTTTTCCTTTACAAGAAAACAACAGATACTACACACACGTATTTTGAACGCTTGTATTAACAATGTTAGACGTTTACGAATCTCTCATTTTGACTTATAGTAACAAGTCAAATGAAACTTTTAATAGTGTATTATGGAACAGTTTTGCTGCAGTATGCTTGTCATGATGTAATGCTGAACAGATCATCACGATAAACCGTCTCTCCAGCAACACATCAGCTCATCGAGCGCGTCGGTCTGCCACAAACCGGCGCTGACGTCCGATTCTACCTGAACCACATTTTATCATATGATCAGACCCACCGGACGCCCAGATGGGTCACGGAGCACCTGTCCGATCAGCGCTTATTGGGTGAGTTTGGGCTGACATCTACTGAGGTGTACTGGAGGAACTTTTGTTGGGTAACATTTCTGTATATTTTTATACTTTAGATAAAAAAAATCGCAGTATAATTATGTATTAAAAAATAACAGTGACTTCAACACAATAGAAAGTTTTAAATCGGAGGAATAAACATTAAGTCATGTTAGATTCATATCTTACCAGCTGCAATTTATGAGACCCCCCATTTGTCCCCCAAAAAACTCACTACACTATGTTTTGTTCAATTAGACGTGTCAGTCTTTCTAAAATAAACATTTACTCTCACATTTTCGAGTATTATGGCTCTCACGGTTATGAAATATGGGTGACGAAATAATTGTGATTATAACAGTTAATTGTCTGTTTAAAGGCTTGGACAATTATAACGATTTATTTATTCAATGAATAAAATAAAGATACGTAAAGAAATGTGGAAACTCTGTAAATACCTAGGATTACGTTTCCTTAACACAATAAACTGAGATATGAGGATGAAGTCGTCTGGAATCACGTGAATAAAACACATTAACACAAAAAACCCAAATCTGATCCAGGTGAAATGAATAAATGTCATTGGATCGTAACAGTGAGTGTAAAATTCTGCCGATCGCCTCTTGTTTTCTAAAGAATTACAATAATTCTGATGAAATGTTTTCAGATTCAGTTGGTTATAACAAGTTTTTTTCTGTGATTCTAATATGTATTTGCATATATATATATATATATATATATAAATGTTTAATGGGTGTATTACAAATGTCGGTCACATGTTAGGGTGCGATCCACCAGTAACCATCAGAGAAGCATATGTGGGAACTTTCTGGATTTGTCGGGGTACTGATTCTCATTTAAACTCTGACAGGTAAAGCCGATAGAAAACACTGCAGATTTAAACCGGATCCGAACATTCCCAAACTGTTCACGGCACGAAATGAGGATTATCTGCGCAGCGGCTGGTCGCGGGGTCACATGGCGCCCGCGGGCGACAACAAAATCTCTGAGGTTCAGCCATCTATTGAGTCTTTCATTATATTGAATCACTGAAAGATTTAACAACAGAAGCAGATTTAATGGTTGGGATGGAAACTAGAATGGTGTTATGTCTTATAAAACGGTCAGTTCCTGTCCTTGATTCTGATTGGCTGAGCCGAGTCCTAAGCCGTTATGAAATACCCCGATTTATAACGGCGGACCGCATTACATAGCCCAAATATTACTTTATTTACCCTATTTTATAAAACCTTGCTACGCATATGGAATAACCGTTTTATAAAAGCAATAAACACCGTGAAGCAGTGTGTTACAGTGCATTAGATATAAGAGCTGAGGGGGTTTTAATGACTCGTGTCGTGCCACAACGCCCTTAGCTGTTATAAAATACACTGTAAACCGGTGTTTATTGCTTTAATCTGGCAGATGAGAACCAATAGAACCTCTTTAAATCCTCCTGAAATAAGGTCCAAAACACACCGCTACATAAATGGTTTTAATGATACATAACATACATAGTATTTGAAACCTTTAGAATTTGTATTTGTTTTTTAGCCCTTCTGAGTCTTCTCTTGTTTCTAAAAGATGCGTGCGTCACAAGCGTGAGAAGTTGCTGATGCTGTTGAAACTCAGATTGTCTTTGATGCTGTAGTTCACATAGGAAGGCATTTGTAACCGACCTACACACAAATGAGTTTCATGAATGAATCTCAATGTTCTGTGGTCATCTTGGGAAAGTGACACACGTTAATACACTGAGAATAGATGGTCATGTTAGGGGTGTTGCATTGTGGGGTACAAGAATATTCCACACAATGTACTGCAGAGAAGGAATGTGAGGATGTATTTTATAACCGATCAATGAATCTTGTCATTTACTCTCTCGACAGCAAGCGATGGCAGAAACCTTCTATCTGTCCAATATCGTCCCACAGAACTATGAGAACAACGCTGGATTCTGGAACAGGTGTGTTAACACACAAACCCACTAAGTTAGTCTCTCTGTGTTTAATTCTCATGTACCCTCATGTCCTGTAAGGCTGGAGATGTTCTGCAGAGATCTCACTCAGAAGTTTGGTGACGTGTGGGTCGTATCTGGACCTCTGATGCTGCCGCAGGTGGATGAGAACGGCAGGAAAACCGTCTCTTATCAGGTGACATTTCTCTACTTCTGCCTGTTAAAAACCTTTCAAGTAAACATCTAGATTTGCAGCGAAATTGATCCTTTTCTGTCAGATTTAATTGGACGAGGTTCAAGCGATTTATTTGGAACAAACTGATAAGAAATATAGCAAGAATAATATGTTTCTATAATAAACATACAGACGTGCTCAAATGTGTCGGTACCCTTACAGCTCATTGAAATAATGCTTCATTCCTCCTGAAGAGTGATGAAATGAAAAGCTATTGTATCATGTAGACTTGCATGCCTTTGGTATGTCATAGAAGAAAGCAAAGAAGCTGTGGGGAGAGATGAGTTATTGCTTATTCTACAAAGATATTCAGTAACGGCCTGGACACAGTTGTTGGTACCCTTAGAAAAGATTATACATCATTGGATTTTAGTGATATTTCAAACTAATGAACTTTAATTAGTATCACACATGTATCCGATCTTGAGTCATTCAGCCTATTTAAACGGAGAAAAGTAGTCACTGTGCTGTTTGGTATCATTGTGTGCACCACGCTGAACATGGACCAGAGAAAGCAAAGGAGAGAGTTGTCTGAGGAGCTCAGAAAGAAAATTAAAGACGCGCATGGTAAAGGTAAAGACTACAAGACCATCTCCAAGCAGCTCCATGTTACTGTGACAACAGTTGCAAATATTATTAAGAAGTTTAAGGTCCATTGAATTGTAGACAACCTCCCTGAGCTCGGCGACCTCAAGAAAAAAATCCAGATTGAACAGAAGGATCGTGAGACTGGTAGAAAAAGAACAAAGGATAACTGCCAAAGAGATACAAGCTGAACTCCAAAGGTGAAGGCACGTCAGTTTCTGATCGCACCATCCGTCGCTTTTTGAGCAAAAGTGGGCTCCATGGAAGAAGACCAAGGAGGACTCCACTTTTGAAAGAAAAACATAAAAAAGCCAGACTGGAATTTGCTTGAAATTCATATTGACAAGCTACGATCCTTCTGGGAGAATGTCCTTTGACAGATGAGTCTTAGGAATGTTCACAGACGAAAGACTCAAGCTTTCGGAGAAGTGAAGACCATACCTCCAGTGAAACATGCAGGAGGCTGGGTTATGTTTCGGGGCTGCTGTGCTGTATCTTGAATCTGTGCGGGGCACTATGAAATCTCAAGACTATCAAGGCATTCTGGAGCCAAACGTGCAGCCCAGTGTCAGAAAGCAGGTCATGGGTCCTCCAACAGAATAATGACCCTAAACACACCGCTAAAATCACCCAAGAATGGATAAGAACAACACATGTGACTATTCTGAAGCGGCCTTCTGTGAGTTCTGATCTGAATCCTATAGAACATCTATGGAAAGAGCTGAAACTTGCAGTCTGGAGAAGGCGCCCATCCCATCACACCTGAGACAGGAAGAGTGGACCAAACGACCTGCAGAAGTCTCATTGAGAGCTACAGAAAACCTCTGCTTGCAGCGATCGCCTCTAAAGGTTGTGCAACACAATATTAGGTTAGGGGTCCCATCATTTTTGAATACATTTTTGAATCCCATATTACGTTGAATAAAAAAATCTAAAGCAAAGTCTGAGTTCTATAAAATATTGAATAAACAATGGTGGATGCCAATTACTTTAGTCAGTTCCAAGTCATTTCAGAGAAAACTGTACAGTCATCACAAATTTAAGCACGTCTGTAATTGCAATACTATTTTTGTGAATAAATTCAAGCACACAAGCTGATTTTTAAAGAGAAGCAGAAATGGTTGTCCAGTAGGTGGTGCTGTTGCTCTTCCTGTAAGTTTCTGACATCAGTTACCATCAGACCCTGTTCAAATCAGTTCAACACATTCAGCATTAAATCATATATTTCACTATTCTTATCCATGCTTTTATATCAAAAACCATATCTTAATTGTGTCGTGAGTGATGGGAATAACACGTGTTGATCAGTGATTTAGCTTTAGTCGGGTTAATATTCTGACTGAGGTGTGGGGGGGTTTCAGATGGCTTCAGAGGGGCATATTTGGTTTTCCAGGACGTGTAAATGATCTGGGATCGGTGCCCTCGGGCTCTGAACTCTTGTAAATGAGCTGAGACAGAAGTCATGTGACCTCCATCTACACACCGTGAGTCTCCGGGGGCATACCTGCCTCTCCGACTCCCATTTTCACGGACTTATGTGATTACGCCACACGGGATCTCCTGGGAGTTTAGGAAATAGCTACTGTGCCGGCAGTTATTCGAGGGGGAATCGGTCTGTCGTCTAAATCTAATTTTGCTTTGTGGCTTTGAACTGTAGTTTCAGATCAGAGCTTTCTAGCGTGAGGTCTTAATCCAGTTTACTGACACCGCTATGACAATCATTATCATTTGACTGTGCTGTAACTCTCCTCGGCTTGTTTTCCGTCGTCTGATTGGCTCACTCGAGATAAATGCGGGAATAAATGGTCCGTAATCGCAGTGTCTGATTGCAGCCGTTCTGTGATTGGTTCTGTTCTCTGTGTAGCTCCGCCCCTTCACTCTTGTCATTCATTTTGGAGTGACACTCAATACAGACTCTGACATCATCACTGTCCCGCTAATAAAGGCCGGATTACTTTCCTCTGTGAAACTCAAAAGTTTATTAGTACTCCTGAAGTTAAAGGCCGAGTTCATATTTGATGACAAAATGTATGTTTTTGGCTGAACTCGCCCTTTAAGATCGGATTGATCCAGCGTGTGGACACTTCCGTTTGAGGAAAGAAATGAAGTAAATAATGAAACGATCATGAGTTTTGTTCGATCTTGTACATCAGCGGATGTGTCCGTGTTGGAGTTACTAACATTTAACCGTCTCATTTCCCAGCTGATCGGAGAAGACGACGTCGCTGTTCCTACTCACCTGTACAAAGTGGTCCTGGTGCAGAAAGACTCATCTGAAGATTCCCGCGCTCTCGGGGCGTTTGTGGTTCCGAACGCTCCGATCGGCTTCGACCGCCACCTGACCGAGTTTCAGGTGAGTCTGTCGGATCTAGAGCGGATGTCCGGCCTGACGTTTTTCCCCAAAGTGGAAAAAGCCGAAGAGCTGAAGAGCTTGTGTGAGGTGGACTCGTGCCAGCTGATGGACTTCAAACGCTTCACGCTGTACATCAGCGGCCGTAAGGTGGCCAGCGCGCGGACGCTTCAGCGGCTGGAGAAGGTGATGGAGGAGCTGAGAGACGCAGGAATCGCACCCGATGATTACCTGAACAATCTTCACCTGGAGAAGAAACGAGAGCTGCTGGAGAAAGAAACTCAGAAGAAGACTTGAATTTCCATCATTACATTTTTGTTTACATTTGTTTTACCAGGAAGTGTTACTGGCTTTGTACGTCTACCATTGAAACTTGAATTTGAAAGATCGACCTGATTTTACCGTGATCAAAGTTTTGGATTCAGCGCTTGCTGTTGTGTCTTTGTACCGGAAACGTTTTTCTCATTACGAAACTGGCGTGGGCAGACTCTCAGCCTTTAAAGTATGTCATCTTCACATCCTAAAATATCTCTTTAACTCCGTGATTATAGATGAGATGGAAGTGGGTTAATGTGTGTGATTTCTTGAGAAACATCATGTGTGTGTATGTGACATTAAATCAATGACTGGCGCTCTCAGACCGTTGTCTCATCTGATCAAGAACTTCACATAACTCAATCTGCCATCAGAGAGGGAGTATCTCATCTCGTCTCGTCTCGTCTCATCTCGCCACAGCTGCACGGAGCTTCCTGACAGAAGGCCCGTGTAATTGCATTTGACGTTTAGATTTGGCCGTGGTAAAACACAGGAGCTGTCTGCGTCTGTTGTACACGTCACGTCATGAGCGGATCTTCAACACGGAGAGGTTTAGAGTTGATTTCTGCTGATACTGAAGAAATCTCTCAGCTGCTTCATAAACACATGATCATTCTCCTGTGGTCTTATGATCTACAGTAGGCTTGTTCCAGTCATTTATTACTGTGGTCATGTGACCTCTTCCTGACAAGGTCAAGACACGCGTGCGACCTCTAGACCAGTGTCAAAAGTTAACTGGGAGAATTTTTGCGATTGATTTTCTGAGGCTTGTTTGAACCTTAATGAAGGGCTTTATATCTCTCTTAGTGTTATGTATTGTGATTAGGGGTTAATGGCATTCAGAATAACAGTTTGTGTACTGTGCAAATTTATTTTCTATTTATAAACCCGTGCACATATAGAAATATTTGTGTGTGATTTAAATTATATAAACATTTATTCATTTTTATATTTTATATATAAATCTGGATGTGTGTGTGTGTTTATAAACGCAAAATTAATATGCACAGTAAACAGACAAATTATTATCTAAACACAAACTTTTGTTCTGGATGCGATTAATCAAATCAAGCATAGTTGTGTTACATTAAATGTTCAGTAACCGTATGTTTGGTGAATAGCTTGATATATAACCCTGCCGTTTGTGGTTGGTTTGTTTGTTTTCGCTTCATTTTCATAAGGGTTGCTGGTCATAACACAACACTTGACATTATTTGTTGGCTGTAACATCTTCGTGTATTTCGATATTTCAGGATCTGTTTTCTTTACATTCACTACATTTGACTTTAATAATAATATATAATAATCTGTATATTATTAAATGTACAGATGTCTTGGGCTGCAGGTCATTGCTTACGGTGCAGGATGATGAATGGCAGGCTGGTTATGTAAGACTTCATGGGATACTTCACCCAAAATTCTCAATTTTTCATTTACTCAAATCTGCATGTCTTTGTTCTGAAGAACACCGAAAGATATTTGGAAGAATGCTTATAACCAAACAGTTCTTGGAGCCCATTGACTAGTAGGAATAATTACTTTATCATTTTATTTGATTCTTTTGAACACAAAAGAAGATATATTGAGGAATGTCAAACGGGGCACTTTTGACTACCGTTGTCATTTGTCCTACTGTGGAAGTCAGTGGGGTCCCAAGAACGGTTTGGTTACAAGCATTCTTCCAAATATCTCTGTGTTCAGCCATACAAAGGAATGTATACAGGTTTGGAACAACTAGAGAGCGAGTCATTCATGACAAAATCTTAATTTTTGGCTGAACTATCCCTTTAAATCTCTGGGAACACTCTTAAAATGAAACTTCGCACAAGGTTCTTTGCTGTGTGGTGTGAGAATGTTCCATTGTTCTCATTCTGTAGGTTTTCTGTGGAACCAGAAATAGTTCATATAGGATTCTGACCTGTAGTGGTGCTTTAAAACATAAGAACCTGGAGTTTTCAGCAGGGACGTTTATTTGCACATTTTTAATATCTGCTGCATTCTTGCCTGAGCCTGCACTTCATTTCTGTTCCGTCACTTCTTATTTGTATTACACCGTTAGTCTGTTTATTCACCTAATGATGTTGATTTTGTGTTCTTCTGTGTGTTCTATCCGTGACCTTGACACCCTGACACTTTGACCTCTGGCTGTACTAAAAGTTGACATCATCTCGCTGTGTGTGTTTGTCTTAATGTGTGCGTGTGTCTCTCTGATTGTCTGTGTGTCTGATTTTGTCTGTGTGTGTCTGATTGTGTGTATGTGTCTCTGAGTGTGTGTGTCATTGTGTGCGTGTGCTTGTACATCTATCTTTATGAGGACCAGGTTTGAGTTTTAGACCAGCAGAGTGAGGACTAAGAGAGTAAAGTGAGGACATTTTGGCCGGTCCTCACTTTCTGAGACCCCTTGAAAGGGCTGTTTGAGGGTCAAGACCTGGTTTCAGGGTTTAGGTTATAATTAGGGTCAGTTACTCGGTTCTGATGGTCAGGGTGAGGGGCTAGAGATTGCATTGCGTCAATGTATGTCCTCATAAAGATAGCTGTGCAAACATGTGTGTGTCTTGTGTGAAGATGGTGTGTATTACGCTCTTCAGTCGCACCAGACGAGACCTCTCGGCCTGTGGACACCATCAGCATGTTCAATACAGAAGACTAAAGCACCGGGTTCACCTGAAACAATCCTTCACCTCTGGGAATATAAGCTCCGCTTGTGATATTTAGGTCACATTCTTGCGCTGAGGGAATGTAAATGCACAGATACGTAAATAGGTTTGTTTGTAGTATATATTTTTCAGAATTACGGTGCAAATAAATCACGGCGAGGTGGTGAATAATGGCTGCTGTATGGTAAGATTCAGACGCGTGTGTTGTTAACCCAGTTACACGGAGAGAAATACAGCTCCCATGATTCCACTGGGCTATTTTCACTCTTACCTCTCGTGACTCTTGTGCTGTGGGGCTGCGTCAGCGTTCTGTTCCACAGCGAGACAGTGATCAAGCGCCCGACGCTTTCTGCAAGCGAGTCACATTCAAAGTTTGTTTGCCAACATGGCAATTTTACTAAGAAATTCCTTCCTCCAACAAAAATCTTTCCAAAGACTTTGTGCTTTTCTGGAAGTCACCTTCCTCCGGGGCTGTGTGGGAACCGCGTGGTTTTCTCTTGCTTTGCAAATCGTTACTTCATGTTCTAGAGATTAGCGTCAGTTTGTTATTTGTGTGTTTTTTTGGAGTGGTGAGATGCTGATTGTTTTGAACCTTTTGTATTGTAGTTTTGACAACCAAGTAAATCATTTTGACACTTTGCTTTGTTCAAAATAGAGGGATTTTAACCATTTATTTCCAAAGGTTTAAAGAAAGTGTGACTGTTCTGTTGTAAATTGAGTCCACATGGACAGACATGAATGTTGCTGATAGAAATTTCAATGTGCATTGAACCAGAGACGTTCCATTAAACTACGGAACTCAGGTTTTTTTTTTAGAATTTAGACATCATTAATATTGCATATAAGAATTTATAGTCCGTTTAATATTTGACCTGTGGTTCTCTCTCCTTTATCTCAAATGTGTGCTTTCACTGTGCGAGTGTGTTTGCGTGTGTGCGTCTATGTCGATGTGTGTAGTGTGTGTGCATATTGTGTGTGTGGAGCATTTGTATGTCTGTCTTTTGTTGTTTTCACCTTTTTCTTGTTTTTACAGGTATATGACTTTAGTTGTTTTTCTTGTATTCAATGCGTCTCATGTACAGCTGCTTTGAAACAATGAAAATTGTAAAAAGCGCTATATAAATACAGTTGAGTTGAGCTTTTGCTTTTTAATTGTTTTGTGAGTAAAATCATATGAGATTTTACCACCTGGGGTTATTCCAGAAAGCTGGTTATGTGTAGATTAGCTGAGGAAAATCAGTCAAAAAACTTCTTCCAGGTGTCCAGAGAATTTGCTCGAGCCAACGAAGTGAGATGTCCACAACTCAACAGCATTTTGCATCAACAGTTATACACAAACTTCAGAGGGTAAACCAGGTAAAGTCCTGTTATCTCTTATTGTCTTTAGCCAATCCCATTTCGTCCGCCACTCTTATTTCCTAAGCAACAAGCTATGTATGCTTCTATCCGTGGCAGACCAATTGTAATTCAGTTTTTTAAATAAATGTACATACAAATACGTTTACTTTTCTCCTTGATACCAGTCACCGAATGTTACAGATAAACATGTTTTTACCAATATTACTGGACCAAGAACATTACTATGGATACTCATACAGAGTGAAAAGTCCCCAGAACTTGCGCAAGCTTTTAAACAACGGTTGGTTCACTTTTAGGTCAAAGCAGGCCCAAAAAGCCTTCCCAAAATCTTAGGCCTCAGACTTCGCTGGTTGTTCAAGGTGCTCAATTATATGTACATTTTATTTCTACATGTATGTAACACTACCTCTACTTACAACATTATCCATTTGCACAAGTGTACATACAATCTGTTAATATGTATTCTACTGTATACTACCCTGTACAATGGCTCTTATATGTTATTATCCCCCATTTTCTGTACAATAGTCTTTTATTTTATATATGCATATTTTAGAATCTTTTAGACTGTAAATCTTATTATATTTGTATTGGCATTGTGTTGAATGTCTGTACTAGAAGCTTCCAACACCAAAGAAAATCCTGTGTGTGTGCAAGCACACTTGGCAATAAAGTTCTTCTGATTTTTCGGTTCAAAAACAGAGGTAACTTTCAGGGTATGTAAGTTACCATGGCAACTCACTCTCTGAAGATAACCTGCTCCGGAGTGCTTATGTTCCAGGGTTAGTTGACTTTAAGGAAACGTTCCTAAGGTTCAGGGGTTGTCTGCACATGTGTGCACTTTTGATGAGCATCAAGTGGGGGTGGAAGCACACATTACATATCATTTATTAGAATTTTACGTTAATATTACAATTACATTTCTAATCTCATCCATCGCAATTCAGCATCACGACTAATTTTTTATGTTTAGAAAGCCAGATTTAAAACTCAAAAGTTTGATTCTCAGGCCGGCAGCTTTCCAAAGCTTTATTAGGTGACACCCAATGAGAACTGTGGCATACTGTTCACATATTCAAATTCTTATTATAACTTTAAATCCATTTACATAAAACACTTTGACTTAAGGTTTTTCATACTGACTGTATTCCTTAAAAATGTCTTTCTGATCCTCATCCTCCTCCTACAGTTTAGTATTGAAAGGCCTTTCTCCAGATTACAATTAGCCTTTGAGGATCGGCCGTTTCCACCTCTTTTAAAAAGCCATGGCCTTTTAGCTAACAAAGTCAAAGCAAAAAATGAAAATGGATATATTTGAAATACATTCATTTAAAAGGGATATTTTGCATGACACATTGGACATGTAACTGTGGATCTAACGAATCGTTCTCTCCCTTCTCTACCCAGCAGACCTTCATCCTCTAATGCAAATGAATTATCATGGTTAATGTGTACTGAGGTGTAAACAAGATCTTTTTATTATGACGACTGCAGCAGTTTCTACAATTGAAGAGTCTCCATTAATATGACTACATCAGCAACTGTTCAAAATAAAGCTGATACATTGCAAAGTCTGTTTTCACAAAACCAAATAAAAGTGTTTTTTTAAAGGAACAAAATATAAGTTCAATATAAAGCCTACACAATGAGCAATGTAATTAAATACTGTACATGTAAAATACACCGGTAGAAAACCATACACATTATAAAATAATAGGTACAAACATCTCAACAAATAACAGAGATGGCTATAATGAATATATATTTGAAATGTCTTAATATAAAAATACTCAGATATAGTAGTATACATATATCTGAACTATCTTTATATTTAATAGTGTTTATAGTTTTATAAACTTATAAATTCAATTACGCAATATTTATGTTATTTAATTTTGCACTTTATGCACTAAATATAAAGTGAAAGAAAACCTGACTTATAACTTTTCAGGCAAAATCTTTAAGCTTCTTCACCGTCTTCAAGGTGACTGGTGAAATCTGTGATCCGTTGACAGTGTCTTCATGTTGTTCCTGTGAGCGAGCGTTAACTCTGCGGGAGGTTGATTAAACTTACCCTTCAAACATGTTCTGGAACCGACATACCCCGAGTAAGCAAGGTTTGGGTTCATCAACCAGAGTTCAGGGTTGAAATGAGGGAAACTCTGGGTTTTCTGTTTCAGAATGTGAGGTATGTCAAACCCGAGACAGCGGGGTAACTCAAGCCCGTTTCTAAAGGAGAGGTCACTTATACTCAAGAGTCAGTAACCATAGTAACTTACTCATTCATTCATTAATACAGTCATTCATGGCACACATTGGGATCACACAGAGACCATCTCAGTGACTAATGTCATATGTGACCCGAGTGGAATTTTGTCATTTCCCTGTGCACTTTTATTAAAACTGGACCGTTTTTCTTTACAGTGAATAAGATGTATCTGATCCATCCTTACATCAATGACATCATGGCCGTGTGTTACATCAGAGCAGAGTCTTTCCCTCACATGTTCTCACAAATGTTAGTTTTCTATGGAGGATGAGAAATGACTTAATAAGTAAAGCGCATGAATAAAGAAATAAGGAAATACAGACATTAAGCCAGAAATAAAGCAATAAACGTAATAAACAATTGATTTAGATGTGCAGCATTCCTACCCAAATCTGCTCCGAGCAGACCTCGTTTTAGAAAGTGATCCGCCTCGACTGAGGTTTACAAGCCACTTTTATCTCCGGGGCCGGTTCCCAGTCAATACTCGCATTTTCTCCCTTCATGAACAACAACTTTTGCTGCACAATAAAATCACCATTCATGGTTTGATCGAGTTGAACAGTCAAAAACGACGCAAAACACGGATATTTTGAGTTTGTTGTGAATTCCTATGAAGAAGATCACTTGCTGCCCTCCATCGGCTCTTCACGCAGTGCCGTGACGTGACGTCATGTGCCAACGACGAGCTGATGATCTCAAGTGAGGCTCAAGAGGAGTCTGATCTCTGCTGAGTTGTGGATTGTATTCGTGTTGTTGTCGTGGTGGTGAGACAGTGTGTCCGTGTGTGTCTGCAGTGAAGCAGGTGCATGCACAAACCTCCGGCTGTAATTAGACGTGCGGGCAGCTCGCATGCCACAGCGCATTTCATCATGCAATGCTTCTGATGTACCCAAACATCTCATCCAATGACATCACAGCTACTGTCAAACATCGCCATACAGTGTATGCGTGTGTATATACAGTTATAATCTCCTGTATATACTGTTTATAGATCACGTTTTAGATTTCAGATGTGTTTATGAGCGGCGGTGGGGGTCTTTGAGCTCTCTTCTGTTCTTCTCCATAGTCAGTGATCTCCATGTGGCCGTTTGGTAAGACATTGAAGAAAACAGATGTTATGAAGCATGTGATGTCCTCACCGGACCGACTGTGTGAGGACAGATCATCTCCTCTGAGACTGTCCTTCAAGTGTCCAATCACAAGAACGTGTCGTTTGATGAGATGAGTGATCATTTCACGATCACATCTACACACACATGCTGTTTATTAGTAGGTGAATTAGACGTATAATATTATGCTTTATGTGCTTAATATTTATAATCCAAGGTTTGGAGAACATTTTTAGCTTTTTTTTGCCTTTACAACTCAAGTTAAAATGTTTCATGTATTCTTTTCTTTCTGGAGTACGAGTTGAAGCAGACAGTAAAGGAAAAACAGCCAACAGAAGTCAAATCTTCATATCCTCCTCATGAAGTTGCTTGAGAGACGAACAGTGTTTCTCGTCCAGGGCTCACTGAGACGCTTTGAGATGGCTTGAAAAAATGAATCAAAATACAACAAAACAAGCCAAAGGTACACTACAAAGAAATCAATATTTGCTTATTGTTATTTTTGTGACATAAACTGTTCATCTTTCTAGATACATATACGCCAAAATATTTTGTTGTGCTGTACTGGTGTGGTGAAGCCATACTTATACCATGACAAATGACAATTATACATTTAAGGTTTTCTAAACGACTACATATGGTGTGGTAGATTGTGAGCATGTACAAAAGTTGATTGTACTTTGAGTTAATGGTTTGTTCAAGTACTAGCCCAAAATATGAAAAATATCGATAATGATGCTAGACTTAGACTTTGCAAATGTTACTAAGAATATAAAAAGTAACACAACGAAACGAAACACTCATGGTGTGTATAAAGGCCGCGTGCTGTTTTGCTGAATTGTTTTGGCATTTATGCATCTTTATTACGCATGTAAAATAGGGCAAAAGCCTCTTGTTTAGGAAATACCATCTTTTACCGGTTTTCTTGCTGCGCGCGACACTTTTGCCCAATTAAATTGATGTATGGCGTCGGCGCGCGCACCTGCTGTAACTCTGATTTGTGACGCTGGCGCCGCGTGTCGTTCGCGCACCCGCGGCCGCTGAGGTGAAGTGAGACATTGTGCAGGGTAAAAAAACCCGACAAGACGCCCATTAATTCAGCAGGAAACATGAGTCACTAGAATGTCGTGCGACTCTGAATCGGCTGGATGTGCGGCCTTTAATGCGTCTTCCACTCGAAAGTGCATTTTCCTGAGAAATGGACTCGTGGGGTGTAATGCGTCTGCGTGTAAAATTAAAAGTGCTGAGAGCGCACATCTGAGAGACAGACGTGGCTGTCGGTGGGATGGAGTTCGGCCCTTCGATTGCCTGCTGTGTGGTACCTGGAACTCATTAGAATCTCAACATCTCCCCAGGTGACGGCATGCGCTTTCCCAGACGCAATTACTGCAACGCGCGTGCCAGTGAAAAAACGGAGTTGCGCATGCATGATAAATTACATGTATATTTATCTCTGTGTGATATGCATGTTTTGCATGTTTGCCAACACTAATGTGCTTCTGTGTGTCTTCTTGTGTGTGTGTGTGTGTGTGTGTGTGTGTGTGATTGTGCTGACGTCTTCATTCGGAGGCAAACAGGAGGCTTCTGGGTCACCTGCTTTCCCTGTGGGAGAACAAACTCATCTTCTGCTGGTGTCCAGGGACCTCATCAGGACCTGCTGCCATGGCAACCCCTATACGCCAAACAGCATCTTCGCGAGCCCACACTTTTAACAGCACCCATGAAGACGCGGGGACACGATTGTGTTTCTCTTCGCCTTTATTCGCTTTCAACTTTCCATGTCTGTTTTTACCTCTGTAACTTTTCACATTTGCATTTATGCATTAAGCAGACGCTTTCACCCAAAGCCAACTACAGTGCGTTCAAGCTGTATTTTCTCAGATTGACATTTTCTCACAGGAACATACTGAGGATGACAATTATCATATTAAGTTTGACAAATGAAAATGATATTAGGCTATTAGCCTAGTTCTATTCCAAAGCTGAATAGCCTAAATCACTTATGTGAAACACAACGTGATCCTAAAAGTCTTGTGCACCATATGTCAAGTCCTCTGAAGCGGCAGCTTTAAATAAAGAAGCGTTTCGCATCTTATGACGCTTTGATTGAAGAATATTTCCTGACATGATGGTCAAAGGTTTACGTCATTAAACATCAAAAAGCATGAAACATTACATAGGCCTACACGCTGTCGTGCTTTAATGTGATGTCTATTTGCCGTCTAAGTGTCAGTGATGCTGATATGTGAATCTCTCTGCTCATGGGACGAGCATCTCAGCCGTGACCGAAGGCCAGATGATCACCATCTGCTTTCTAACTTTCTGAGTGCTCTTATTGACATCGCTGTGAAATGGTCTTGAATAACTTTATCTAGTTTTCGGGGGTTTGGAAGTTTACGTTCAGCCTCGTAACGTTCCAGTTAAGTGCCCTTTGTCGTGACTTATTTCAGCAATAACTGTATTATTTAACCTTCTGGAAGTTTATACACAGTGTGCAGTCAGTATTTAAGTGATTCAAAGGGATAGTTCACCCAAAAATAAAATTTCTGTCATTATTTAGTGTTGTTGTTCCAAACCTGTATAAATTGTTTGGTTGAAAGATATTTGGAAGAATGCTTGTTACCAAACAGTTCTTGACCATTGAATAGAATGGTAGTCAAAAGTGGCCAGAACAGTTGCTCTTCTTCCAAATATCTTCTTTTGTGTTCAAAAGAACAAAATCAAAGAAAGTAATTATTCCTACTATGGTAGTCAATGGAGTCCAATAACTGTTTGGTTACAAGCATTCTTCCAAATATCTTTCTCTGTGTTCAACAGAACAAAGACATGTATACAGGTCTGAAACAACTCGAAGGAGAGTAAATGATGACAGAATTTTCATTTGTGGGTGAACTTTTCCTTTAGAGTGATGACAGGCAGCAGTCGTGGAAGAAAGCGGCTCAAGATGCAACACGAGCGTCTTATGTGTCTGCGTGTTACGCAACACAGCAACTTCCGGTACAGTAATGCCCTTCCAGTCGCTCTGAGCCGTGTGTGTGTGTGTGGTTTTTCATTTCACAGCGTTCTGCAGGCTCAGATATCATTTCCGTTATGTTTAAATAAGTACATGTTTCTGTCTAGTTTTCCCGTAAAAGTATCTTTATAAGGCAGGTCCATGATGCTGATATGATATGTGAAGGTTAAAACTTGTTAATGTCAGGAGCTGTATCACTGTACAGTATACAGTTGACCTGATCCATATTATTTTTCTTATCGTCTGTTTATTTGAATGTTTATGTCATTTTAAGTTTTTGACTTTTGTACACCACTTTGGTCAACGCAAGTTGTTTGAATTTGTGCTTCATAAATAAATTGATTGATTGATTGATCCATATTATGACGTACAGCAACTTGTTTACGTATAGCCTATAGGGCCTATACATTCAAGTATATTTTACTCAAGTTCATGTATATAATATACTGTTAGTTTTTACAACCGGTACTTATCAGTTTATTAATGATGTTAAAGATTTTAAAATATGAATAAAAGTTATCATTACATGAATAACAGAGGTCAATGTCTGAAAAGCTTCATAAAACGGGACACAGCAACGCCTGCAGGATCCACCGTCACGTCAGAGGTATTGAAACGCTGAATATCAAAAACGTAAATAGGTTTTGTACTATAGCACTGTGTTATGTTTAATATGTACAACAATAAATTATTTAAACAATTAACTCATTTACAATCGCTAATTCCCAAAAGATGACCGCTGGAAAAGTGTTTTGACTAGAAGGGACCCAGCTACCTCCACTGGGCATGCGCACTTCAATACCGCATCATTTTTGTCACGCTGAAAACAGCTGATTAATGTTTATTTATTATTGTAAGGTTAGGTTTAGGGTTATGGTAGGTTTGGTGTAAGCTGATGTCATTTATTGTAACTATATGGTGAGATTTAGCACCACTTCCGCCGTAGCTGTATCCTGTCTAGCAACAACCCTGGTAGAGCACACGCTGTGGATGTCTGAATGCCCAGCGGAAGTTCTTTCGCACTGTCATATAGAACCCATTCTAGAAATACCTTTGGCCGTTTCTCAACTCCAAGAACGGAGCTGTGTTCTTGTGGTAACCGGTCTTGGGAGAGAAGAATGTACTTGGATGGATGCACCGCAATGACTTCGTGGACTTCAGTAGTGTTCGGTACACGCAAGTCTGCATACGATGCATCCTTGATATCAAGAACACATCTGGGTACTTCCATGCATTCTCTGTCCTTGAGTAATGCAACCAGACGGCAAGGATTATAGAGTGAGAAGAACACAAGGACACGAGATCTCTGAAGAACGCATATTGAGAAACAGCCATTGCTCCAGAGCTCATGTGATCCTGGTGATTGATAAGATGAATCTTTGAGAGTGTAGTTGGACGTCTCAAGTGAGTCTCACTTCAACGCATTTCAGCTCAAGCACGAGTGCTCAGGTCCTCCATTTCTAAACGCTACAGAGGTAAATCCTTTGGCTCATGAATAAGCTAAAGTCACATGATGGTCTAGTAAGGTCACCTACTGTAGCATGAGCTATATAATATTCACCACAATACACTTCGTCATATTGTGTTTTTTTCCAAACCTGTATAAATCTCTTTGTTTGGTTGGACACAGAGAAAGATATTTGGACGAATGCTTGCAACCAAACAGTTCTTGGACCACATTGACTCCCATAGTAGGAAAAATGACAATGGTAGTCAAAAGTGCCCGGAACTGTTTGCTGTCCAACATTCTTCAAAATATCTTCTTTTGTGTTCAACAGAACAAAACAATTATGAAGTAATTTTTCCTAATATGCTAGTAAATTTCATAAATAAACTTCATAAGTGTCTAAAATAAATTGTATAAATCTCAAAAGTGCTTAAAATAAACTTTAGAAGTGTTTAAAATAAGTACATTTCATAAAATAATAAAGTGTCTAAAAAAACCTTTATGAACACAAATGTTTAAGGGTAGTTTAAGTGTTGGCATACATTTGGTACACAACAAGGTTGTGGAGAAACAGTTTGAAAGAGAGACGAAGTCACCATGAGAATTAATCCTATTGTTTATTTGACTATTGATATACATGATGATCTAATTGGCAACAACGCTGTTTCAAGAAGTGAGCATTCCTTTACAACAGATAACACGTCCTCATCACGAGAACTACAGCGGACAACCGTCCATTTCTCATTCTCAAACTAGCAAACAAATGAAGGAATAAATGTAGGCCTACAATGTACAATCTGAACGCTCGCTCGGAGAGAAGTGTCGTGCCGCTGCATGCAAGCCCTGATGTGTCGAGATGAAAGAAATCAACAGGCACCAAATGTTCTCTCGCGATGAGACGGGTGAAGTGTCTGATGATCCTCTGACTCGGAAGAGAAACTGACCCAGGATCTGTTTGGTCATCTTTACTGCCTAATAGTTCCGATTTTAACCTCGGGAAACCTGATCCCAGACCAGCAGTCTTCAAACGCACTGTCCTTACACCTCACATCACACGGAGCACAAATCCCCTACAAGGTGAGGGTTGGACTTTTGTTTCTTACAAAAAAAGTGGAAATAAAAAACAGCAGGTAAATACAGCAAATTCTACCTTATAAAATACACTCGCTTCAAGATAAATGAGATTTGTACAATACATACATCTATATATATATATATTTATATAGAAAGCATAGATAAAATATGCCTTTTAATTACCATATCTGACAAATGCTCTTGTATCGCACAAATTAGTATTTTGTTTTGAAACAAACAGTAAATAGAAAATTTCCCTGTGCTTCATTGTGGGTGATAAAATACATACTGCATGAATCACATTCATTCACAACTTTACCATCAATGCACAACAAAAAGAAAGAAAGAAAGAAAGAAAAACATTTGCTTTATAAATGTGTGTTTATAAGTCTCAGTATTCAAAAATCTCTTCAAAACTGAAATGTCTTTCACAAAGAGGGCTCTCTTTGCATGTTTGTTTGCCTCGAAAACATTTGGACTCGTTTCTTCATGTTTTACCAAACACCAGCCTATATGAGGTTCAGCCATAATGAAGTCTGTTCTAGAGCTTTCATCTGATGTGTGGATCAGAGTCCGGCCCACAAGATCAGCTTCTTCATCTCATTATTACAAGATTTGATTTCAAACGTTTTGCATGTGTCACTTCATCTTTTGTCTTGAAACGAGACAACAAATATTGCTTAATGTAAATTTACTTTTTGTGTTGCTGTGGGCTCTGGTTTGACTCTTTGTGAGCAGGCTATGTAGACATCTTAGATGCAAAGACGGCACTGCATGCGCAATCTCTTGAAATGTATTGTGACAAGCTCCGTGCGCAAAATCCAAGATTTACATGTATGTTTAACAGACGCTTTAATCCCAAGTGTTTTACAAGAGTGAAAAAAATAAAGCAATTCATCAGAAATGAACAAGTATAGGAAATGAATTCAAATGAACTGTGTATTTTTCTGCACTTGAGAGAATTTAGTAGATCAAACGGGGTCGAGTCTGGTGGGTTGACGTTAGGAGCTCTGTAAGGTTTTTGGAACAGAGTCTGTGTGCTTTATTGTGAGAGTTCTAGAGCCGAGAGACTCGTTGGTTTGAGAGTCGAGCAGAAGGGGGTCGCACATCGCCTGTCTGACCGTCAGAGTAAATCTGAAAGAATCACATCAGCACAACTACAACAGAAGCAACACGTTTCACACGCAAACAAAGCTGAAGCCTTCTCACTAAAGACGTATGGCTCGTCTCCTGTGCAAACAAAAGTTGAAATCATTGAAGGCATCGCACACCACTCACTAATGTCAGGGATCTTTTAGAGAAATATCTGTTTTATCACTCATCTTTCTTAGATTGAAGTCAACGTGAAGGGTGTTCACCACACATTTAACAGAACTTGAACTGGTTTCAACACACGGCGGTTGGATGGTGAGAGTAAACCTGTTTAACAGGGTTGACAAATAAAACAAGAAAATGTTTCTAGAAGTGGAATGACATCATACGTTTTGATAAAACATTAATAAAGATTTGTGTTGACTTTGGAAATACATGCTCTGATGAGAAATGGGGACTGAACTGCATATGAGAAAAAGGATTCCTGTCAGTTTGGATTTGATGGCGACTGTCAATCTTGTTCAACTTCAGCGGAAGAAAACTAGAAGTTCACCTTCGTGTGTTTACAAATGTGACCCCAAAGTTTACATGAATCTGATGCGGCATCCCCAATATAGGTCGTTTTGCTATTGATTGACAGTCATTCAGTTACGTTTAGTTTTTACCCGACCGAACCCAAATTAAGTGCCATTGGAAGATTTTATTGGAATAGGTTGACCAGAGCAGATGGCATATTTCCCACATGAAGTGTTATTTACGATAGTGAACTGTGGTAAAATTCATAGTGTTTTTGAACCTCCCCGTAGTAAATATTAAAGTAAACACAATGTACAGTTACTATAGTAAATACAGCAGTATTTTTAATGCGGGAAGTTTCTGTATCAAATGTTCATACAGACAGCAGGGGCCTTAAAATGTTTAAACAATTCGATTTTACGATCATTTCTCAAAGTGCGTACGTGTGATTCATAGAACGAACTGACGCACAGAAAACACGCGCGTGTACGCCTCTCTTTCAGAGGTGAAATCTATAAATCCCAGTCTCACGGCAGTTCGTGGCATAGACACGACATTTGGAATCTATTAATATCTTAACTATAATATGTTTCGTGTCAGTGAGCACGACCTTTTTTTAATGTCACTCAGCATGACTTTCTTTTCGCGTCACGTTTTTTCAATACACAGACTGCGTGTGTATTTACATGTATACATTTATAACCTGATATCAAAACAAGTCGTACGTAATCTAGGATGTGGCTGACTAACACCTTATTCTCCCCAAAGCCTGAAATCACAGCCGCGAAGGCAAATTTAGCTAAAAACGCGAGTTTCACGAGGTGGCAACGATAAATGGCTCCCCTAACCCCGCCCCTAAACCTGACGTCACAGGGGAAAAGTCAAAACATACTTAATGAGATCGTAGGAATTCACACGAATGAGCCACCTTGTAAAATAGGTGTGAATTCCCATCAGATTGCGTTGATACATATTTATACATATGAAAGATACCGCGTTTTATAATACATTCGATTGAAAGTCGTGCTGGGTGACACGAAAAAGGGGGAAATTCGTGTCAGTAAACACAAATAAATAGATAACAGTTCATGACAATGTCACAAATTCCCGTGAGACTGTTCCAAAGCGCAAATGATCGTGAAATTGTGCGCAGCTGAACAGTTTTAGATTTCCGCCTTTTAATAATGTCTAAATATGGAATATTGATATATGAAAGAGCAAGAATGACATATATCCAAAAACCTGCAGCACTCGTACAAGCGAACGACAAAGTCCGTTTTTAAAATTGCCGTGAGTTTTACGATCAAGTCTGAGCGTATGCACAGGACTAACAGACTTTGCTCACAGCCGGCCAGTCCACTGATGTCCATCTCATGCCAATCGATGAATGTAACGCAAGCAAACCTGAAGGCAGGAGTGGGAGATGTGTTCGAGTCATAAACATCACGCACAATAATTCTATCAGACGTTCAACAGGACACGAGTCCGTTTTAGCTGTGACCTTTGACCTTTGTGTTTGGCTCATGTGTGTCAGGTTCCTGTTAATTACAGATGAGCTGCACATCTCATCTGCGTAAATCTACACAAGGATATCTGATACTTATTTACACGCCAGTCTGTTACCTGACACGCGGCCGTCTCACTAAACACACACACAGACCTTCAGCCCAATGATTTGATGGGTATTATTGCTCTTTCAAAGTGGATTGAAATCACTTTGCTGATGTAAAACTGATGGACGTGTCTGGACCGGACTCCAGAGGTTTGCTTGCAGCACATTTGAGTCTATTGATGTTAGACTGGACCATCGGCTCTTTAAAACGACTACAGGAATCACAGTTTCTGCCAAAACAGAGCAGCTACAGTTATTTACACGTTATAGAAACCATCTTTCTCTAAAAAGATTGAAATGCAATCTTTAGGTTCCCTTAAAGGGATAATTCACCTAAAAATGACATTTATTCACCGTCATGTCGTACGTGAGTCTTTCTTCAGTGAAACACAAAAAAAAGATATTTTGAGAAACGTCTCAGTGGTTTTGTGTTCATACAATGAAGTCAATGGAGTTCAGTGTTGTTTGATGATCAACATTCTTCAAAATATCTTCTATGTTGTGTTCTGAAAAAGAAATAAACACATACAGCTTTGACATGACAGAATGTTCATTTTTGGGAGTATGTAAAGAAATAACGACGGCACTTTTTGGCAGAATCTCTCATCGTCATCACACCAAACAGCTCTGAATGGGACATAAAGTGATGATGTCATGACTGATCAGCCAATGGAAATGAAATGAAAGTCGAAGGATAAACACAGGATTGTAGTTCTATCAGGCACACTTGGGAACTATTGCTACATAAAACAGCCCTTCACCGAACCTGCCGACTGTGCGTTCACCGTACATCTGAAATAGAAAATCACACGTGCTCTTCACTAGTAATAAAAGCCGTTACAGTAGAAACTTTGACACGTAATTTTTTTAAATCCAATAAATATCGTAGTTATCATTTATACCTAAACGTAGCAAATTATTGCTGGACGTATACGTGTGCAAAACAACTATTTTCATCTTTAAAAAGAAGGTCTTTCTCGTGTTCTCCTCTCCATACCATGCAGTTTTATAACATGCAAAAGAAATACTTGACAATAGAAACCCACGGTGTGGAAATGATCTCTCGCTAGAAGTTAGTAAAGACAGATTTCGAGCTCCGGTGCCATCGCGCCTGATTGTCTTTTACTCGTAACTGCACCTTGTAGCGACACTGAGCGATAGTTTTACTAGAAACCGACTGTGTGTTGTACCTGGGACGTGAACAGAAAAAAGCAAACAGAAAGAGCAAACGGGTGTCAAAGAGGAGAGCGGCGTTTTTGCTGCTTGTCATCGCTAGCGACACGTAGAAAGAGGTATTCATCATGCGTTCCCAAATCAACACACACCACTAGATTGACACTCCTTCTACATCAAGCCTGTCGTGAAAAGGATTCACACCAACTGAAGTAAGACCTTTAATGATAAAATGTGTTTCTTTCAGTCTAATATTTGATATAATAATCTCACTCATGCATTCAAACTGTGAGCGTGTGCAGAAATCTCTTGTCGGTTCAAACAAAAACAGTGAACCACAAGAGGAATCAAAGAGTTCCTAGAAAAACCCCGTGTGTCATTTCAACTATGTTACATTCGGTAAAGGAAAACGCCTCCAAATGGTCACAGAAACGACTGGCGGTCTCTGTCCGGAGAGGGCAAGGTTTCACTGAGGTCCGTGTTCTGGGGGATCAGAGCTTGGAAAAGTTCGCTGCTGGCCCGCGTGACGCTGTCATACGACGGGGGGGGAAGACGTCGGCGACAGCGTCTGCGTGATCTCGGGTCCGTAGTTCTCCTGGATCATACAGGTCACGAGTCCCTCGTCCTCTGGCACGCTGTCGCCGTCATATTTGGCGGAGTCGGACATGTTGATCTGACGGTAGAGCAACGAGACTCGTTTCAGCTGCCGTCTCATCAGATATCTCCTGTACGCTCTTTGGATTACGAGGGCCGACACCTCCTCTTGTTTCCTCCTCAGGGTGGTGGTGATGGGCTCGTACGAGATCTTGGACGGGTTGGCCATCATGAACTTCTCCTCCATCTGCTGTTTCAAAGCGTCCATCTCGCCTGACTCGCCCAGCACGCGTTTGGTGAAGGCGAATAAGATGTCCAGACAGTGAATCTTGTCTCCGCTCACCATGGGCAGGTCCATGGAAATGAGTTTGATTTTATTGGGCTTGGCGATGCGCAGCGGCTCCGAAAGCGTGTCGGCGAAGTCCGAGAGTTTGGAGTACTCTATGAACTGCGTGGCCTCGGGGTCGAACTTCTCCCAAACCTCGTAGAACATCTCGAAGTCGTCCTCGCTCAACGGTTCCGTGCTCTCCTCCGTAGCCACGCTGAAATTCTCCAAAATAATGGCGATGTACATATTGACCACGATGAGGAAGGAAATGATGATGTAGGTGACAAAAAACGTGATGCCCACCGAAGGGTTGCCGCAGTTGCCCCGGGTGTTCGTGCCGACGTGGGGGATATCCGGGTCGCACTCCTCCGGTGAGTTGTTCAGTATGGGGCTCAGCAGGTTGTCCCAGCCGGCGGAGGTGGTGATCTGGAACAGACAGATCATGCTGTTGCCGAACGTCTCGAAGTTGAACATGTCGTCGATGCCGCCCTGCTTCTTGACGTAGGCGAAGTTGGCCATGCCGAAGATGGCGTAGATGAACATGACGAGGAAGAGCAGGAGGCCGATGTTGAACAGCGCCGGCAGCGACATCATCAAGGCGAAGAGCAGCGTTCGGATTCCTTTGGCCCCTCGGATGAGTCGAAGGATCCTGCCGATCCGAGCTAAGCGGATGACTCGAAACAGAGTGGGCGACACGAAATATTTCTCAATGATGTCGGCGAGAACGACACCTGCAAGCAGAATAAGACTCTTGTCAGTACAGATCACATTTACACGTTTGTTTAATGCCCAAACTTTCAAACCCGCCAGATGGCGTTTTAAAAACAATAAACTGAAAATATGTCCAAGCAAAAGTTAATAACATAAATATGTCAATGTTTATCCTTATTAAAGGGGTCATATGGTGCCAACGCGTGTTTTTCTGTGTCTTTGGTGTGTTATAAGTTGCTCATGCATGTGTCAGACGTGTAAAATTGCAGAAATGAAAGTGTGGGAAGAAAAGAGTCATTGTATGTAACAGCGAATGCTCACCCAGACCTGCCTGAAACACCTCGTGTAGCCACACCCCCACAAATCTACATCAGGTGGTGGTCTGATTTGACTAAGACCGCCCAAATGTAGACGCAAGTAAGGTGGTGTACCTGTCAGTAGATTTGAAGAGGAACCTGATGTTCCAAATATGGTCAGAGGCGTTACATTTCCCTCACACGCTTGCAGTATTCCACCAATCACTACACACTGGTTAACTGGCCAATCAGAGCACACCTCGCTTTCAGAGCCATGAGCTTTGTTAAAAATCTGCGTGTTTCAGAGAGGCGGAGCAAAGAGGAGATACAAACATGTACGGTGTGTGGAATATACAGCGTTTATGAACCTTAAATCGTGTTTACACATTACATCTAAAACAAACCATTATATTCCTTTTAGCCGTGTCATGTGACCCCTTTAAGGCTTAAGGCTAGTCCCAGACTAAAATGAACGTTTGACCTGTCTTAACTTAATATTACTTGCCATGAATATATTAAATATATGCCATTGTTTTGTCTGGAGATGCAACCAGTGATGTATTCTTCTAAGGCATGTTTGTAAAAGAGACATTTATATATTAATTCAACTTAAGGCTTAAATACACTTCAAGACTTTTGCTCAGATGTTCAGTGTGGACTTGTTGCAGAAAGTCTGTGGCAGTCTGCAGTTTTGATCAGTTAGTGTGTTTCTATCTGAAACTTTCAAAGTCTGCACGTGTATCATGTCTAGTTTTTTATTTTAAAAGTCTTGTAGTGTATTCCAGCTTTAAGGCATAGTCTTGGTTTAAGCTAAGCCGTGTCTGTGAAACCAGGCAAACATTTTTTGTCTTTAGGTTAAACTGGTGCTCTGTGTTTTTATATATATTATTTATTGTCTGTTAGGCTTCAGGAGGAGCTTTTATGTGGCTGAAAACGCCAGTTGCGGGCGTTCAAACAGCGTTTTATTTTTCAAGCGGAGGCGCATTGGTTACTATGATACTCTGAGTGTGAAAAAACTCTGAGCGCCAGAGATCTGAGCCTGCGGAAGAGAAGGCCTTGGACACATTCCCTTACCATGTATTATTTATCTAAACGATGAAGAAATTAATCGAACCAGTTCAAGCTCTTTTAACTCCAATGGTAGCAACCCTCATCTTGGTTCCAGCCAATCGGCCGAGCCGACAGAGACGACTGCTGAAACATTGTTCTCTTCTCTCAGAGAACCCTCCTGACCGCTGTCAGCATTCATTCTGAAAACTGCTGGTGTTTCTCAGTGCTTCAGTGCAACTGTGCACTGCATTACATGGTATTCTTGTGGATATAATAATGAAATAATGATGAAAATAGTTCCCCATTAATGTTTAAAAAAAGTGCCACAGTAGTTTTCACGTTTGTTGACTTACCCACAATAGACAGAATGACAACCACGAAGTCAAAGATGTTCCAGCTGACGGTGAAGTAGTAATAGCGCAGGGCGAGGATTTTAAGGATGCACTCGCTGGTGAAGACGACGATGAAGGCCAAGTTGATGTAGTAGAGAATGAACTCGATGCCCGGAGACTGCTCGTCCGTTTCCACCATCATGGTCACCATGTTGAGGATGATGAGGAGCATTATGATGATGTCAAACGCTTGTTTGGAGACCAGGTCAAATAAAAATCCCTGAAATGTATTCTGAAACGCACAAGATGATACAGTCATCATACAGTCGTGGTCTGACAGATTCCTCTTTATAATCAAATGCATGACCTTAAACTCACCAGAGGTCGTGGAATGGGTTTCTGTGGTTTCTTGGATCCGAGCTTCTTCATAGCGTTATAATATTTCTTCTGTTCTTCCGTCATGAAGATGTCCTGTCCTCCTAAGTAAAGAGAAACCTCACTGTTATTCTAAGGAAAGAGCTCAGCGGCTCGGCGCTCTTCAGCTCGCTGTGTTTAATACTTATCTTTCGCTTCTGCTGGTTGAAATTGTCGATGATGACACCGATGAAGAGATTTAGAGTGAAGAAAGAGCCAAAGATGATGAAGATGACGAAGTAGAGATACATGTACAGACTGTTCTCTTTAATGGGCTGTTCCTCCACCTGTTACATCACAAAATCAACCCTGTTTCATTTACATTTTCTGAAGGACTCAACACACAAATGAGTGTCAATCACGTGAGCACTTACAGAGCGCGAGTCGACCGCGGCGTACATGATCTCCATCCAGCCCTTAAAAGTGGCCTTTGGGAAGAAAAGCAAACACAGAAAGACTTTATGTGAGGGATAATGTACAGTTAAATACAGTAGATATCATATGTCATATATGTTAAAAGAGATATTTATATTTCATTTGTCAAAATGATTTGGTGCATCCGGGTTACCGTGTGTTATTAGTTTTGAGAGGTTGTTATCAGGGGTTATTACACGGCTCATTTGAAACCCTGTAACCCGGATGCTGCAAATCATTTGAGAGGGGCAGTTTAATATTAAACAAAAATGTTTTATAAATATGTCTTTTAATAACATATATGACATTATATTTATGAGTAAACCAATTTGCCTGTTTGTGACGTTTGTTGTTTCTTACTTTAAAACGGTCTGCATTCGGTAAAAATGTCCATAGTCGTGTAATAAGCGGGATAATGTACAAGCAGCCGGCTGTTATCGCGAAATAAGCCCCTTAGGTGTGACACAAGACGGGCTTATTTCTGCCATAACCCTTTATTATCCCTTACAAACCTGCAAATGTCGCGACCGGCCTATCAGAATCAAGCGTTCCAATAATACGTTGTAAAAGCCACACACAGAACAGACGTGTTTCCAGTCTCAGTGATCTGAGTGGCTCTGACAGCTCAAGCAAACCTTCATGTATATTCTGTTGTTCTTTTAGGTTTTAACGATAAAAACGTGTTTTGAGGAGAGATAAAGTGATGCTCAAAGTCTTCACACATGTTTTCTACAGAACCGTTCATGAGACTCACACGGCTTTATAGTCGGTTTTGCATTGTTTATATCTCATGTTCAGGACGTTGATGTATATTTCTAGCGTAAACCAACATGAAGAATGATGATCCGTGGCTCGCTGGAGCAGCTCACGTGTGTCAAATGTGAATTAGCCGGAGTCAGAAATCACTTTGCTTTAGTTTCCAGTAATGACAGGCTTTTGTGAATGACTGCGGCCGACTATTTCTAGATGCAAATGAAAGGTTTGTCTCGGGTGAAGTCAGAAGAAGGTGATGGAAGGGAGCTAAGTGACTTGTTGCTAGGTTACCACAGCAACCAAGCTAAGAGCAAGAAACGGGCACAAAGTTGAGCGTATGGCCCCGGCGGTGGCTAAAAATAAACTGGTGGATTGATTCGCACGCTCAGACAGACAGACAGACGGCGCTGGGAGAAAAGCAAGAGGACCGGACGTGAGGTTCCACCGCTCACCACTTGAAGCAGCGCGAGGTACCCTGCGGCCACGTTGTCGAAGTTGACTTTGACTTTACTCCAGTAGTACAGCGTGCTGTTCATGGCTAGACACTCCGTCTTGTTGTTGATGTACGAGGAGTTGTAGATGAAACCCGTCCGGTTGACGCAGCGGCCGAACTTGCCGGCGAACAGGTTGACGCCCATGATGCTGAAGATGAGCCAGAAGATCAGACACACCAGCAGCACGTTCATGATGGACGGTATGGCCCCGATCAAAGCGTTAACCACCACCTGGTTACCACGGAAACAAATCAAGTGTCAGAGCGCTGTCACATCCACTTGAACAGCACGCAGCCGGCGCTTGTTTCTGACTTCACATCAGATACTGAAGGCCATAAACAAACGCTCGGCTGCTGTCAGCGGCTCGTTCATGCTGATTTATGAATGGCCTTTGGCGACTGGCATTTACGCTGTTTCACCGCCTCTCGTATCGCTGGAATAAAACTCATGATAACGTGTATCGAGGGCCAAACGCGCTTGAAATGTCAGTGACGGCCATTCATAAAACACCAAGATCATTCAAACCTGCACGCTTATGTGATTAGACATAACACAAGTGAATATTACAAGAGAGAATCTCATGAAACCTGTCGGTAACAACCATTACAAAAATAAGACATGACATGGCTTCTTGGGTTCATTCTTTTGTTAAAACCCTGGTTAACAGAAATGTACTATGGTATCCAACCATGGTCATTTTATTCAAACGGGTAAAAAACGAGAATATAAACAAACAAACCTTTACTATAATAAAACCATGCTGAATTTTCTTAAAGAGAATGTAAACAACTTTAATGATGGTTAAAATGTGCACATTTATTTCTACTTGCAGGTTTTGTGAGATTATCTCGCTCTCATACACACACACAAACACACACTATATACAAAACCGTATAGACAATATTGTATAATACTGTACAAAACAAAAACACAAGCTCCAATTTCCCCAAAACAAATATCTAAACATTTTGGAATTAAGACTTGAAAAGTAATACTTGAATACACAAAAAAAGTCAAAAATTATGTAAAAAAAATATATATATAATCAGTGTTGGGTAAGTTACTCTGAAAAAGTAATTAGTTACTAGTTACTAATTACATATTCAATAGTGTAATTAGATTACTTTACAAATTACTCTGTCCAAAAAGTATTTAGTTACTTATTACTAATTACTTTCTATATCCTACATCAACGTTGATTAGTTAAGTGATTCAAGGATAGACATGAAACGGCTTATTTAATTCATTCAAATAAATAATATTAAACTACTTAAAGTACTCTATTAACTGACCAACGTATGACAGATGTGAGAATTATACATTTTACAAGTTAGACTTTGAATTTTGATGTCAATTCCACTATTGCACACACATATATTACACAAAGTATTTAGTTTAATTACATCAAAAGTAACTGTAATTAAATTACAGAAAAAATAAGAGTAATCCCTTACTTTACTTTTCAAGGGGAAAGTAATTAAATTACAGTAACTAATTACTTAGTAACTAGTTACACCCAACACTGTATATAATAATGAAACCAATATCTAAATAAATCAAGATACATTCACTTCAGAAGTGAAAATGACATTATTTCGTTTAGATATTTGTACTGGAAAATGAAGCTACAATACTGAGTATGACATTTCATTTTGGCATTGAAGTGTCTCATTGAGAATATGTGTCGCATGTTAAAGTGCTGAGAGCGTCTGAGTGGGTTTAAATGGTTTTAGAGGGCCGGCGCTCACAGGAAGTTGTCGTCTGCGCGTGAGACAGCACTTTCTGAACCCGCGGGGCTGTAAAGCGGCGTGAAGTCTAATCTCTGATTTGCCAGATTCACGGAGAACGGCGGGGGAACACCGCACCTCTCATCTTCACCGAGCGTGCAAATCTAAACCACTGCCATTCAATTTACACTGAAGACACAACTACAGACGAACACTGCACGACTACAATCAAATACATCCGCATATGATGAACATGTTACAGATAGAGTTCAGCCGAACATCAACATTCCCTCATCATTTATTCTCTCTCATGTGGTTGTAAACCTGTATGCGAATCTTTCTTGGGTGTAACACATCAGAAGATATTTAGAGAAATGTCACAGTGGTTTTGTGTTCATACAATGGAAGTCAATGATGTTCAGTGTTGTTTGATGATCAACATTCTTCCAAATATCTTTTGTTGTGTTCTGAAGGAGAAAGCAAGGTTTGACATGAGGATGAAATGATAAACTCTGTCTTTAACTGCGTGTGTGTTTTTACATCAGTAAACGTGTCTTTTTCCAGCGTTTATAATGTCCTGTATGAATACAGTTGTGTTGATATAGAGAGGTGTGTGTGTTGCGTTGTGTGTATGAATGATGGTGCGAGCATGCAGGCGATGGGGCGCCGCTGCTTTCTCACATGCTAAAAGACTTTTTTGACATTCAATTATCCAGAATACTGATGGTGTTTCCAGCGGACAGAAACAAGCTTCATCATTTCACAGTTTCTCTCTCATGCAGACTGTTTAATAATGTACCGCAGGGCTGAATGACAACAACACAACACTACTGTACACATCCATCACTGTCATTGCCTGTAATACTGCCACACAATGACAAAAAAATCAATTGTGAAATAAAATAACACTGTTTCTCTGTGTTAACTGTACAAACACACTCTGTCGCCGTTCATTGTTATAATCGATGTTTATTTTCTAAATATATAACACAGGTTTAGATTTTATATATTGGTATCTTTACCATAAGGTGTCATTAGTTAACAATCCATTAACTAACATTAGATCCAAATTACAATTGAGTTTTTCAGCATTTATCAATCCTTGTCAATGTTAGTTCATGTCCATACAGTCATTCAAGTTAGTTCATGGTGCATTAACTACTGTTAACAGTGACGAGCTGTGATTTTAATGCTGTATTAGTAAAGGCTGAAATTAACATTAAATAACATGAATAAATGCTGTACTAATATTGTTTATTGTTAGTTCATTTTAGCTAATGCATTAATTATTGTTAATAAATAGCACCTTATTGAAAAGTGTTACCTGTATATCTTATTTAATTTGATCATTACTTTAAAAGCATGAATGACTGACACATCTGCTCAATATGTCGTTGTGTTAATGCTGTTATCTGATGAACTTTATGACACATTAATGTCTAACACTGAAACGATTTTCCCGTTTCTCCTTAAAGCCTTTGCAATAAATGAGGTGAATCCAAATCAGTCTGCGTGAAGATTGACTGATTAAATATAAGAGTGAGTGAGAATATGATCACATAAGAGCCCCAAATGCTGGAAAAAACAAACGTTTCACATCACGTTTAGTGGATTAGTAGAATTAAAGACAACGAGAAACAAAAGCATGATAATGTTTGTTTCTCATGAGCGTGCAAACATGTATCTACTGATGGAAACATGTCCACACAATAAAATCAATTGATTCATAAGAAATGATATTCCGGTGACAGAAAATGAAGAATTCTGAAGCCCCATTAAGATGTCTTGCATTTATTTTGTAAATGATCAGCATAATTCTGGTTACTGATCCAACAAACTCAAACAAACCTGATCGTTCGAAATTAAAAATGTCATTGTTTGTCTGTGCTTGTCTTTGATTCACTTTTGAATCGATCTCAGTGATTCTCATTGTTATTGCATTAAACATTCATTATTTATGAACATTCACAACAAACACCACAATGATGTACAGTTTCAACACGTCACTGTTCTTATTACAGTCATTTGCCGAAGAAATCTGATTGATTGTCAATAAAAACAACAAAATCAATGTAAAGATCTTAATGGGACACACTTTTTAACTGCAGAAATTGCTCGGTTTATGAGCATCACCCAATAGACCACTTCACAATATGTAAATACAGTTTTTTTAGCTCACATGTTATTGATTTAACATTTTGATTCTGTTATAGATATTCTGTTGGTCGTATCCTTTTTAGGAAGTTCTTCAGGACCAGCATTGTTTACGTCTTCTGAAGTGGTCTATAGAATAATTCATATTCGGTGTAAGTGATATGTTTGACTGTAAAGGTGAAGAGGTTTGAGTTAATAGGTTGCAAATGAACAAACAAACCAAAAAAAACAAATGACGAGAGAGAGAGAGAGAGAGAGAGAGAGAGCGAGAGAGGGTGGGGGGTGAGTGTATCTTACCCTCATGCCTTCAAATCTGGACAGCGCTCTCAGGGGTCTGAGGGCTCTGAGCGTTCTCAGTGATTTGATGGCAGTGAAGTCGGAGTATCCGAGCGTGTTTGCTACGAGGCTGACTAGTGACACCTATGAATGACAAACAGCCCGAGAGAAAGACGCAGCGTTAGGAGACACAATAACAGACTCCAGCTCCATCACAACCTGCAGAAGAAACATCAGCCGCTTCTGTGCTGGAGGAGAAACGCCATTATTTGTGTTGATGGAAACCCAGCGCTCGGCTCCTGTAGAACAGTTCATGTGTGTCAGTGTGAAGAGCCAAGGGCTTTAATCCTCCTCATTGACCTGCTAGGGAACGAAAGGGATATTTAGACCTGTCTATTGAGTGCACTTAAGAAGCGCCAGCGGTGACGGGCCCGGGTCGGAGCGGGTCTTACCCTCATCCCGGCAAAGCGAGACACAGCTCGGAGAGGTCGCAGCGCCCGCAGAGTCCTTAGAACCCGCACGGTGCCGATTTGATCATAATTGAGGGCACTCGCCACCAGACCGAACACTGACACCTGTGAGAATTCAGTTATACTTGCTTTAGTTAGACACACACACAACTAAACTTCATGATTTTATTTGTTCACTACAACTGAGAATTTCATCTATTTAAAGATCAACATTCATGACTTAAAAAAAAATGTGTTTGGAAAACTGTCTCCTACTTTGATTCCCAATGGTTTATGATTTAGATTTCGAGCTGATTTTACTGGAAATGTCAGTTTGACATCATTTGCCTCCAACACACGTAAGTACATTGTCAAACAAAGATGACTATAGATGTTACAGACTGCAACTTGCAAGTAAAAGGACATTTTTGACAGTTTGGAAAGTATACTGTAAGTAGGGAATGTATTTAATGCAAATCAACGCAAACCTTAAGTGCTAATAATTGAGAAAAATGAGTTTACTTCACAGCATCAGGGCGATGGGTTTCCTCGGTAAAGAATAAAGATTGACTGGAGCTTCAAACAGTCCTGACGGATGCTTTCATACATCAAACACACACACACACACACACAGAACACACTCGTGCAGGTGTCTGAATGTGTTTCACATGTAGAAAACTTCACCCATTTAATGGTCATTGACATTGACAGACCCGTCCCTGTTTGCTAAAGAACACAATACACAGCTACACAACAATGATAACAGTCACGTCATTTACACAAACTGAGCTACAGGACGCCTGTGCTATAAAGAACATAAAATCAAGTGAATGTACAGAAATCAAAAGAAAATATACACAAAGAACATGACAATTCTTATTAATGATCATCTTTTGCTGTTTCACGTGAATATATATTGTGGCGTGACATGCGTATCACGATACAAAACCTCATTCCTTCCTTGGTTTGAATTGTGTTAAAATCTTGTGTTTTCAGTGACAGATCTATTCAATTTACTGTACAAGCCATGTTGTCAATTCAAAAAACCTAAAAACATGTTTTACATTTTAAATTGTTAATGTTTTGGAAATCAATGTGTTAAATGTCATTTTTTTGTATTTTGTTTAAAATATTCTTATAGTATTGTGATTGTGAAGCCAGTATTGTGTGTTGTCTAACATCATGACACAACAGTTCATCATTTGATCTTCAGTATCGCTGAGACATTGATAAAGGGAAGCGATGTATACTTACATCCACGATGAGAAAGTCCAGCCAGCACCAGTAGTTGGTGAAATATTTCCTGAAGCCGTAAGCGATCCACTTCAAAGTCATTTCCAAGATAAAGATGTAGGTGAACATTTTATCTGCGTATTCAAGGATCACTTTCACCACTCTCCTCTGTTCAATGTAGATGTCTTCAAACGCCTGTCAACAGACACACAATAAACCTATATGACTTCACTGCTATTCTCACGCTTCTGCTTTTTTTTGAGCTCAACAGTCTCAACACTGAGAATCTTGTACAGTCACAGTCTTATACTCTTAAAAGTGAAGTGATGAAATACAAGAATTATTGTAGTTTCTCCGAGAAGTTCAAGGATGTTTAAAGATATATTAGAAGAGTTTGGCTCCAAAATGAGATAACTCGTTTTTTTTTTTTTCGTTTTTTTTTTTATCGTGCATTCCATTTAATATAAATCAAACCGCAGTTGGTATGTTCTGATTTAAGCGGTAATGTATAAAAATACAGCTAACTAACCTTTTTGAAACCAAACTCTTCATTTCTTTCTAACAATTGTATGACCAGCAGAACCTTTTGCCTTCAAAGAACCTTTTGTGCCACATAAAGGACACCCAAAACCACCGAGACATTTCTCAAAATATCTTCTTTTGTGTCCACTGTGAGACTCACATACAGAGGGGTGGAATAAATGACAGAATTTAGATTTGGAGGGACCTTTAGCGTGAATAAACGCCATCAGAATGGAAGTTTTCTCTCTTTCTGAAGCGTTCCGAGCGTGCGTCTCCAGCACATACGTGCACTAACGTTCAGACAACATCTGCGCCTGGACTCTGTTCTGCAGACGCTGCTGTTTCTCATTTTCTGCTTATGTTTTCATGAGTAATCATTCAAATGGCCGTCTGAAAGAGCAGCTGCTCGCTGGAACTGCGGGTAAATGCCAGTAAAATACCAGCCGCTCGGGCACACACCTGGCACCCGGGCAGAGCACTGACATTAGCCCCTCTCTGTGAGTCACATATCTCTGCACAGCACGCAGGCCTCTGATCTTTAAGAAACAGCGCAATGTCTTATATAATATCATACGGCGAGGACATTATGCAGGTTTTCTGCTCTTATACTCGTTCCTGTGGCTGAACGTTGTGCATAATCGCACAAAGACGCTTTAACATCAAGTCTGAATCTGAGCCATTCATCAGCGCACATTATAACCAAGAAAGTGAATCTTTGTCTTGATAATCCTCTATCAATGTGTCATAAGTCTTAACAACTTCAATTCTTCTATAAAACATACAGTGTTATGTTTACTCACGACTGACTCAAGGAACATTAACTATTGACCTAAAGCATCACATAATGTCACATAAATGAAAGCTAAACAAATCTGAATCCGGTCACGTATCACACCGGGTGTTGATTCAGTAGTACAGTGGCTGTATGGCGAGTGAAGATGAGTTAATGTCTGATGGCACGTGTTGATGTGGATTAGCGTCAGCAGACGGCTGCGTGTTTGCGTGACAGCAGATCTCCCGCAGACGCAGCGGAGTCGACCGACCGGCAGGCCATCGGCAGAAAACACGCTGCCACTTTCTGCCCTGCACACTGATCCAGGGTCAGTCTGTGTTCTGGGTTTGAGGTCAGTGTGGATGAGGCGAGTCCACCCAAAACATGTGATCGGTTGAACTACTGTAGCATGTATAAAGCACATATGAATGCCTTATTCTGCATCCCTTATCCTGCCCAATACCTAAACCTAAAAACTATCTTATAAGCAGCAATTAGGAGTTTATTGATGCAAAAGTGGTAGTTCATAGTTCGTAAATAGCGAGAACTGGTTCCTATCCTAAAGTGTGACGGATCGTTTTATTTGAAGCTTTTATTTTGGGCTCACCAGAGCTCCGCTGCTGAGGAGGATCATGAAGATGATGAAGGTCTCAAACCAGCTGTGCTCCACGATCTGATAACACGTCTTCCTCAGACGCCACCAGGCTCGGCCCAAACCCTCAGACGTGTTGATGTCACAGCACTTACACCGCCGAACACACACTGAAATCAAAACAGCAAACATTTCAAAATGAAAGACAAACTCGTTAAAATACAGAAAGGGTTCGGCATCTTTATCAAAAAAGCTTACATTTATTTATCAGACGGTTTTATCCAAAGCCACGTACAAATGAGAGAGCATTCATTTTTCAACTCAGTGGCTCTTAGTAAAATACAAGTAAAATGCTTTAAAATGATACATGCAAAACTATAACAATAATATTTGTAGCCTCTTAATGTGCATTACAAAACATTTCCATAGTTTCCCAAGACGCAGTAACTGTGTTCTTTTGGCATATTGAACCACGGTTAAACCGGTAAACTTTGTGGTAACATGTGGTTATCATGGTTTAGCTGTTTTTAACAGGAGGTTGTTTATGTATCTTCAGTGTTTAAAGCCCAACTAGATATTCTGACAACATCACACACCCCATAAAAACATCTAAATGACTTTATTTCATTCAACATGACATTTCATTGAAGTCATTGTATAAATGTCTGTTCTTGAATAAATGAGTAGATGATTTATTAATCGATCTTCAGTCTGTAATTTAGCGTCTGAATGAAAGTCTCTCTGGTTTATTGGGACTTCTCCGCTTTTAAAAAGCACTTAAAACACTCCAGAGACTTCAAAGAGCTTAAAACACTTGAAAACATCACAAACACAGCTGCAGTGAAGTGTGAAGATCAATAGCTGAAGCGCTCTTCTGTGTCATACAAATACATAAAGCAAAATTAATGACGCAGTCAGCGTTCGGCCGCTCGCCCGCTTCCTCAAGACGCCGCTTTCATGTGAAGTAATCCCAAGCACCATCACTGAGAGCGCACGTCTGTAACAATAATTCCCTGCCAACAAATCCCATTTCAGCGTCTCGCAGTCGTCAAAGAGCCTCCATTACAGCCATCCCAGCTCCTCGAAATGATCTTATTGCCTGTAAACGTTATATCAGCGTTACGGTAACAATCTTCTCACAACTTGAATTATACCCACGGTCCTCCCGTCGGCAGCCTCGGACATTCTCACACCCGGGAATCACCGATTCACAGAGTTGAAAAAACGAATAACACCAAGTGATGATGTCATCGGTGACAGGAAACACACACGTGTTAAAGCACAGATTCTGCGAAGAACACACACAACAAAAACAGACACACCTTCGAAACCAGCGTTGGGTGTAACTAGTTACCAAATCATTAGTTATTGTAATTGAATTACTTTTCCCTTGAAAAAGTAAAGTAAGGGATTACTTCTGTAATTGAAATACAGTTACTTCTGATGTAATTTAACTGTGTGTAATACATGTGTGTGCAATAGTGGAATTGACATTAAAAGTCTAACTTTAAAATCTGTGCTTTAATGTATAACTCTCACATTTGTAATACTTTGGTCAGTTAAAATCGCCAGTGTTAAAAAAGGTCTAATTACAACTTTTTTGTGAGAGTTAATTCGACCCTGTTTAACACTGGCGATTTTACTGTGTACTTTATGTAGTTGGAGTGAATTCAAAGAGGCGTTTCACGTCTATCACTTAACTAACCAAGGTTGATATAAGATTCAGTGATAAGTAATGAAGTACTTTTTGGAGAGAGTCATTTGTACCGTAATCTAATTACACTATTGAATGTGTCATTAGTAACTTGCAATTAATGACTTTTTCAGAGTAATTTACCCAACAGTGGTCGCAACTACACGTGACACTCGTGCTTAAGACACAAATACACAAACGTACGTGTGCTTCCTTCAGAAATGTGCAAATGTATTTTCTAAATGTCACAGCTGTTGGAGAATTAACGCTCAAGGCGGATTATTCAAACATTCATGACATGCATCAGTTTATTTTCTAGAAGGTGTAAGTGAATTAAACCTCACATTAAACTCTTCAGGAGCTGAATAAAGTGAGACGGCATCTAGTGTTTTACCTGGATGAGGTGAATGTGTGTGATTCTGCCCTTTGACTTCTCCATCAGAGAGCTGTCCACTGATTCAATTCAATCACGTTCAAGTGCCATTATTCCATTTACAGGTGAGAAATCCTGTCTTATTTCAAACGCTTGCCTGTCTCAACTCACATCAGTCCAGAATTATCAGAGGAAATACATGACAGCCGTGAATCATTCACTTGTTTATGAGCCGTCGAGCGAAGCAGACCGACCGTTTTCTGAAATAAAGTGCACAGCTCGCACCGAACAAACTCCAGCTTAAAGAGACGGCTCATCCTCATGTCATGTCAAACCTGTGCCAGTTTCTTCTTCGGAACACACGAGAAGATATTTTGAAGAACGTTGATGATCAAACAACACTGAACCCCGTTGACTTCCATTGTGTGAACCCAAAACCACCGAGACATTTCTCAAAGTATCTTCTGTCGTGTTCCACTGAAGAAAGACTCGCGTGCAGGTTTACAAACACATAAATGATGCGAGAGTTGAGAGTTTCCTTCATCACATTAACACAGAATGATTCCTGTTGTGACGGAGCTCATCCTATCTGTGCTGACACAGGACATTCAATTTAATGGCCCACTGCACCTTTAAATGTCACTTCATTGTTTAATGTTTTATATGAACTCACCTCCGCACACATCACAGAAATCACAACAATACAAGCTAAAAATCCCTCTGGTGACGCAGTGCACACGATCAGACTCCAGAGAAACCGCAGCGTCTCTCTTCAGGATTATGGATAGTCACTGGGAAGTTGGTAATTAAAGATGATTTATTTTTGAAATGAAGATGAGGAGCATCTATCATGAGAGCTCACGCTGCGGCTGTCTGCAAACATTTATCACAGACTGGGGGCCTCCGCGCAGAAGAAGTGACCCACCGTCAGGAAAGCAGTTTTCTGGTTCCATGGTTTCTTCGGCAATCTCAGAATATTGGTCCTCCTCCTCGCCGGGTTTCCTGAGGTCAATCGTGCTGCCTTCTGATAGGCTGGTGTCGTCGCTCTGAAAAACAAGAGGACCAATCAGACGTGACCAATGGAGTTCTATCTCTTCAACACAATATTTCCAGTGGTTTTGATGGATATGTGAACCTAACAGGGTTAGAGTTTTGTGTGACTTCAGGTGTGATTTTTGTGTGTCAGACACCCCCGGTCCATCATCACATCCGTTCTGGAGGAAATCTCATGCTGAAGTGTGTGTGTGTGTGACAGTAATGGTGTGAGATTGCTGTTGTGAGTGTCCAATGAAATGTAATGCCGGACCTCCTCTTGGGTGACAGTTTTAAGCCCGCCAGCTAACATCAATAACAAGAACCAAATCATGTTTAAACCTTGACTTAAACATCATTTTAATTCCAAACTCGTTTAGATGAACACACCGGGTGGGCAGAGGGCGAGAAAAACACAACAAGAGAAACTGTGGAGATGATGCACATCATTGCTGACACCAGAAGCTGCGTCTTGTGTTCACATTCAAGCGATGGAAATGTGTCGTGGCACAGAAGCTGAACTCCACACGACTGAAGCTCATGAAGGGTCACGAGTACAGCGAGAGAACACGCGTTCACACAACACGCTCACAGACAGCGTACACAAACCACACAAACACACAATACTGTGCAATTCTATTCAAGTTACATGTCATTATCATGATCATTCTCACGCCTTTGTTCGTTGCACGGTATTATTGAGGCATTCGATGCATCTTTATCTTTTTTTATTATTATTAAAATCTCATTCAAATGGTTCTTGAAAAAGTTACATTTTAAGCAATAAAACGAATAAAAAGAATCTTGAACATTTTAGAAGTTCAATAAACATTTAAATGATTTCCTAAATAAATAATGATTTATATATATACTGTATGTATGATTTCCTGAATATGATCAATTATGGTTTATATGTCGTTAAATCATGATTTATGGACCACAGAACATGTACAGTAAGAATTGTAAAGAATATTTGATCTAATATTATTTACAATATTTTGAATTGACCAGTGTAACAGTTTTATGCCAATTAAAATAAGGATAAACATTGGCATATTTATGTTATTAACTTTTGCTTGGACATTTTTCCAGAACGAATGAATGAAAGATATAGGATTCTAAATAATCCTACATTATTATGCTGCTGTTATTGTCTGATGTGATTGAACAGTAATATAATCCAGTGGATCTTTCAGTAAGAATGAGCTCATGTAATGAAGCGTGACGGGTCATTAGCATGTGTGTATGGTGCTGTTCTTTACACACGCATCCCAGAGGAAGCAGCAGTTTATAGGTCATTCCAGGCAGCGTGTGAGGAATCCAAACACATAACGGCCTGTAAAAACCCCCTGCAGGGGTACGAGGACCCTCCTCCACCTAATGAAATCAGAGCTCGGTGGGCTCAGAGATCAGAAGTTCATCGATCACACGTTATCTGAGATCAGTGTCCTAAAAACACAGCCGGAAATGTAGGACAAATCCATGAAGTATTCTGTTACCTGTGCGATACTGTCACGCGTGGATTGTTGAGTTTGTAGGAATGATGATCCGTGTGGACTGCACTACATCATACAGAAGAACATCTACATCATCACTGACTCGCACCTGGCACGAGCAGAGCAATGTGCAAACACGCACAACAACAAAACATGTCTAACTCTGGCAAATTATAGGTCATCTGAGTCTGAACCGTGAGCCCTTTCTCAGAACAAGCTGTAATGCTGTCAGACAAACCACCAGACGAGAAACACAAAGACAAACTGAGACACACACTGCCGTCAGCTGCTGTCTGAGAACACACAGAGTGCGGTCAAGAACATGTTTAACACACACACACACACACACACACAGAGAGAGAGAGAGAGAGAGAGAGCGAGAGGAACCTCAGGGCCTGTCCTGCATGTTGCCATATGGTTTCAGTCTCTTCTCTTGACAAGCATGAGCTGTATCTGAGTTCTGTCACACTACATCACTACAATCACACGACACACACATCACATCTTATATTTCATGACAAAAATGTAAAAATAATAATTTGGGGATTCAATTCAATATTTTAAGCGCTTTTACATTGTCCTACTTTGGAAACACTATAAAACAGAGTCAATCATTCTTGTCAAAATTCTAAAAAAGTTTTTTTTTTTTTATCTTGTTTGTAACTAGATGTGTATAAAAACAATAAAATCTATGGAATGTGTGTGTGTGTGTGTGTGTGTGTGTGCACAGGTCTGATTCCAGTGAAAACCAAAACATCTAAATACAGAACTGTGTGCTAATCATCATACATGTACAATACAATCACACAAACAGAATGATAACACTACACAACCTGGAGAGAGAGAGAGAGAGAGAGAGAGACAGGTGCAGTAAAAGATAAAAGAAGAGGTAAACGAGAAGATAAAAGATGTATAAAAGACAGAATGAGGTAGAACAGGTGTAGAGAAAGATAAAAGACATAACAAACATCAGCTACTCTTACACTCAACTCACAATCACAGGTGCACCACACACACACACACACACACACACACACTATTATGTTATATTTTGTCATTTTGACGATGAAATTATTTTGCAGATTTGTTCTTATCTGTGACACAGAGCCAGTAGAAATAACTGTAAATAATAATAATACACGCATCACGGACATCAGAGCCACAGAAAAAACACAAATTCTGATGAAATGTAATTTGTGTTTAAATGCTGAAAGTCTTCTTCATGTTTGAGTGTTGTGTGTTTAATGGCTCTGAGCCTCAGGGGACACCAGATATCAGTACAGTATGACAACAAGGGTAGTTTATGAGATTACATTTACATTTATGCATTTGGCAGACGCTTTTATCCAAAGCCACTCACATTGCTACATTACATACTACATGAATCACCTCACATGGGGGTCTACAAACACACGTCAGTGAAGTGCATGCTGGGTAATAAAGACCTACTGTAGTTCTCTGATCACTTATTAACAACAAAAGGAGAATGTTCATCTGTTCCTAAAGAGACTTTGGAGAAAGATACAACCCAGGGGCGGATTTAGTGTGTGTACGGGGCCTAACTATGCGCCATTTGACTTTACTGCCACTGCAACCCTTATACTCACTAGTTAAACAAAAATAAAAGAAAGAATTAATGAATGACATCTGGGATTATTAAATACAAAGTGTCCCATCTCTCTGTGTGTGTTCTTTTGTGGTTTTTCATGTACCTTTCATGCACCTTTCATGTATTTAAATGTGACCAAATGTCTGTACTAGTGCCACAGTACGAACCGTTAACACTGTACACTGAGCGTGGCGTTATTATACAGTATCATGTCATTATTAGGCTTGTTGCCATAGTCGGTGTCACCGGTGTCCACTCGCCACTACATCATTTGGCCACCGTGGCACTGACCCCCACCATCAGTTACCATTCTTATAGTAATAAATCACTTATTTAGTTAAAGACCAAACTTCAGTAAGCGGAACAGCAGGAGTTAGATTTCATTCATCATGTGAGAGTGAAGTGCTGACTGACCAGATGAGGCTTTTCTGTCAAAGGACATGCAGTTCTGAGAGCATAAGCACTGTCATCAAGAGCCGGTTACGGTTACGTTTTCATTTTCTTTTTGTTCTCATTTTTTGAATTTAACATGAACATTTTTCGTTTTGGATATTCCTTATTTCATTATTTAACATAACCTTTCTTATATAGGTTTTTTATATTAATTTCTTATTTTGGGCATAGTGTGTGCATGGGTTATTTGTTTTGCAAGGTTTGTGTTAAATATAAGCATATGTCTTGGTAGTTTTTTGGTAGTTTTGTGTTTTTATCAAGAAAGATATTGAACCCACCATTAATTCAAGCCATGGCCGTTCCTGAATTGCCGCTAATTCAATTCTTCAAGGTAAGTTGCGTAATAAATAAATGAGATTAAATAGAAACAAATGGAAAGTTTTGCTTAGGTCTCATGTGCGTCTCAGATGCTTGGCCTGAGAACAAGAGTCATAAATGTCACAAATGTCATGAGAGTTTGAGAAGAGATGTCAACAGTGTGTCAAACTGAGCTCAGATTTGTCTCGTCTACAATCAAAAGTCAATAATATTGAAGATCTCAACATCAACTCAAATATTTCTCACCAAAATCACTGAAATCCAGATGATTTCACCTCTACAATCTTCATTCATTATCACCTCCAGACTCTTCATGTGTTTACACAATTACACTCTGTTCATTTCTCTTGAACACCTTTAGAAGAAACATCTAAGTTGATACTTCGATGAAACAACTAAGAACTTGATCAGATCTACTGAGCTCTGAAAGAGACGGATCTGAGCAATACAACATTCCTGTGGGAGAGCAGAAAACTGTTTTCATGTACAGACAGAGATCTCACATGTCCGGCGGGCTGAGATGAGATGAGACACTGGTCTGCCCTGAAGGAAGAAACGTACAGAGAGACTAAAATCACTGGACAAGACTTTACGTCCTGAAGACGTTCTGTAAGATCAGTTAGAAAAGCCCGTGTGGGATTCAGTCCTGAAGGCTTTACAACACTTATCATGTGACAATAGGTAAAGAAACCGGATCCCGAGCGTCAATAGAGGCGTGTTATTGTGCTGTCAAGCATACAATCATTCTCATGAAACATTCATGAAGACAAAAATGTCACATTTCAAAGAGGGAACAGATTTACTCTCACACAGCCCGACATCTCCTTGTGATTCAGCAGACGTGACACTGATGTAGTAAAAATGAAGTTTATGAAGAGTTTCATGTATAGATGACAACAAGCATCTCTGTTCACACAGATCCACACACAGGCTGTAGTATGCCTGCCAGGCCAGGTGCTGTTGATCAATGTGTTGAGTATATAAAGTCATGTACACACGCATAACCTCACTGGATTTACAAATGTGCCTTCTTTGACCTTTAAACTGATGTGATACTATTTTCATTTTCAAAAACTTTTGTTTAAAAAAAAAAATATTTTCAGGGCCTCAAACTGTCACAATAATAAATGACTAAACGCATAAAAATGCAAAAGACGATCAGGCCTGTTCAACGATTAATCACGATTAAATCACATCCAAATTTGTGATTATAGTAATATATTTCTGTGCATTTACATGTTGTATTTATAGACACATACACAGAAAAATATACAAATGAATAAATGTTTATACAATTTAACAGTTTCATCGGACGCAAGCGCTGACTCAAAGTTAACTTCCGGTCTGTGTTTTGTTATAATATAACAATCTTTTTTATATTTAATTTATATAAATTGTATACCATGGTCTGTTAGAATACTGGATTCTGATTGGCTGGAAGCTCCAGTCAGTTTGAATCTATTTGAAATTAGCTGACAAAATAACTGTCATTTTCACCTGTTTAAACTAATGACACTGTAAACATCGATAAAAGCTGTAACTTGGCATAAAATGACCGTGGTATAAGCGTGATAATCCACAGCTAGCCGTGCGTTAAAGGATTTTAATGGACCTCCGCTTCGTGACGGGTAGTTCTGGGAATCTAGATCGTGCATCAAAACCCTTTAACGCACAGCTAGCTGTGGATTACCCCTTACTTAATTCATAGTAATATTTTTTGTATATTAATTGTATTAACTTAATTAAAAACTTCTCAAGAGTTATTTCTTCATTGCGTAGGTCTACCATGGGCCACATAACGTTTGTTTATGTCAGTGCCGCTGAAACCGTCTCTCTATAAATATACATGTATGTGTATGTTTATAAATACAATATTAATATGCACAGTACACAGACATATATTATGTAAACATAATCTTGGATGCAAATTAAATCTTTTTTATGTGTTATACACTGCAAAAAAAATGCATTTATGACGTAGACATTTGTACTGGCTAACAAGAATAAAATACTATGTTTTCTTAAATTAAGATACATTTACATGACAATCAAAATGACTTAAGATATTAAGTCTTGTTATTCTTATTATCAAAATTAAGATTATGAAAATGAAGTGAGTTTAAGCTTTGAAGAAGCAAAAATATCTGCCATTGGGGTAAGAAAATTTAACTTGAATTACACTTGACATTTCTCTTGAAATACTTGACTGCCAGATATTTGTTCATGTTTTAAGCATACACCAGGCCTAATAAGGATTATTTTTCTTCAGAAAACAAGTTTAAACTTCTTTCAACCTCCTCAAGGAAAATATGATCTTGATTTAAGATTTTTTAGACGTGTTCAAAACCTTTTTCATTTTTTGTAGTGTAAATAGAAAATAAAGTTTATCATAAAATATAATGAATGTCTTTGCTTTTATAATAAACTTGTTTCCCAAGCCTCTTTAAAGCTGTAGCAAGAACCAACGCAGATAATAAAGATAATGAATTGATCTCAATGCTAGTGAAGAAACGTGTAGTGATACGTTTTCCATGACAGGCAGCATATAATGATGACATCACATGTCACTCACAGGTTTAGGCTCCTCCCTCTCCTCCTCCCCTCTCGCTGGCATCATCTTCCTCCTCCTCCTCCTCTTCCTCAGGAGACTCCACGTCTGACTCTCCAGGCGCGATGGGCACGCTGATGGTGAGGTTTGGGTTTGTCATGTAGCTGTCGTCCTCACCACTGCGCTCGATGACCGTCCCGTTTCCCTCCGCCCAGTGCGGCTGCTGGCTGAGACGCTTGAGCTTCAGCATGGCTTTAGCCTCCTTGGCTTTCTGCCGCCGGCGTTTGAAGTTCCCGTTGAAGAAGTCGCAGAGGGCCTGTCGCAGCCACAGGATCCCGCGCTGGATGCGAGCGATGGCGATCTGCAGGTTGTTCATCTCGCCGTCTTCGTCCGGAGCTGAGAGGTTATCTGCGCTGAAGGAGCTCAGGAGCAGGGCCAAGAACAGATTCAACACCTGAGGAGACAGAAGCGTTCATGAGAAAAACGATGATTTTGTAAGTCCGACATCATTCCCGCAGTAAAACTTTTGGTATTTTCACATCAATAACACGAGTTTGAGTAAATATTGACAGAACGTTTTTCTTTCTCGGGAGACGTTTCATTCAAGGGTACAATGGTGTTGGTTCATTGCTCAAAAACCCAAGTGAGACCCCCGCACCCAGCATGTCCGTTCCCGAGCGTTATTCTTTACACTTTGACCTCATGTAGGCAGTTTCCTGAGGTTTTTCTGCTGGTCCTCATGTACGGACACACACGGCTCAGTCTCAGTGTGAGTCCTGTAAACAGCAGGTGAGATGTGGAACTGGTTTTAAATGTCACATCTACCTCCTCCACACTCACAGGGGGTCGAGCGGCCGGCTCAATGGGCAACTGTAAGTGTGTGTGTGTGTACAGGTGTTGCCTCCATTATGAGACCACAAGGACACGAGCTGACATCTGTTACACTGTGTGGACCAGTCTCCCTTATTATTAACATTTATTATTAAACAAAGGAAATGATGCCCGTGTGAACAGAGGATAGAAAATACCAATAGGTCAGTATAAAAACAAGGCAAGTGCTCACAAACATGCTAAAAACAAACACGTGTGTAAAAGTGTGAGCGAGTAGGTGCTCACCTACATTGTGTGTATGAGCATGCATCTGTGTTTGTGTGAGTGTGTCTGTTTATTTGTAAGTGTGTATGTTTGAGTGCGTGTGTGTGTGTAGCTTTGATTAGACACACACAGCGAGCACACACACTGCTGGTACTTTGATAATCAACTGGAGGTTTTTGCGAGCGGCTGTAATTTCCTCTTAATAATTGCTCGGTCGCACTTCATGAATGAAAAAAGCTCATCAAAATGATTAAACGTGTAACACTTGGAATTCCCTTCCTGAGGAAAGTCCAATTAAACTCGTAAAGTTCAGTTTTTATGCCAGAAATCTAATGGATTGACATTTAATAATGTTCCGTACACAGACTTCACAATAAATACTTCATAAATGTCAAGCAAGTGTCACAAACACATTAGAGAGAGAGAGAGAGAGAGAGAGAGAGAGTGTGTTTCTCTCTCGCTCTGAATGGAGACGCTGGTGTCCTGTCAGGTATCTGTGGGCCAGACCTGTTGCCATAGCAGCACATTGTTTCAGTCACTGGATTGTGGGGTCATGTGACCTCTCACACTGTGTCACATTGTTGCTCTGCACCCCACTGCAGACACAGACGACAACACAATGTAATGACTGTAATATTCCTGACAGGTTACTTTCACAGGACACCCATGAATAACAACTAGAGTTGAACATTTATTAAAAAATAAAAACGAAAAAAGGTGAAAAACTCATCACACAGATGCGGTTGCTAGGGTGGTTGCTAAGATGGTGGTTTGCAGTTGCTTTGCTGTTAGGGTGTATTTTTAAGTAAACACACTTTTAAAACAGTAGCAAACCTCACATACTTGATAAAATGATTTTCGGACCGGATACATTTGTTTTCCAGAACAAATATCTAAACATTGTCAAGTCAACGTATTTTGATTTAAGAATATCTGCTAATGCGGTAAGAAAAAGAATTGTATAAAAGTACTTCATTTAAGTTTATTGTTCTTATGCGGCTTTCACATAGGACGTGGAACGAGCTGCACTGCGCTATGAAACCCATTCATTTCAATGGCTTGGCCGCGCAAGGGCGGTTTGTTACTGCGTCGACCAAAGCGCACGTGCATCAGCGCGCACCACTGTCGAGCTTGCTCGCACGCCGCGGTCAAAGTTCAAAATAGTTCGACTTTTGCTGCTGCGCTCTGTGACGATTCCCCGCGCGGCCGATAGAAACGAGGCATCCAAGCGCGGAAAACAAAATGGATGAACAGCTACTGTGTGTGTCGGAATTTTCAGAACTGCACAACACAAATTTGCGCTTGAATAGGGACATCGGGAGAAACGTTGTGTCATGGAGACATGTCAATTCAAGTTGGCATGTCAGGTGTGTTTTAAGTCAGGTAGCGTGTTGTAGGGAGACAATATGTGTGTGAAAATGGCGTAAGCCTCCTCTAGCCTCCTCCACTACTTTGAAATAAAGCTCTTTTGCTATAGAAAATGTATAGAACTGTTTTGAAAACTCCGCCTAATTTTCTCTGGCCAGCGCAGCACAAATTGAAGGGCTACACTGAACCCAGCGGCAAGCGCAGCGCATTTGAAAGCCGCATTACCCACCGGCAGACATTTTTAGTTTTAAGCATAAACTCAATTCCTTTTCATTCATTTTGCTTTACAATCAACTCGTCTTAAGAATTCTTAAAGGGGGGATTTAATGCGGTTGCATGCATTCTGACTTCTTTACACTGTTAAACTGTATGCTGGCTTCTCATGCTTAACATGGTCAACTTGTCAAAAAACGAGTTGGAAGTATGACGTAGTATTTCTGTGCTCGATTCACTCCCCCAAGGTTCGTATAGGTTTCAGAAAGTTTTTTTCGAACATGAAAAACTGTAACGTTACAACTTTTTCTTGTCCCTTATTGGGCAATTCTCCCAGAAAAGCACGGCAAGGAAGATTAAAGTCCCAGTGAAATAAAAATGCTTATTTTCTCATGAAATATTTCAGTGTTTATCGTAAACAGTTGATCAATGTGGGTCATTCTCTTTTTAAAATGCGTGTGCCCTCATAATCTTCAGTTAAAATCTGAAAATGCACTTCCGTCCTGTAGTAACTATTCATCCTAAATGACATATGTTAGACGGCTTGGGCGGAGCCTCTGTTAACTCCTCCCCTTCAACCGTCAGTCTGCTGCCAGTTCCATTTCAAAATGCAACGGCTGTTTTTATACATCCAGAGAAAAAAACGAAAGCCACGCCCACTATTTTTCTCATTCAACATTCCATTTCACTCGGAAATGCATCAAAATACGGAAGTAAAAACGATGGCAACTTCCGGTTCACGGGGACTTTAATATGAGATTGGCTCAACCCGGACCTTTAAATGTTTCTATTGGTAGCGCATAACTAAGACAAGTTGAACAAGGGTTGAAGGTTTGTTCATCATGAGCATGATTAACAGTGATGTTAGACTCATTGTGGAGGATCAGGACAGAACACAAGGACACGTGTCTCTAGAGACTCATCTATCAGACCTCTGAGTTCCACACTGGAGTAATTAAGACTCCGGACGGCTGTGATTTCACCTCTCAACACGCTTTACATGTCACGTGCTGCCAATGCTGCTCTTCATCTCTGGTTACATGACAAGACTCTTTCTTTCTACAGTTTCAACACCTGTCACACAAAAATCACTCAGAAACCAAACATCACATCACAACAAACCAAATGCGCTGATCATTCACGTCACCTGCATTATTTCAAATGCATATATATTTATATTCTGTATTTACAGACCGGAGCAAAAAAAGGAGCTTTAAATGAATTACAATGAATACAGTATATAGGGATTATTGAGAAATGCCATATAGAATTGTGACATCACAGTGAGTGTGAATGACTTTCAGCTCAATCTCATTGTGTCTGTTGTAATGAGAGACGTCACATATACGCACTTGCCCTCTTAATGGTGACCCGGCGCTCTGGTTACGTTTCCTCTGCGGATCACAGTTTCCATGCCCGTGTTAAGTTCACTTGATAACACTGTAAAGGCTGAATTATTCCTAAGCTCTCGCTGGTGCTTGAAAAGCATGCGTGTCCAGAGGTCGCCCGACTCAATATTACACATCTATACGTTCCGTTTGTGAATGATCTGATTTATCACTGAAGACTCGTAAAGCCCGCTGTGCGAAATACTCAATCCCATAATGCAATGCACTCAAGCTTCTATACTCAGTATGACGGATTTTTCAACTGTGATTTGTATTTCGACTCATTTGAGTGGACCACCAAAACATTTAGTAGAGAATTAAATAAAAAATACAAATCAAATCATATTTATTTATTTACAAGACGATAATTGGGTGCAATGGGTTCTTGTTTGAAACCCTGTTACATAACGCTTTCTTCTTCATTTACTATTTATGCATAACAGTAGACGGAGTCCAGAACATACTGTGCAGTACATTCACATTTATGTGTTCGTCAGTCTTATGTACGTGTCATTTTCTGTGTTTACTCTGGAATGTGAACTCATGACCTTTGAGCAGCTTGATCTCTTTCATTTCTCATTTGCTTCTTTTAGACGTAAAGATGTTTTGTTTTTCTGCTAAAAAACGAGCCCCAGTAACTGTACCTGTATATACGGTATATGTGTCTCCAATAGACATTTGCATTACAGAAGTGTTCTTAATCCGTGCTCAAGATATCAACGATCTTAATATGAACAAGTTCCTGTCCTTCCTGTCATTTCCGGTGCGCTGAGAGAACAATGTGCGCGAAATGGCTGCCGCTTCTCATCGCAGTTTTTCTGTTGTTTGTCATCTAGTTTGTCAAAGTTTGACATCTAGTCAGTCAATTTTTGTTGTAATCATCTATGTTTACGCGTCATTTAAGTTTGGACTTCAAAGCATCGGCCTAGAGAACAGACTAGAGTACTGGACGCTTGAACATCTTGACGTAAGGCTTTACCCCAACATTAACAATATATTATCGGCCCCGGGATTAAACACTGGACCGAAGGCTCCAATATCTACATATAAATGAGTACAATTTAATTTCGGAACGTGTACGTTACATCCATCCATCTGCAAAGCGTGGATTGACCTATGACTACAACATCTCTTTGTCCATACCTGTGATCTGGTCGCACAGATCTGAATTTAACCATAGCAATGATGTGACTGCCCAACGCACCCGTACTCTCATACCTTTAGTTAAAGACACTTCTCACTCGCCATGTGGAGCATAGCATGTGCCACGCAGACACAACGGTGCCCTTCTGAACACCCACTCATTGACTGGCAGGCTACATTGCTAAACGACACCATAATTGAGAGGAATCTTGTTTTACAATTTTGGTTGTAACGGAAACCTGGCAAATGCCAGATGACTTTATTGAAGTTGAATTTCTAACTTCTCCTGGATAAGGTCATCTGGCAAACACCTGCCTCACTGGCAGAGGTGGTGGTCTGGCTTTGGTATTTAAGAACAATTATAATCTGACCAAATATGATGTTCTTGATGTATCCTGCTTTGAATGTCTATCATTTACTTGCTGGTCCCACTTCTGATTCTGCGAATCTATAGACCTTTTAAATACAACACTAGTATTCTCTCTGAGTTGACTGAACTTTCTTACTCTTGTTTGTGCCCAGCATGATAGAATCATAATGCTGGGTGACTTCAATATACATGTTGACACTCACTGTACATTTGAAAAGGATTTCTTATCTGTTTTGGATTGTTTTGATGTTCTTCAACATGTTAACTTCCCAACGCATTCACACTCTCATACCCTTGACTTAATTTGCACTGTTGGTATTGACAATTTTGGTGCTAAGGGTGAGGAATTAGGCTTTTCTGACCATAAACTTGTTGTCTTTGATTTGTCTCCCTTTTCTCTATGCTGTTGCTATCACTGCCTCTCCTCTTCCCCCTCACTCAACCTCCTCAGTCTTGATGATATACTCTCAACCTATAATGAGTCTATTTGTAACATTTTGGATGATCTCGCCCAACTTAAAACTAGAAATGTCCCCTCTGCGCACTCCTCTCCTTGGTTTACCCCAGAACTCGGAGTAATAAAAGCCAAATTTAGGCAAATCGTCCCCTGAAGTGCATTCCATTGCCCTCTAAGAGTCAGTACAGTTATACAAAGAAGCACTAAATACTGCTCGCTCTTCCTACCTCTCCACACATTAATAAAGCTAGGTGTAAACCAAAAGCCCTGTTCTCTGAGATCAACAAACATGTTCAATCATGTTCCAAAGCTATTGATTGGCTCTGTTGATCTTTGTGAAAGTTTCCAGTCATTTTTAGAGTAAAATTGATTTAGTTTTCTCTCCATCTGTCTGTCCTCACCATTTTTCGCCCCTAGTAGGCTAGATCATCCTTCTAGCAATATCTTGCCCACAAGTACATCTGTGGTTAAAGAACTGATAACTACTGTACATCTAACTCTGCCTCCTGCACGATTGATCCTATTCCAAAATATCTAATCCAAACCGTCTTGCCATCGCTCATTCAACCCATTACGCTTATTATAAACAGATGTCCCACAGGATCTAAAAGTAGCTGCCATTACTCTGATCCTTTAGAAACTTGGTCTTGACAACATCGCTATGAACAATTTTTGATGGATATAAAACCTCCCATTTGTTGCACAAATTCTTGAGAAGGTAGTTGTAGCACAACTACAGTCTCATTTGGAGAAAAAATATTTTTATGAGCCATTTCAATCGGACTTCCGCCCCTCTCATAGCACTGAGACAGCGCTTCTAAAAGTGGTTAATGATCTCCTCCTGGTTTCTGACTCCTACAGTATCATTGTGCTACGTGATTTAAGTGCAGAATTTGATACCGTCTACCACTATGTCCTCCTTTCTCGACTATCTGAAATAGGTATCACTGGTGTTGCTCTTCAGAGGCTAACTTCATATCTATCGGATAGGCAGAATTTTGTAAGGATTGATAAGTATAGATCTAATACAGCTACTGTCTCTCGTGGTGTACCACAGGGTTCAGTTATTGGTCCACTCTTAATTTTCATCTATGTGCTTCCATCGGGTCCGATTATCAGACGACATGGTCTTCATTTTCATATTTATGCTGATGATATTCAAATTTACTTTACAGTTAAACCTTACTCTGTTAGCCCTCCCCTCTCTATTGTCTTCTGTCTTCGAGAATTTAATACCTGGATGTCTGCCAACTTTTTTGCAATTAAATGCTAATAAAACTGAAATCATGATGGTCGGCCATAACTCAAAGAAGCTCTCCCACCATTACTTTTTTGACTGATAGAGATGATGTCCAGTTTAGGCCCTCGAAACCGTGTGGAATTTGGGAGTACTGTTTGACCAATTGTTACGTTTTGATTCACATAATCAGTCAGAATGTTAAAGCATGTTTCTTTCAACTGCATCATATTTCTCATGTACGTCCCACACTCAGTCTTCATAACTCTGAAACTGTAGGTCACGCTTTTATTACCTCCAGAATGGATTACTGCAACTCCTTATTATGTGATCGACTTCAATTGGTACAGAACTCTGCTGCTCGAGTACTTACTTTTTAACAAAATATCGTCACACATCACTCCCATCCTTCATCAACTTCACTGGCTTCCTGTGGCAAATCGCATTCAGTTTAAAGTATTCATTTTAGTGTACAAGGCCTGTCATGGCCTTGTACCTCAGTACCTTGCTGAGTTATTGCCAACATATGCTCCTGCCAGGACTCTCAGATCTAGCCATGACAGCTTACTTGTTGTGCCTAGGTACAGGCTCTCTACAGTGGCGGTAGGGCGTTCTGTATTTAAGGCCCGAAATTATGGAATAGGCTGCCCCATAATCTTTGTGCTGTCCCTACACTCCAGACCTTTAAGTCTCAATTTAAAACGTCTCGGTTACGTATGTAACCTCGGTTCCCTGATGGAGGGAACGAGACGTTGTGTCGAAGGCGACAGATGGGGTTCGCTCTTGGGAACCTATCAGCTCTGACTACTTTAGAAAAGGCCAATGAAAGTTGGCGAATGAAATTTGCATGCCGAGCTCCGCCCCCGGAAATCCGGAATAAAAGGAAGCCGGCGTGCTTCATTCACTCACCGTTTGTTCTTCAGAGCCATCGCTCATGATTACAGACAGCGTCTTACGCATTCTACAAATTGCCGGTTCTACGACGTGTGTGCAGCGGATCGTCCCTTCTTCCTGCAGCGACCTTCCCCTGGGCGTCTCGGCGGTTCCAGTGGTGTCCGAGAGTTTTTTTCCAAAAGGCCCTTTTCAGGGCTGGGCTATTTCTCCAGCGGCATGTCCCGCTGTTCTCTTTGGGTGCGGTGCTCTCATCGAGGAGGGGGACGGACATGTTAGCTGCGTTAGGTGTCTGGGCGTCCAGCATGCCGAAGCAGCTTTCATAGACTCATCTTGCTCGCACTGCGAGCGGATGGTCATTCAGACGTTGCGGTCACGGGTGGCTGTCTTCCTACGGGAAACAGCCACCACTTCGCTCGCTACCCAACTCGCGACGACGGGGGCCAAGGCCCTGCTGTCCGCGAAGGTTAGCAGCATTGGTGATGTGGGGACTTCAGCAGGCGTAAACCCGTCAGCTAAACGCTGACGGGCCGCCTGCTCCCCGTTTCGCTCGTCTGACCGTTCCCCAACCGACGGTGGCATACCGTCCGGATCCTCACTCACGTACTCGGAAACGATGCGTGATGAAGATGAGATGTCACTCGCAGCATCGGAGGGAGACTTGCTGGCATCAGACATTGACGAATCCGAGCAGCTCCCTCCCACGGGGGGTCGAGTGCTGGAGGAAGCAGATGTCGAGATGTCAGCCATGCTTACCCGGGCGGCCGCGGGCATTGGGCTGCAGTGTACTCCACTGCCTCCACCCCAACGCTCGCGTCTAGACACTTGGTATCTGGGGTCGGAGCGCGGTGCAAAACCGCGCCCACCCCCGGTACCATTTTTCCCGGAAGTGCATGAGGAGCTGTGTCGGACTGTGTCGAAATTTCATTCGCCAACTTTCATTGGCCTTTTCTAAAGTAGTCAGAGCTGATAGGTTCCCAAGAGCGAACCCCATCTGTCGTCTTCGACACAACGTCGAGAGACCGACAGAAAGGGAACTCATCTATTCACTACTTTCTCAAACTAAAACTTTCAATTTTTCCAAACTTCTCACCTATAAGCTAACTGACCATTTTTTATGTAATTGTCACGTAATTATTTTTTGTTATCTATTGTCTGTTAATTATTTGTTGATATTTGTCTTGCTTTCTGTTTGTATGAATGTTGCCTGTTTTTGTGATGTGTTGTTGTCAATTATCTGTAGATATTATCATTTTTATTTTTTACTGTGTGAATGTTCCTTTTTGTGAAGGATTCTTGAAAGGCGCTATATAAATAAAACATATTATTATTATAAGTTAGTTATAAATATATTTTACTCTTCAAAACCTTTGAGCACCCACCCACAAGATTCAGGAAACATCTGAAGAAAGTCTCATTAACACTCAGACAGCACAACTCAGACATGCTCAGACATCCTCAATAATTTAAATCAAATTATTGGAAAAATAATCTTATTTCAGTTTATTGCTCAGGTAATATATACTGTATATGTATATATATTTTTTATATGGTTCGAGTTGAGTCCCTAATATGATCAAACTGAAATAACAAAAAACTACTGTATAACTAAATATAAAAAAATAAAAATCAAAGCTAAATCAAAATAATATAATAAGAAAGACATTGATAAAACTACATTTAAACTAAAACAACAACTCTAGTATGAGTCAATGTTATCCGTTTTTTACAAAACTTCATCTTAAAGCAGCCTTACAGAACCGCGCAGGGTGATGCCAGGTGGTTGCTTATTGGTCAAAGTGAAATTAACTTCTGTGAGAGTCTCTAAGATGAAATCGTCAGTCACAATTTAAGATATATCATAAGTATAAACATAATAATACTGTAAAAACAATCTGGTCTGATGTTTGACATGTTTTGCACTTCATACCATGTGATGTTCACAAACACTGGACGTACAATTATTTGTAAAGTATGTCATTGGTTTGTGAGTCACAGCAATCTATGAACACAATGAGGGCGGCCCACTCGACCCTGGCGAGGAATAAATCACGCCGTGGCCACCAGCATGGCATTTCAATATGTGAGACGAGTCGCTCCATCTACTGGCCTTGAATCCCCCCTCTATCCACCCCACCCGCTATCATCTAAACAACACCAGACCCCCCGGCTTTACATTTACTTCAAACAAGCAGTCTCAGCCTCAGATGGCCACGCCCACAAACCACCAACGATCCAATCAGTGACCGCCTGACACAGTCTTTGTAATCAAAATTGTCAGATGTGTTTATTGCAAAATCTTTAGAATTTCTAGATAACTTAGCCCTCAGATGACGTCATGTGCAAGAGAATCCTGCTTATCTGTATGACATCAGGGGGCGGAGCCAAACCTAGAGACCTGGAAGAGCGAACCAATAATAAAATAAATAAAGCCTGCTCTCTCTCTCTCTCTCTCTCTCTCTCTCTCAGGCACACAAGGGTAGAGTGATTCCCCATCCCCTGTGCTGAATCATCCTGTAATTATCCAAAAATAAACGCCTCATTTCAATTCATCTGTTCTGAGTGCAGAAGAGCTCAGAGCTTCATGACTTTACAACATGATGTACTAAATGTAGTCCAGTCATCACATGACAGACACACTGTACATACAGTACATGTATATGTGCATACACACACAGTACATACAAAAAGAAACAACACACACAGAAGTACACATTCACATGAAACACACAAAGACACACAAAACATTCTCTTCATACATTATAAACAAATAGAGGTTCACAGGCAGTCAAACAGAAAGACAGGTACATACACATACAAACAGACAGATGGATAGAAACACACACAGCCGAACTGAACACAGACTATATTCAGATCGGCAGGAAACTCATTAGAATTTGAAACAGAGCTAACACACACACACACACACACACACACGTCTCTCCTATTAGCTTTTCTCTCGATCAAACTTTAATGTCATTACAACTTTCCCAATGATTTACTTTCATTAGCAGCGAACACAACAGTGATGTTGTGAAGACTCAACCGCGGGGAGCTGGCCGGTGTGTTCACGGGCAGGTCAGAATGAATGATGTTCATCATGTTTATCATGTTCAGCAGAGGCCAGAAGAGCAACTAAACTCCTCCAGAGGACTCGAGAGCCGTCTAATGAAATAATGCACTCCAGACAACATTAACATCTCAAGACAAATAATGATGCTGCTAAGTTTCAGCACAGCAGGAGGTGTGTGTGTGTGTGTGTGTGTGCCAGCATGGCAGAATCAAGCTGGAAAATGATTTTGAACAGACTGACCAAAGCCTGACATTTCCACAACGTTACGACAACATACACCTACATTTTTTAAATTGGTTTTAAAAGAGATGCCGGTGAAACCCAACACTGATCTCTCTGTATTCACTACGTCTCCAGAGGACACGTCTCAGTCTCATCCACCTGCGATCCGCTTATTTACCCCATAAAGTGAAGATAAGCTCGAGGATTATAAGGCCGACTTCATTCTACACCTGCTCACTTCAAACACACGTAACGTCTCGGACTCAAAAAACTCTTTTTTCCGTGTTTCCGTGTAACATAGAATGTGTGTGAGCTCACGGTGAAGTTAGTCGAGGTGCCGGACGCCTCACATACCTTAACTGTACACAAACCGCACCCACGTCCATCTGATCCGCACGCCTAAAAATAAGCCGTTACCTCAGACAGCTGGCCAGCATTATCATACGCTCACTACCTTTACTGACACGACAGGTGGCGAATGCTTCTGTCCGTCAGAGGGTCGAAGAAACACCTCGACATCTCTCTCAATGCAGAAGCAGATCAACAAACACTCACTTACAAAGAAAATACAGCCGGCAGGAAATCATGTCAACGTTACACAAGAACAACAAAACAGAGATGTGAACTATGGACATCACATCGCACGGCGACCATGTGCTGCTGTTGAACTCGACAAACACTTCATCTCAGTGCTCATGCGAGAGATAGAGGCTGTGTCCCCTATCTCCTATATAGTGCACTATGTGGGGTGTCCGAAACCACAGTGAACAATGAGTGTTCAACTTCAATGAGTGAACAGCTCATTCCCAACATTTGTTCACTACCTTTTTACCCACAATGCATTCTGATTTTGAGTGTTCATCTGATGTACACTCGTTCACTCAATATTTCCCATGATGCAGCGTGACTGAACCGTCTGATTAGCATCAGCTGGTGGAGAATGACCGTTAATGCCACGAATGCACGTTTATACTTTATAATACGTTTATACTTTGTTCTTGTTGACAGTTATTTTCGACTTTTTGAGAATAAACAGATTAAATGAACGTTATAGACATTGGTGCTTTATTTGAAATAGATTTAATAATTTAATTAAACGTAATAAATGTAATAAAATAAACGTGGCTAACTGTTGTTTTGTTTTCTTTATTAAAAACGAAGAAAAAAATGTGACAAATAATGTAAAAAAAGAACTTTAACATTTTATTAAACAACCCATAAAGCCACACAGGTGTTATGACGAATGTCCGCGATAGTCCTGTGGGATGCAGGGTATATTACGTCAGTGTCCGAAATCATTCACTTATTTTCACTCACTTCTTCCCCATATAGTGGACTATTTAGCATTCGCTATATAGTGAAGAGTGAAGGAGTGTACGGTTTCAGACACAGCCAGAGTTTCATCTGAACTGAATTATGCTGATAGCTTACGCTATAAACACTCAATTTATTCATTTAGCAGACCCTTTTATCCCCTAGTAAAAAAAACATTCATTTAAAATGCATTTATTTCATACTAAGTAAAGTTTAAATGTACTAACATATTTACTGAGAAAAAAAATCACTTTATTTGGAGTACTATGAGTCCGAAATTTGATCCAAAACTCCCGCGCGTTAAAAATAAATACGACCTCACGTTGTGTCAATCACATTAACAACACTGCCTGCGATATTTTCGTCCGTCATAAAAAATTCGGACCAGGTTCGATTTTCTGCGTTTTTCGCATCCGTATCGAGCATTTTGAGTGGCCTTTTTTAACAATTCAGAGACACCGTACAAACGATAGACAAATATGAAAAAACGCATACGAAAATTTCGGACTGTATGTGCAAAGACCTTAAGCCTTTGTTTAAATAAAAATGTGTTCTAATGTCACTTTTGATAGGGATTTATGATTTTTTAATCAAATCAAATCTTTCAATGCAAGATATTTAACTTCCAAGAGTTCCACTTTAGCACAATCAAATACACTTAAATGTGTCTTTAGTTGGACTTCAACACTATTTCTGCACAATAAAAGTATACAAAATTAGTTGTTCCAATTTAGCAGACTTTAAGTATACCAATTCAATCGCAGTGTATTTTCATTAAGTACATAAGATGTAAATGGATAGCAGTATACTTAGCATGAAATAAATCTATTTCAAATACATTTTAGTATATTTATAGCATAACATGACTTTTAAATGAAAGAGCATTCAACACGACCAATGTGAACCGTTTAAACATCCTCAATTTATCTTTATTGTGATCTTTGTCGACTTTGGTATGAACGTGCCTTAATTAAAGAAATGTTATCATAAACTGGTGCTATTTGCACAAAGACTCGTGATAGTGTCGATCTCCACACACATGGTAGAAACACAAATACTGACAGTTTATCACAACATCAGTGCAGGACACAGTTAACACTTTCAGAAACGAAACGTTTATGAGATACAACAATAAAAGCACACTCCACGAACTCTCTTGACCCCAGTAAGGTGTAAACTGCCAGCGGTCATACCGCGGTATTAACAGGCATCAGCGTCCAGAGGAACACACATGATCACAACACACGCCAATACAGATGGACAGCTGAAGATCCGGTTACACACACGCTTATCTAGACCTGACAATCACAGACAGGACACACCATCTGATCCGTCCATACAAGGACACTGATGTACACAGCTGTAACGCTGCCCTTCATACTCTTAAATACAACAAGATGTCCAGTAAAGTTTTGTGCAGACAGGCTGAATTTCTGAGGTGGAGTGGACAGTTTTATGTATGTATTATCAATGTAGATCTTACTGGAAAATAGTTGTTGTATTTTGTCATTTTTAGTATTTACGTTTGCCTCGACTGTCTGTACTATAATGTACTTATGCACTTTTTTATAAAGTGCTATTAAAAATGAAACGAAACTGAATTAAACTTCTGAAATTCCTCTATTGCACTCATATTGGCCGAGCAAACAGGAAGTCTTGATCCCCGTCACTGGTTAATCCTGAAGCTGACATAACTCAAGATACCACTGACAGACTCACAGTTACTCTCATGATCAAAAGGTGCATACATGTCACCGTGTCGATATCTATCTGAAGTGATGACTGACACACACACACGCGCATACACACACGGACACACACACCAAGAATATCTCCCTGGATGTGTTTACCTGAAACCCCACGCACCCTCGGCCTCTTTCTGTGACGTGCACGTCTGTGTTGTGTATACGTGACTGTATCACTGTGTTCACTGAGATCTACAGCTGTGTCTGATCTCACAGGCTCACGGACAGCAGTTTCTCTTTCAAAGCTCGGGAGTTTTGATGGAGCTCTCAGTTGTGTGTCATTTACATCAACTTAGTCTCAGATGTTTCTCCTAAAACTGCTTAGGAACAGAAACAAATGAGAGTTATTAAAAAACATCAACAGCGCGGAGCTGTGAAATCATCTGGATTCGAGTAAATGTGATGAGAAATGTTTGAGTTGATATCGAGATCTTCAATCATATTGACCTTTGATTGCAGACGAGACAAAACTGAGCTCAGTACAGACATCTCTTGTAAATCTGTATGTGACTCTTTCTTCAGTGGAACATTAAAGAAGATATTTTGGGAAATGTCTCGGTGGTTTTGTGTTCATACAATGGATGTAAATGGAGTTTGGTGTTGTTTGATGATCAACACTCTTCAAAATATTTTCTGTTGTGTTCTGAAGAAGAAAGAAACTCATACTGGTTTGACATGACACGAGGATTAAGAAATGCTGAGAGTGACCTGCCACTGTCATGGGTAGTTTATAATGTAACTGTATGTCGATGTTTCAATCAAATGAACACTAATTTATTCTGAATGGGTCATAAGGTAAGAAGAGGAGAGAAACATCATCTCATCTCAGCCCAATGACCTACAAACAAAACCAGCCGGCCACAAACTTGTAAAGCGGAGCAGATGTGTTATCCGGCTGTATTTACACGCTGTGTTCCCGCAGGATTCCTGGGAATGCCGAATTCATCTCACACTCTCTTCATCTTTAGAAATAAAGCTCAGGGTGACACCTGTTCACCTCATCCAGAGCGCATCACCAACACACGATTAATGACAGAAATGCCTGAATAATTCTGCTCTTTAAACAATGAGCGTGTAAATGAAGACCTGACGTCTGTCCGTTTCATGTATTTCCACATAAAAAATGCATAATATTAGGAAAAGAATGAGGACACAGATCATGTGCTGACACGTAAACAATAGGAAACAGACGTCACATTGTACCAAATAAAGAAAAACAATCATCATTTATTTGTTATTCCGGTGACATTATGTGCAAATGTCCATCATGTCACTGGATTGACTTCATGTGTGGAGACCCGTGGCCCTTTGAAATTCTTCCACAGTCTCTAAGTCACTATTCTGAAGGATCTAAATATAGCAACATTATAACAAAGGTAACTATCAGAACTATTTGACCTTTAACGGCTGTATGCAAATGAGCGAATGAGAGAGAGAGATCAGGTGGCAATATTTGAGCCATGCCACACATCTGCAGTGTTTATGAAACGCTGCTCAGTAAATCACAAGAGATGGCGTGACACAAACAGAGAGCACTCGTGTATCTGCATGTGCTCAGGTGTGTTTGGGGAAATTCTCCGGTCAAATGCAACAAACGTGCATGTGTCAGTCTTTGCCTTTGCATCAAACTCTGTTCTGTAATATCATTGAATGAGGGCGTCTTCTACCTGAAAATGTTCAGAAACGATCAAAAAAGTGTCTAGAAAAGTCAAGGTAACAATAGGAAAATATTTTGGAAAGCTTTTGGAAATCACAGGCTGGCCCTTAAGGGATGTGTAATGGTTACCCAAAGGCTTCAGGTGGAATCTCACAGTGGGCTGTTATTGAGATTGAAGCTCTATTACCATTGAGCCACTGAGGAAAACACTCCAGACACTGAAGTCAACACAAAACATTTGATTAAAAATCAGCCACTGATCAACCATCCGTACAGTCACCGGCATGTATTCACTACAAAGAATGTCTGTTAATTATTATGGACTGTACAGAAATCCAAAGAAATGATTTGAATTCATATCATTTATATTGAAATGTGTAAGTGTAGAGGAGTTTGAAATACAGTTTAATGGAGTTGAGGGGAATATTTACTGCACCTCTGATAAACCCAGAACAATAAACTGTGTTTGAGCTGTGTGCTTAATGAGACGCACGCACACACGCACATATATGTACACAGACACATATAAACATACACAACAGGAGTACACACACACACACACACGCACGTGCACGCACACACGAAGACACCAACACACACCTCTATGTACACACACACAACACACATTTAAACAGACACAACAGAAGTAGTACACACACACCCTGCGTTCCATTTCGAAAGGGCTCATCCCTATGCCCTTTGAATGGTTTATCCTCCGGAGTGAGAGCTTTAAGAGGTGTAGGGGACCAAACAACTGTTTCTTGAAGCGCCCTTCTGCGTCATCATCCCGCGCCCATAAGGAGGCGGCGTCACCACGCAAAGAATCATGGGAGCCCGAAGTGACCATCAGTTGTACCCTTCATTCTGAAGAGCCCTTTGAAGTGGCCAGTTTTGAGCACTTCGGTTCGGAACGACCCTTCAGTACGGCGGCAATGATTGTTGTCACTCCAAAGGGACCTTCAGAGGGCGATATATCCCAGTTGGAACGCAGGGACAGACAAACATACACATACGCACACACACAAGAGCATATATTACATATTAATCACACGTACTGACAAATACACATTACAAGCATACACATGTACACAAACACAAAAGCATGCAGTCACACACACACGTTTGCACACATTTAATCTCTTATACAGACAAACAAATGCACAGGATACTATAAGATTGTTCACTGCTTACTGCGTTGGATACTCAATAGTGTTTACTGTTTCTAAAAACACAATCGGAATCTCTACACAATATGTTTTTGAGCAGCGTTATTCTACAGTATATCGTCATGGCATCCATAAATAATACAGTTAGAAAAACACATAGAGAGGCCGCGCACGTCCTTCTCAAAGCAGAACTTCATTGTAAAACGAGCACAACAGCAAGAGACACAAGAGCCAAAACTCTGGAGCACGGCAGATATGAGAGAGACACACGACACAGGACCACAGTCCATCAAAATCCCAAGCAAAAATGTCAAGAGGTCAACGCTCTTAAAACAAAGAGACATGACATACGGACCCCAAAAACCAATCACAGTTGAGATACACTCTTAAGAAACACTTTAAAAGTGTTTGCAGGATATCTGAGAGGCTGTTTCAGCGGTCAAACGTCTCAAAAAAAGAGAGAAAACTCACCACAAGGTTCCCGATCACCATGACCAGCATGAAGACCAGGATGCAGAGCGGCTGACCGGCGACCTCCATGCAGTCCCACATGGTCTCAATCCACTCGCCGCACAGAACCCTGAACACGATGAGGAACGAGTGGAAGAAATCCTTCATGTGCCAGCGGGGAAGAGTGCAGTCCTTCGAGATCTTACACACGCACGACTCGTAGTTCTTGCCGAACAGCTGCATGCCCACCACGGCGAAGATGAAGACGATGATGGCCAGCACCAGCGTGAGGTTTCCCAGAGCTCCCACGGAGTTCCCGATGATCTTGATCAGCGTGTTTAGCGTCGGCCATGACTTGGCCAGCTTGAAAACTCTCAGCTGTAAGAGAAGGCGACGTTCAATAAAACAAAACCACCCACCAGACGTTTATAGTGAAACTCAAAGTGAAACCAATACCAGTCTGAAGGAGCGCAGGACAGACAGACCCTCAACGTTGGACAGACCGAGCTCCATCAGACTCAGACTGACGATCAGACTGTCGAAGATGTTCCAGCCCTGCTGAAAATAAAAATAGGGATCCAGAGCGATGATCTTCAGGACCATCTCTGCTGTGAAGATCCCAGTGAACACCTGAGAAAAACATCCACAAACATTACTGTCAGACATAAACCACACCGGATTCCCTAACATGCCTATTTTATATCACACTTGACAAGTATACACTATAGATATGTATAGAACATACTGTGTTTCCACATTTGGTAGAATTTCTGAACCCTACTATAGTCAATCCTCAAGGATACTACAGTATGTACTACGGTTTATTAGTCCACTGTAGTTAATACAGTGTCAATAACACTGCAGCAAACATTAACTAAACAAAGTGTTTACCGTGGTAAATATTAGGGATGCACCGATAGGATTTTTTGGCCGATACCGTTAATGACTTGTGATTCAGAGCCATTGAGAGAGAGAGTTCTGCCAACGGAAGTCCAAACGCTGGAGCGTCACGTGATTCATGGAGCCTTCAGATAGTTCCAGGAAGGTATGTTTTCTCTATGTTTCATTTTTTATTCATTAAATGTCTTTAAATGGGTTAAAGGTTTACCTCAGTTGGTCTGTTTAGTCGCAGCTCCATGCGTTACTAGTAACGTCCGGGAACTGTTGAGAGCCTCCATGAGCCGCCATTGCTGTGAAAAAACTGTTCCATTGGAGTCAACGGAGTTGACGCGACTCTCTTTCTCAACGGCTCTGGTCTGATTCCTATATCGGTCAACTGCATAGCACTTACCAACACTAGCTAGTTTTTTCTGCATTCAGTTTGACTGAACATGAATTGGATCCATTTAACATTTTAAGAGAGGCACGAGTTAAGAGAAAAATACAATAAGACAACATGACAATCTATCTAATATTTCTTTTATTTACAACTTTAACTCATATTTGACTTAACATTGAACATTTCTTTGATAAAGTAAAATAAAAAGCCATTTAACTATTTGCTCGGAGAAAACCGTTGGATTATTCAACTCATTACCTCCACGCAGTTCATTAATAACCCATCGGTATCAGCCTTTTTCATGCTATTGCCGATATGCCAATAGTGTTTAATGAATCCAACATCGGTGCATCTCTAGTTAATATTCAAGTATACAGTATTTCCTACAGTTGATCAATTTAATATAGTTCATCCTACAGTATACTGTAGTACATGTAAACAACGTGTAGGAATTGCTTTAGTACATCACAGTATACAATTTACTACAGATTACTACACTTTATTATACTAAATATTCAAGTATTCAACCGTATTCACTACAGAGTATAGTTGATACAGAATACTGTAGTATACATGAAGAGTGTGTAGTCAGTGCTATATACTACAGCATACTATCATTTACTACAGTAAACACTAAAGTACTTAGAAGGGTTATTTTCTTGATCATGTTGATTTTGACACAACCGTATTGATATTCCATTCTCCTCTATGTGTTTTTGCTAGTTCAGGAAACCCCTCTTTACTTGTATTTTCCCCATGAGCCATCGCTCCTCGTTACCATGGACACCAGGATGCTGCACACGACAGGTCTGCCGTTCGTTGGTCTGTCGAGTTCTGTTTCATGTTTGTGGAGTGGAGCGTTTGGATGTGACTGTGATACGTGACACAGACGGGAGAGGAGGACCGAACATCTGCCGCTGAAGATGAGCAGATCTACTCACATCCCTAATCAACGCTTTCATCTAACCAATAACAGGAGATCTGGACAAACATCTTAACTCTTCATGAGGGCAACCTCACCAAAACATCTCCAGGACACATTTTCAACCGAAAAACAAGTTGAAGGCCATTAAGAGTCTTTGCATTGGGACATTATTTTAATACTAATAACCCCTTTTGTTTATTTGTTATTATTCTCAATAGTTGAGATTTCTTGACTACTTTAATACACAGTTAAACTGTATAAGCTGTAACATAGTGATCTTTAAAGACATGACGTCATGCAGAATAAAAAAACATCATTGTGTTGACATTACAGTCTCACAGTTGTCACATCTTTTGATTTTGCAGTACATTTTACCCCAGACATTTCAAATCTCTACTTAAAATGTAAACTTATTCAAGTCTTCACTGGGTCATTTAAATATCACTAACACTGAGATGTTGGCGAGCATTAGAGACTCATACCGATACATCATGAAGCACGTGACCCGACGCCCGTGGCTCAGAGCCGCCCAATGCAAACATTACTGACGCTCACTGAACTCCAAATTCCTCCCAGCTGCTTAAGACTTCACACACACACACACGCTCACAGACTCGATGTGACTGCGTCTGGAGAGACATCTCCCGTCACACCACCGCAGCTTCACACATTAACTTTGTCTCTGACCAACTATTGAGTCTCAGGCCGTGTCCCAAAAACCCTGGAGATGGTAAGACCCTCGGAGTTCATCATGCGGCCAATGTGACGGACGAGACACACTTGGACGTTGTGTAATGACATCATGGTGCTTGTTTTTGAGGTGTGAGGACAGCGACATAGCCAAATGGCCCAAACGGTCAGCGGTAAGAAATCTGGACACCTTGACATGGATCTTTACTTTCTCTCAAACAACAACACTTTTTTTCACGCTTTTTATGACTTTATGACGGCAACCTTGTGGCAAGGTTACAAACTGTAATTTCGAGTAGATTTAGTGGAGGGGTGAAGGTACACACGTGTAATGACACAGACATACACAAGCTGACGCTGAAGAGACTCAACACCTGCACGCTTCACTACACGACTTCAGCGGAAAAGACAGCAGTATTGATCTGTCCTGATGTGACTGTGTTCAAAACACTCGACTGCTTCACAAAACGCACGCTGAATGATCAACATATGACAAAGCTGCCGTATAATAAATGAAGAGCAGATGATGTTGACGTGACGCTCACCAGGTTGCCCACTGACAGCATCTTGTTGAACTCGTCGGTCATGGGATAATGTTCCAGTGCCATGAAGAGCGTGTTGAGAACGATGCAGATGGTGATGGCCAGATCCAGGAAGGGATCCATCACCATAAACTTCATCCATTCCTTCAGTTTCAGCCAGCCGGGAGAACACGTCCACACCAGATACTTCTGAGCGAACACGTACCAGCACGGGTGACACCTCTGCTGAGCTTCCTCCAGTTCTGTCGAAACAAACACGAGTCGCATCCACAATCCTGTGGCTCAAATTCACAGTGAGCACACACTTTCAGAACTTGAATCCTGACAAATGTATAATTATGGGTTAGGGTAGTGTACTCTCTTTCACCATAGTAAAACCACTGTAAACCCAATATAACACCCACAGGGGATTCTTTTAGGTATCATTTCATATGTATTTATTTGATATTATATATATTTATGTTATTATAATTTTATATTTATTTTAATACAGAAATGATTTCACTATTTAAATACAAATTGTTAACCGTTACATTTTGACATTTTGTGTTTATCAATAATAATTTGAGTACTGTAAATACAGTAGGCTGTTTACGGTTGCCAAGCAACGCAGCATCTTGCCTTTGTTAAAACTGAACGTACAATCATACTGTAGATGTGCAGCTCATCCAATTTGAATTTAGATCTGAACAATTCAATTTCAAATAAAACTGAGCAAACAAGGTGAAATTGACGCATAGGTTAATGTGTCCGATTTATTAAAAACAATCCTTAACTTCTCTTTAAAAAAATCTGAAAAAATGTGTTGGGTAACACTTAACATAGAGCCTTTATGTATAATGCATAATAAAGGTTTATTAAATGGTATGATGCATTATAATTGTTCATAAAGTGTGTTGTAATACATTAAATGTTTTTGTAAAGAATTATAACCAAATTAAAAATGCGAATTGAAACAATGAATTGAGAAGTGTTATAATGTATTAACTGTAGTAACAATTATCCATGAGACATGACAAGGCATTATTAATACATTTAGCCCCGGTTCCACGGACAAGGCTTAAGACTAGTCGCAGACTAAAATGAATTTTGAGCTGTTTTAACTGAAAATAACTTGCCTGGACACATCTTAAAAGATGTCCGTGCCATTGTTTTGTCTCCAGATGTAATGGTAATGGTAAACAGTAATGGTTTCTTGTAAGGCATTTTAATAAAAGCGACTTAAAAAGCCTAAATTAACTAAGGCATAGTCCTGGTTTAGGCCTAAAAGTACTTTTACAAATCATGATACACATACACTTTAAATAAAGTGATACAAAGTGTTCTTCTGGAAACGAGCAGAGGTCAACACAAGCTTGAGATGCGGTGGACAGGACACAGCCATCTAATGAGAAATGAGTGTGGATGTAATGTGGTCCAAACTCCTGCGCTGAGCCGAGCCGAGCGCTGGTGTCGTTCACCGCACACTTCATCTCATCACACAAACTCTCTCCTTCTTCTTATGCTTGTCGAGTTACGAAACTCATTTTCACAGCATTCTTTTGAATGCTTGTCCAACAAAATGATAACGCTCATTTCTTTTTATAAAAGGCAAACCTGAGCACTTGTGTCAGCGTTTCATATACAAATAAAACAGCGAGCGTCATCTATGGCGGCCGTGTCACCTGACATCACAGGCTCATTACGGTACACTCGGTCCTGCCGTGTCAGCGCTCACGCGCGTGATAATACAGATTGGCATTTTCACATGCTAGCAGATCTAAACTCAGAACGCTTTGTGCTCAGACCGTCTACTGCTAGCAACTTTTGTGCTGACCAATCGAATGAGAGCCAAATAAAAAACATGGGCCATTTTTGATGACATTTCCACAGCATAGGTACCCGTCTGTTTTTAACATAACACGCCAGCTGTACAAATAAATGCATATGTACGTATCTTCTAATACGAATCTCGCTATATAAAAATGTGACATTAAGGTTTGATGTTAGAAATACACTTTCCCAGCAGCACCATCACAAACAAACAAAAATAAACGATAAATGCTGTACGAAAAACTCTCTTAAACTACAAAAACACTGTCGTGGTTTTTCTGTGTAAGACGGCTCAGGTGATGTCACAGTCTGCTCGTGTTCGTGGGGGGTCACACCTCTACACTGAAAACAACAGCGAGTGACATCTCACGGGACGATATTAACCGCGAGCAGATGGAGACGCTCTGGCTGTCCTCGCACGCACCTCGCAGGAAAAGATTTCCTGTGGATTTCACGTTTCAGAAGTAGAATCTCATCACGGTCTCAGCGCCGGCTCGCTCGTGGCTGTTGTCGGGTGGTTTGTGTGGAGTTGTACGTCTGTCTTACCTTCCATGGCATCAGTGATGTAGCTGGTGGCGCTCAGGGTCCGGTTTCGACCCTCCTGGGGCAGCTGGGGCAGAAGCATACTGCTCAGCTCATTGGTGGAGTTGTGACCCTGGAAGATTAAACAGAGAACAAACTGAGACGTTTGCAGATAAAAAGCTCAGACGGAGTTGTGTTTCATTTTAGTATCAACTTAGTCACAGAAGTTTCTTGTAATTTTAGAAGAAATGAAAACATGTAATTGTGTAAACCCATGAAGAGTCTGGAGGTGTAAATGAATGTAGATTCTAGAGGTCAAATCATGTGGATCTGATGAGAAATGTTTGTTGAGATCTTCAATCATGTTGACTTTTGATTGCAGACGAGACAAATCTGAGCTCAGTTTGACACACTGTTGACATCTCTTCTCAAACTCTCATGACATTTGTGACATTTATGACTCTTGTTCTCAGGAGAAACGTCTGAGACGCACATGTGACCTAAGCAAAAGTTTCCATTCGCTCTCCATTCGATTTCATTTTCGACTGGAAAATTAATTGAGATTATTACTGCGGTTGCAGTTTCTAGGAAAATCAAAAGTCTGAGTGCTTTTAAAAATAACACCACGTCTCTCTTCAACAAGACACATAAATGGAAAATAATTTCTGTCTGTAGCAGAAAAAACCTCAGAGTAACCATTGTGATGTTAAACTGCTAAAACACACGCGCGCGCACACACAAATCATCACACAACACTCAAACAGATATGATTAACAGATAACAGGTATTGTTATTAAGGGAAATCGGTTGTAAATTGTGTTCATTTCTGTCAAACACTTTTACAGCGGATGTGTTTTTTATTCTACTGTATGATGGTGGTCTGTAAGAATGACCCTCTGATTGTATAATGTGTTTCTGATGGCAGGTATGACGCAGGAGCGCTTTATCACAGCCCACCGAACGCCCACCGCTGCAGGAAAACACCACTGGGCCACACGCTAACTCTTATTCAACATCTGTTGCTATGTTACCATGACTGCATCGCCAAGACAACAGGGTTTCCATGCCTCACTCCAGAATCCAGACAGCTTTATGAGGATGTCTGATATTTCTGGCACAGAGAGAGTTTGGTACAAAAAATGTGAATGTGAAAACCTAAATGTCAGATGGGGGAAAAAGAGAGATCTTTAACGTCTCCGCTGTTTCTTTAAGAAAGTTAAGAAGTTACTACAGTTGATCTATTTACTAAAGTTCACACTAGAGAACAGTATTACTTGAGGTATTTCTGTAATTTAATTACAGTTACTTCTGATGTAAGTCAACTAAATACTTTATGTAATACATGTGTGTGCAGTAGTCTAAAGCCCATTGCACATCGAGTCCGAAATTTCCATCCGACATTTCCGCACGTTAAAAAATAAATACGACCTCATGTTGTCAATCACATCCACACACTGCGTCTGATATTTTCATCCGTCATAAAAAAATTCGGACCGCAATTTCTGCGTTATTCGCATCCGTAGCAAGCATTTTGAGTGTCTAAAATGGTCAAGGTTATCTAAGGTTGATGTAGGATATATAAAGTAATTAGTAATAAGTAAGAAAATACATTTTGGATAGAGTCATTTGTACAGTAATCTAATTACACTATTGAATATGTAATTAGTAATTAAAATCATAATTACATATTATAATAATTAAATTAATAAATAATTGTTTGTTTTCTGTGTTCTTTTTTCCAATGTCTGTAGTTTAATAAGTGTTAAATATATCTTAATATCCTTTTAGATCCTGATTCTTAATCAACTTTTCTTTTAGTCTCTATATTCATAAGACTCTATATAGTGTTATGAGGATCTCAATGTGGCCCTGCGCACAAATTCCAAAATTGCACCCATTTTCGTGGGTGAAAACCCAGATGTGCGCCCCGTCGGGTTTGTCACTAGAAACGGAATGACCCAAACGCATCACACTGTTTTCTGAGGTCCAGGACTAATGGATCGGCTCAAAGACACTCACACTTTCCTCTTTGACCTTCTCCATGGTGCAGGCTGGAAGTGGAGACAACGGCCCCTGACTGGAGATTCCGTTCTGATCGATGGCCACGAACAGCTTCCCGTTCAGACTGGGGAAGAAGAACTGCGAGCTGTGACTGCAGGTGCTCAGAGCGCTCGTCCGTCGCCGGTTCCAGGGCAGAGCCAGCGAGCCGCCGCGGCTGTCCGAGTCTCCGTGATTGCTAAACTCGTCGTCTGCGAAATCCAGCTCTGAGTCCTTGTTCAGCGGTCGGAAGTTAAAGATGCTGACCTGACTTTCACGCCTGGCCCGCAGGGAGAGCGTTCGGACCAGCAGAGAATGTGTTTGCTAGAGGAAATTACAGACAAACATAAGCTGTAGATAAAAATGATCATTAGGTAATAAAAAATGCCATTTTAGGAAATATTTTAAAGGAGGAGTATATTCAACATATTTGATTCATAGGTAGGGGAAGTACCTTCATTCCCTCAATGGTGTCCAGCTTTGTTGTTTTGCTGTCTTCGGTCCCCTCTGACATCGGCCTCGAGCTTTTCCTCCGGTCCAGATTCCCTCTGTTGCCCTGTGAGGAGAAGGGCGACACGTCTGCCGTCAGGATGGATTCGGTTTCCTGTGCTTTCTGAGCCATCTGCAACACAGACAACACGAGGTGACACGTGTACATGACGCTTCAATATTTTCCCGTCTTCGGTTTAACGTGTTACAGCCATTTTCAAACCTGTTGCTCTTTCTTCAGCTGTTCCATAGCCAGTTGAAACTCCTGTTCTTTCTGGAGGGCTTCAGCGATGGTGGCCTGGTTCTGCTCCTCGTAGGCCATGGCCACCACAGCCAGAATCAGATTCACCAGATAGAAAGATCCCAGAAAGATCACCACCACGAAAAACACCATGTAAGCTTTTCCCGCCGACCGCAGAGTCTGTTCAACACAAGAAAACAGAAAAGTGGGTGATGTTCGTTTCTCTCTGAATGTCATGATGTGTGTCAGGGGGGAATCTTGTCATTGAAATGACGAACATGTTCAGCACATTTATTCTGAATATCAGATGTGTGTTAAAGGAAAGAAACACTGACATGATGATAAAGGTTTTCCCAGTAATCCTGAGTCATCAGTCTGAAGAGCGAGAGAAAAGCCCAGCCGAAGGTGTCGAAACTCGTGTAGCCGTAGTTTGGGTTCCGGCCCGTCTTCATACATTCGAAACCATCCGGACATTTCCTGAAGACCAGAGGAAGAAACTTTATCACAAAATATCCTTTAAGTGGATTATTATAATTCAATAAAACTGAAATGAAAACGTTTAATGTTGTCATAGCAATAAACCAAAATGAGATCCAGGCATAGAAATGATAAGCTTGAAATAAATAAAAAACTAAACTAAAACTGAAATAAAAATAAATGATAACCCAATTAACACTATTAAAAAATGTAATTATTAAATTATTAAAAAATAATGAAATTACAAATGACCAAAATGAATCTTTTTTACATGAAATAACTCACTACGAGTTTGGTTGTGAACACTTTTAGAGAAAACTAAACTTTGAAACTTCTTTGGTTCAAGTGTTAGTGCAATAAAAAGCTCTTTAAAATGACACGGCCCTGTTGTCCAGTACCACAAACTGTAATTCGTGACTAAAAACTACTGAAGACCGTTTTGAAAAGCGAATGAGCCATGAAATATTTCCTCCATCCAACAGGAACTACATCAGGCACATTAATATCTGAAAACCAATATACAGTCTTTGACAGAGCTCATCAATAATCGATAGGAACGCATATCATCATCTCATCATGTGATCCGTTCTAGAAAGATGACGTCTCATGACAGGTTCTCTGAGCGGCTGGTGGCGCCAGCGCTCGTACCCATTTCTTCATCCCCTGCCAGGCATCTCTTACCAGTCTCAGTCGACTCGGGCAGGCGGCAAGCGGCTCTCAGCAGGCTGGCATGCTGAAAGCGTGAGGGTGTGGATGACGGACGCTATCGCACTCAGACACCTCGCAGTGTCCCTGAAGGACGTGCTAATGGACGGGCCCCACTTCAATTCGATTTGGACGGGGGCCTTGGACCCCAGACACGCTGATATCAGCTGCCGTTTCCTTTCTTGAGCGGGCACGCAATGTCAGAACGTGCACTCGGACCCCAAACCGTGAGACCGAGGGAATTTACAGCGGCTGCCCGAACCAAAGAATGACATAACTGACGACGTTCTTCAGTCGTTTTCCTTTAGGCGTCCACAAAAAAGAATCTCTTAACTTTCAAAAACAAGTTAAAAGCTAAATTGCAAATATGCTTAAAACTTTTTTTCTTCCACTAACACCATGTATTCCATAATCTTCCTATTTTATCTATCTACATATTTCCAGGCACTGGAATTGAATCTCCTGACAATGGTCTGTCGATTGGTCATCTGACATTGAAGATGGGTACAGAACCCAAACTGAAAGCAGCTGGAGAATTCATGCAAGAAGCCCCCCTCACTCATCACGATGGCAGGTGCGATCACATTGCAGGGGCACAAAGCGAGTCTATTTTGGTCAGCAGAGAGTCCCGCTGGCGTGTTGGGGTCTGGAGGATGACAAACAGACAAAGACGCGGTCACGGCGAATTCGGTGGCGAGCATGTAAACCAATATTCCGGTCCGCCTGTTGTTTCTGCATCACCGGCCGTGTCTGAATAACTGTTATGATGTTATGAGCCAAGATGTACTCAAGGTTTCTTCCTCCGGGAGTCTGATCTCTGAATGTTTCTGGATCAGGTGGCGCTTCTAATCCACTGGAGTCACGTAGACAAACGTATCACTATAACACAATACAGTCACTAAATACAAAGAGAAGGTTCAGATGACCAGAAATGGATGCTTTATGATCTAAAGATACATCACGGTGATATGAAAGAGCAGCACGAGCGTTTAACATCCACCTGACGGCAAGAGAAACAGCTGATGTGTGATCAGATTAATTGTCTGTCATCTTATCATAGGGCATAAACCTTCAACTATAAATGACTTTAGAGACTTTGGAGGTGTAAATGAATGTAGATTGTAAAGGTAAAATAATCTGGATTTGATGAGAAATGTTTGAGTTGATATTGACTTTTGATTGCAGACGAGACAAACCTGAGCTCAGTCTGAGACGTTACTACGTTTACATGTGCACCAGTATTGCGATTATTTCCAATAATCAGAGTAAGGACTTAATCGCAGTAACATGTTTACATGACATGAGAACACCTCTTTGCTCCCGTTTACGTGGAAGTTTTATGAGTCAGCACAAAGGATGATCTCAGATAAAGTAGGTGTGTGTTATTGGCTATCCTTTTAATATATTAGCGTCAAATTCGAAACGTATTTTATGGTTATTGATGAATATAGAAATATGATGGCTGTCATCGCGTTCGTGCTGTTTCTGTATGAAGGTAAAGAGCAGAGACGGCCGACAGCGAGCTTCAGACTGGCATGTCTAATATCAATTTGCGCTTAAGAAGTACATGCGCACCTTTGTCAGAGCATCATACATGCGATTAAGGTGTATACATGTCTTCTTATTGCGATTAAAACGATCTTACTGCGATTATGAGCTGAATCACATTTTTAAATGGAATTATTGCGTTTTCATGATGTAAAGTGTAATCGCATTGGCATTATGAGGGTGTATGTAAACGTATTGTTGACATCTCTTCTGAAACTGAGACATTTGTAAGATTTCTGACTCTTTTATCAGAATCCGAGATGCAGATGAGTTTATTTATTTATTGTTTCATTCACAACAAGGGATTATTCATGGCGAGAACTAGTCAAGTCTGTTCTATTCACAAGCTGGCAGAGGGACAATTTGGAATCGAGACACAGCAGAAGTTTCCATTTGCTCCTCATTTAATCTCATTGATGTCTAGGAGAAATAACTGATAATAAAAACATCTCATCCTTTAGTGTTCTTTCTTTTTTTTCTAATTAGGAGCTTAAAAACGGAACTTCTTCGTCTTTCTGTTGTGAAATCTGACCAGACACTGCAACCATCTGAGCAATGGACTCACTGCTTTCCAAACGCTTTGCAACCTCGTTCCTCTAGAGAAATGATAGTCAGATCAAATACAGGTCAGTAAAAATCTTGTCCTGTGGGCTGGTTGGCAGAAAGCCCGAGACAAGGAGGTGAAACGGGGTGAACGTGTTGTGTTGTTTATAAAACGCCGTCAGGCTTCATCTCAGGTCTCTATCCAGGTTCACAAGGTGACCAGAGAACTCCGCCTGCACACTAACAATGGCTAAAATAAGACGCCTGGATTAATTCATCTAATTGATCCCAGAGGGGGAAAAATTCAACAAAGGAAACAAACAGACGGATGCATGGAACAGCAGAACAAACCTGCTCACACAGACACACACGTTCATCCTCTTCAGTTCATCTGATCTTTATTATTTCAATATTTTAAAATAATAATCGAATATAATTATCATGTATTTTGTGTTAAAATTGTATTAAAATAAAATAATTATATTAAATGAAATGAAATGAAATGGCACTGTCTTAAATCTAAAGTTTACAATCTTCAACGGTGAGAGAAACTAAATAGAAAAATATTTATAGATCAGAAAATAATTATGGCACGCTGAAGGTCATCTGAGTTTTCAATGAGAAACTTCATTAAAAACAATGACACAGTTAATCTGAAAGGAAAACAACAGCATCTGTGTCTGCTTGTGCGACTGACCCATCTGAAAGCACAACTGAGGTCAAATCTAAGACTTTGATAATAAAAACATAAAGCGGGTTTATTAATGGACACTTGCTATAATGGCCGCACACTTACACCCTGTAATTACTGCGGCTTCATATCGACATGTTTGGACTTCCAAGAAAATCACCGAGTGATAAAATTGGGCTCTTTGTCAACATGAGTGTTTGGAAGCACAGATGAAGGTCAAATGGTCATTAGAAGACCATTACATCACACGAGAGATACCATTCAACATCAGTTTGTATTTATAACCATAAGCCAAAGACGAACTGGAATGAAATGTATTATACATGACTTTATCTCATCATTCTCAGCTTTGGAGAGTCACAAAGAAATAAAATATAACAGCTTTACCAGTAAACTCATTTTCCCAACGTATTGTGGCACTTTATGTCACATTTGCAACCTTAAATAATCCAAAGCATATCATGGCTTTTCATAACTACACTCACCAAAATGATAAATGCAACACTTTTGTTTGCTCATGACAAATGGGGCCAAAAACAAAAGTGTTGCGTTTATAATTTTGGTCAGTGTATTTATAAGGTGGCTAATTTGTATGAATTTGTTCATATGTTTTAGTCTGATCTGGTTTAAAGGGGTTATGCTTCATTATTGCTTTCTTTATTAATATATTATGAGTCACCTTGTAAAACCGTCATAAATTCCAGTAAAATCAGATTGAATAATCTCTCTCTGTGTATCAGTCTACAGATTCTAGAAGCTTTTGTTTTGTGAAGTGTTTAACAGGCATGCATCACAAGCGCTTGTATCAGTTTTCATTAGCGCTTTTATCTGACTTGGACACAAGGCTGTTATCACACCACAAGACGGTCAGATGTGTGTTTGTGTCTTTGATGTTACAATCAACATTTACAGACTGTGTCGTAATTCACATCAACAGACCATCAGACAGAAAACCCTTCACACCGCCGTCCAATAACTCAAAACACTTTCCATTAAGTGTTTGATGTACATACTGAATGAAATATCACGTCATGGCTTTCTAAAATAACGTTTAATCCATTTGAGTTTTAACAGAATGAGAGAGGCTACTGTTCACACAGCAGACACCTCTAAACATGATTACTGATCAGACAGAATGACCGAAGCTCTAAGTGAAATCCAAGAAGCCTTGGAGAAAGGATGATGCATTAAACTCTGTCTCCTCTGCACCGTCTCGCTGGATACTTCCACAGACAAAATTAGATTTTTCAGCATGATGTTTTGATAATAAGTTAACATAGAAATAAGAAATAAGATAACAATTACTCTCTGCCTCTGTCAGCACTATTTGCAGAGGTATCAGTTTGTTGAGATGATGTGTGCTTTTATTTTAACCTGGCAGACAACACAACAGACCAAAAGAAAAACTATAAACATACACTAAATGAGGGACCAGAGACACAATTACAGTGCACTCCAGAACATCCCAGAGACTGGGGGTAAGTTCTTTTGTCTTTAGCCAGCCAGCAACCACCGAACCACTAACCACCATCATCCTACGGTCCAAACCAACTGTAAACCATCTAACTACCACCTAGCAACCATTTAGTACCAACTTCACAATCAATAAACCAGCCCAATTAACAACCACCTAAGATCCTTCCGATATACACCTAGCAACCAACTAACAACCACCTAAAAGCCACCTAACAACAATCTAACAACAACCTAAAAACACCTAACATAAACCTAGCAACCAACTAACAACCACCTAAACCACCTACAACAATTACCTAAAACACCTAAACCTAGCAACCATCTAACAACCACCTAAAAACACCTAACATACACCTAGCAACCAACTAACAACCACCTAAAAGCCACCTTACAACAATCTAACAAATACCTAAAAAACACCTAACATACACTAGCAACCATCTAACAACCACCTAAAAACACCTTACATACACCTAGCAACCATCTAACAACCACCTAAAAACACCTAACATACACCTAGCAACCAACTAACAACCACCTAAAAGCTACACCTAGGTAACATCTCTAACAACACCTAAAAGCCACCTTACAACAATCTAACAAATACCTAAAAAACACCTAACATACATCTAGCAACCATCTAACAACCACCTAAAATCCACCTAACAACAATCTAACAACCACCTAAAAACACCTAACAACAATCTAACAAACACTAAAACAACCTAAACCACCTACAACCATCTAACACCACCTAACACACCTAGCAACCATCTAACAACCACCTAAAAAAAATCTAACAACCGCCTAAAAACCACCTAACATACACCTAGCAACCACCTAACATACACACCTAGCAACCATCTAACAACCACCTAAAAACACCTAATCTAACCAAACCACCTAAAAACCACCTAACATACACCTAGCAACCAACTAACAACCACCTAAAAACCACCTAAAAACCACCTAACATACACCTAGCACCTAAAAACCACCTAACAAAATCTAACAACCACCTAAAAACACCTAACATACACCTAGCAACCATCTAACAACCACCTAAAAACCACCTAACAAAATCTAACAACCACCTAAAAACACCTAACATACACTTAGCAACCATATAACAACCACCTACAAACCACCTAACATACACCTAGCAACCAACTAACAACCACCTTAAAACCACCTAACATACACCTAGCAACCATCTATCATCCACCTAAAAACCACCTAACAAAATCTAACAACCACCTAAAAACACCTTACATACACCTAGCAACCATCTAACAACCACCTAACAAAATCTAACAACCACCTAAAAACACCTAACATACACTTAGCAACCATATAACAACCACCTACAAACCACCTAGCAAAAATCTAACAACTACCTAAAAACACCAAACATACACCTAGCAACCAACTAACAACCACCTAAAAGCCACCTAACAACAATCTAACAACCACCTAAAAACACCTAACATACACCTAGCAACCAACTAACAACCACCTAAAAGCCACCTAACAACAATCTAACAACCACCTAAAAACACCTAACATACACCTAGCAACCAACATTATAACCACCTAACATACAGTACACCTAGCAACCATCTAATAACTACCTAAAAACACCTAACATACACCTAGCAACCAACATTATAACCACCTAACATACAGTACACCTAACAACAATCTAACAACCACCTAAAAACACCTAACATACACCTAGCAACCAACTAACAACCACCTAAAAGCCACCTAACAACAATCTAACAAATACCTAAAAACACCTAACATACACCTAGCAACCATCTAAGAACCACCTAAAAACCACCTAACAACAATCTAACAACCACCTAAAAACACCTAACATACACCTAGCAACCAACATTATAACCACCTAACATACAGTACCACCTACCAACCATCTAACAACCACCTAAAACCACCTAACAAAATCTAACAACCACCTAAAACACCAAACATACACCTAGCAACCATCTAACAACCACCTAAAAACCACCTAAAACAATCTAACAACCACCTAAAAACACCTAACATACACCTAGCAACCAACAAACCACCTAACATACAACCTAGCAACCAACAACCAACCCTAAAAAACCACCTAACAACAATCTAACAACCACCTAAAAACACCAAACACCTAGGTAGCAACCACCTAAAAACCACCTAACAACCATCTAACAACCACCTAAAAACCACCTAACAACAATCTAACAACCACCTAGATGGATAGATAACATAGCAAATGTTTAAACTGAGAAATGTTACACTTTTATCCTCTAAATTAGCTCATTTAAAATGTAATGCCTGCTACAGGTCTCAAAGAACTTGGCACGGGGGCAACAAATGGCTAAAAAAGCAGGCAGTTTTGAAAAGATTCAGCTGGGAGAACATCTAGTGACTAATTAAGTTAATTGATATCAGTTCTGTAACATGATTAGCTATAAAAGGGATGTCTTATAGAAGCAGAGTCTCTCAGAAGTAAAGATGGGCAGAGGCTCTCCAATCTGTGATAGACTGCGTAGAAAGATTGTGGAAGACTTTAAAAACAATGTTCCTCAACGTCAAATTGCAAAGGTTTTGCAAATCTCATCATCCACAGTGCATAACATCATCAAAAGATTCAGGGAAACTGGAGAAATCTGTGCGTAAGGGACCAGGCCGAAGACTTTATTGGATGCCCGTGGTCTTCGGACCCTCAGACGACACTGCATCCCTCATCGGCATGATTGTGTCAATGACATTACTAAATGGGCCCAGGAATACTTCCAGAATCCACTGTTGCTAAACACAATCCGCCGTGCCATCAGCAGATGTCAACTAAAGCTCTATCATGCAAAAAGGAAGCCATATGTGAACATGGTCCAGACGCGCCGCCGTGTCCTGTGGGCCAAGGCTCATTTAAAGGCTCATTTAAAATGGACTATTTCAAAGTGGAATAGTGTTCTATGGTCAGACGAGTTCAAATTTGACATTCTTGTTGGAAATCACGGACACGGCGTCCGTGATTTCCAACAAGAATGTCAAATTTGAACACTATTCCTCCAGGCTAAAGAGGAGGGAGACCTTCCAGCGTGTTATCAGCGTTCAGTTCAAAACCAGCATCTCTGATGGTATGGGGGTGCATAAGTGCATACGGTGCGGGCAGCTTGCATGTTTTGGAAGGCTCTGTGAATGCTGAAAGGTATATAAAGGTTTTAGAGCAACATATGCATCCCTCCAAACGACGTCTATTTCAGGGAAGGCCTCGTATACTTCAGCAGGACAATGCGAAACCACATACTGCAGCTATTACAACAGCATGGCTTCTTCGTAGAAGAGTCCGGGTACTGAATTGGCCTGCCTGCAGTCCAGATCTTTCACCTATAGAACATTTGGCGCATCACTAAACGAAAAATATGTCAAAGACGACCACGAACTCTTCAGCAGCTGGAAACCTATATAAGGCAAGAATGGGACCAAATTCCAACACCAAAACTCCAGCAACTCATAGCCTCAATGCCCAGATGTCTTCAAACTGTTTTGAAAAGAAAAAGAGATGCTATGTTATCTATGTTCTATTGTGAATAAAATATTGGGTCATGTGATTTGTAATTCCTTTAGTTTTCATTTTATTCGAATAAAAAAAACGTCCCAACTTGTCCGGAATTCGGGTGGTAACAACCACCTAACATCCACCTAGCAAAGATCTAACAACCACCTTAAAACCAACTTACATCCACCTTAGCAACAATCTAAAAACCACCTAGCAACGATCTAACAACCACCTTTAAACCACCTAACATCCACCTAGCAACCATCTAACAACAATCTAAAAACCACCTAACATACACCTAGCAACCATCTAAAAACCACCTTAAAACCACCTAACATACACCTAGCAACCATCTAACAACAATCTAAAAACCACCTAACATACACCTAGCAACCATCTAACAACAATCTAAAAACCACCTAGCAACCAGCTTATATCCACCTAGCAACCATCTAAAAACCACATTTAAACCGCCTAACATACACCTAGCGGCCATCTTACAACAATCTATAAACCAACTTGCATCCATCTAACAACCACCTTACATCCACCTAGCAACCATCTAACAACAATCTAAAAACCACCTAGCAACCATCTAACAACCACCTAACATTAACCTAGCAACCATCTAACAACCACCTAACATCCACCTAGCAACCATCTAAAAAACACATTTTAACCATGCAACCATCTAACAACGATCTAAAAACCACCTAGCAACCAGCTTACATCCACCTAGCAACCATCTAACAACAATCTAAAAACCACCTAGCAACCATCTAACAACCACCTAACATCCACTTAGCAACCATCTAAAAAAACCTTATTAACCACCTAGCAACCAACTAGCAACCATCTAACAACCACCTAACATCCACCTAGCAACCATCTAAAAAACACATTTTAACCATGCAAACATCTAACAACGATCTAAAAACCACCTAGCAACCAGCTTACATCCACCTAGCAACCATCTAACAACAATCTAAAAACCACCTAGCAACCATCTAACAACCACCTAACATCCACTTAGCAACCATCTAAAAAAACCTTATTAACCACCTAGCAACCAACTAGCAACCATCTAACAACCATCTAACACACACATAACTACAATCTAATAACCACCTAACACTCACATAGCAACCATTTAGCATCTACCTAGCAACCTCCCAGAACATAGCACACGCCACACACAAGCTGTGTTGCTGAAGGAAGTTTAGCACATGCAAACACATACAATAACTAACATGTTTCATATACTTTTTTTCAATCCTCTTCAAACAGTCAACTGAGCACATTCTGTAAACTATGAGTCTGACCCGGGCCTGATGTTCACTTACCCAGCATCACTTGCGTTCCCACATATTAAGGCGTCCTTAGCTCCTTCCACTTTGAAGTAATTGTCTGAAAGCACAAAGAACAGATTCTGAGATTCAAACAGGGAGCAAACGCTCATCATTACTGAACCATGAGCAGCAGATCTGCTTCTCTCCTCAAGATGTGCCGGATGAGGGGATTTCTAAACTGCATCCTGTACATTTAACACTTCTTTGCATTTCTTCCTCAGAAGTTATAGCACAAGGCTTGCGGTTGAGTTATAGGAGGTGAAATGTACAATAGGCTGAACCTGTGGTTGTTTTTTTCCCATTTAAAGAGAGTGACGGAGAGATTAGATGTGCAGCCTCAGGTCTGTATCCCTCCCATGCGGACACAGACCTCCATTTTATCTCGTCTCATTTTCACGCTTTTGTCCATTGGCTCCGGGCTGGAGAGCCGAGGGGCCGCAGGGGGAAACTCCAGCGCTCCCGGTTGGCAGACGGCCCTTCAGCTGTCTACATTCTGTGTTCCAGCAAAACCTTAAACATTAACCAGCGCGAGACGGACCGCCGTAAAAGTTACGTACTGTCTTTAACAGACATCTATTAAGAGGCTTTTGATTATAAGTTACTGTAGACTTCTCAAACTTTCAGTGCTAATAAAAACCTGTTCAATTCAGGAGGATCTTCTGGCTTCTGGACATTTCAATAATTAGCATAGCATGACAAAGCATACGAGCGTCTCTATTTCCGTATGTGTCCTACATCTGCGTACTGCAGGTCAACGTATTGAGTGCCAACGCTGTCCTAATTGCTATTCTAATGAAATGAGACCAACCAAAAATAAGAGTAAATCTCAGCTACACGTCAGGTTCTCTGACAGCTTGGCATTCGACAGATACAACCCGAAACATCATTTGAACATGATTGTGACACATTAAGACCCGTGACCACTGAAGCCCACACGACTGACCTTCATTAGTGAGGAAATCCTCCACCGAAGACCAGGTTCTGTTATTGCAGATAAAAGTGCTGTTGTAATATGAAGGTATGGTGGTGTTGAGACAGTGCGCGGGGCTGCGGACGCATTTCTGTCGCAGGTTTCCCATGAAGAGCTGCAGGCCGATGAGAGCGAACACGCTGAGGCAGAAGACGGTGAGGATCATGACGTCAGCCAGCTTCTTCACCGACTGAATCAGAGCACCAACGATAGTCTTCAGACCTGATCCACACACACAGACGCATGAAGAACCGCATACATTCTGATAAGGACTTTTTCGTTGGTCAGGCATCAATCTATACAACTCTTCATAACATACATCAAATCTGAGAGTCACACCAGAGTTGTGCTACGTTCAGAAATAAGAGCCTTCATTCCAAAAGCATGTGTTTATTCCATTACAATCTGAATGTGCCCAACTCTGGATCACACATCAAACCAAACCAAGTAAAAGAAAGAACAGTGCACTAAAATACAACTGATGTATTTACAGTAACAGTAGTACGCTTCCATGAGTGTACTTAAAGTGCTCGATTTTCACACGTTTAATATCGTCGCTGTCCTTCCCAAACCTCGGATGTCCAAATTTGCCGTTTTTCAGGAAATGGAAGAAAAAAACGCTGTGTTCTTTAAATGATCAAATACTGTTTGGTCAAAGTTGACAAGCACTTTTTAATACTTTTTTTTTATGGGCTAGATATTTGCAAAACCCAGTGACAAGCATAAAGGGTGACTAATAATATTGATTTATGGCAAAAAAATCACGAAATAGGAAGATACAAGGTTTCAGAAGGACAGCAGTGATGTACTAGAAATGTAGTCTTTTGTACTTCTATTCATAGTGTCTCAAAGAGCACAGATGAGCACACTTAGATCTTCCTAAATTGATCTAAAAAATTACTTTTTTGTATATTAAGTACACAATTAGTGCGTGAAAACTGACCACATTTAAGTTTATTTTCACATGGGAGCAAACACAGACATCTAGAGTCATCTATACAAACATTTGTGAGTGCAGCAAGCACACAAAATGTGACAGATTACACTTCTATGGAAAGAGAACCATAATTACAGAACTACATACGTACATGCATCATACAAGTAAGGGATAATGCACGGCTATCTGTGCATTAATGGATTCTAACACACGACTTGGGTGCCTCTGTGAAGTGCACTAAAATCCTTTAATGCACGACTAGCCGTGGATTATCCCGCTTACCTAACGGTCATTTTCCTAGTTAATGATGTTATTGTTGTTCACAGTGTCATTATTGATCAGACAGGTGAAATTTTCGTCAGTTAATTTCGAATGTTAATCAAACTGACTGGAACTACCCGTGCATTATACAACTTTAATGCACCCCTTCTAGCCAATCAGGATGGAGTCTTCAAACATAGCATAGTATAATAGAACTTACATACTTCACGTAATTGAATATTTATTGTACGGGATATGATCTCGTTCCATAGAAAGTGTATTCTGTTCATGATCACACACATGCAGAGATGCCAAATCCCACACCGCTAGCGCTACTCATGCGTGTAACATGTTCACCACTACAGTCCAATGAGACGTTTTGAGTGAGTTGACTAAAGCTCTGAAGCTTGATGGGTTAAGTAACCTGAGAGATCTACACTGATGTCATTTCACTTGTGTGTGTGAGAGAGATCGATCTACTAACGTACACCTGCAGGATGTGTTAGTGTGTTTACAGCTTCTGTGACGCTCATGATAAAGAGCTGACAGTAATCTGGACAACTGACATCAATCTAATATAATCCTGTTTAAACCGGCCTCACCAAACTGGTTTCCACTGGTTAAACTGGGAGACCAGCCGGTAGTTGACTTCAGCAGGTGAGGTGGATATGACACACACTTTGACTTCATGTGTTGTCTATCGCGCATCAACTCAAAAGTCTCATTCCCTACGTTCTGCATTTCCGCGATTCCAAGAAGGATTTGGAACTGAAGGAAATGTCCGGTAGGTGTTTGGTCATCCAGTATCAAGGCAGGCCTTGCTGTCTGTCGGCCTCTCACCTGGGATGACTGAGATAGTTTTCAGCGCTCGCAGAACCCTGAATGTCCGTAACGCTGAGACATTGCCCAGGTCCACAAACTCAGTAACATATCTGCAATAAGCCAGCACATAGAATGACAACAACACCAACAAGAGACCAACAAACACACTGTTGAATGATGCAGCGTGACGCTTCAGGTGGTGAAAGAGACGATACGAGAGGAATCGGATGCAGTTCGGCTCCTGAGTCTTTTTTTTTTTTGGGGCACTAGACTGCACACACAGCAACACGGTGACTTTTCTCTGCCGTCGCATGTTTAGAAACCTCTTACCTGGGATTACGGAAATTGTTTTCAGAGCTCGGAGGACCCTGAACGTTCGGAGGGCTTGTAGATTGCCTACTTTAATAAACTCAGTTAGAAACCTGCAGAGTCACATTACAATTATATGGACAAACAAAAGAAAAGAGAACAAAAATACAAGCTCATTTGATGTTTTCTTAAAGGAACAGTGCACCTCAAAATCAAATACTCAGATACTTCCAAGTTCTCAGTTTTGGGTGAACTGCCCCTTTAAAATGTTGCGATGACGGCAGCAGGTTTGATTTCGAAAATAACCCAATGTAATTACATGAACGCATGTCGGCGAGAGGAGATGTGGGTAATCGAGACGTTCAAACATTCAAGATCCATCACACGATGAGGCGGTGTTAGAATAACATCACGTTTGGCCGTATCGCTGGACGCTGGTGGTTAGCGTTTCTGATTTATCAGCCGCTCTATCTGCTGTCATGAGTCTGGCTTTAATGAAGTCAAGAGGGGCGACCAGCGTCCCTGTCAACAACCCGTGACTTACTGGCTCTGCTCAGGCCTGACACTGTTGAAACATCCGGTTCAAGGACGACCGGTCAGTTAAAGCCGGAGAAATAAAGTCTTAAAGGCCAACGAGAAATAAGCAGTTCATCACGGCACGGCTCGAGCGAGAGGTTACCGACAGGCATCTCTAACATCTACACGCTCGAGGAACCTTGTGAGTTACAGATAATTCATGTTGGGGAGGGGATTGTTCGTTGGGTGTTGAATGAGTGTTGTATGAGATGAAACTCTGAATTGTGTTTCTGACTTTTGCGACGTCACGCCACGTAAAAAAAGGTAGCAAATATTTTTGCTTTAAATCTACACGTTTGTTTTCTGCTACGCCTGTGCAAGAGTAAATAGAGGTGAATATATGATTCATGTATTTTTCTATTATCAACAATATGACTATTTGGCAATATTATGAACTATATCATTCATGTTGACAGTGAATCATTTCTACATTAAAACAGAAAGATCTCAAAAACATTAACAATACACGAGTTACCACGAAAAATCTAACGTTGTGCTTTACACTAAAAAGGTTTCAAGGGGATGTGCAACGGTGTGTCATGCATTCTGACTTCTTCATAATGTTAAACGTGCTGTCTTCTCGTGCTTAACATGGTCAACTTGTAAAAAGCGAGTTGGACGTATGACGTTGTTTTTCCGGCGCTCGATACACTCCCCCGGCGTTCGTATAGGTTTCAGAAAGTCTTTTTCAAACAAGAAAATCCATTTTGTAACAACCGTTCTTAGTACCTTATTGGAGAATTCTCCCGGAAAAGCACACCCACGCGTCAACCAAGGAGAGCGGGAGAACGAGCATGCGCACACGTCAACCAGCTGGAGCAGGAGAGAGAGAGCACTGCGTTCGCGAAGTTCAGCTGTGTTTGTTTGTTCACTGCATTTCGGTGAGTAATGTTATATAAACGCTTCATATAACGCTGGATTTGGAGATGGTTTGAAACCATCATATGTCTGTGTTTTGTTGGCAATGGGTGCGCACGTGCTTTAGTTCCACCCCCCCATGCCCCCGCACGCGTCGGAAATAATCGTACAGCTGTATCTGTCTTTGGTAACACTTCAGTATAGGGACCAATTCTCACTATTAACAAGTTGCTTATTAGCATGCTTATTATTAGAATATTGGCTGTTTATTAGTACTTTTAAAGCACATATTCTGCATGACCATATTCTACATCCCTAATCCTACCCAATACCTAAACATAACAACTATCATCTATTAATAAGCACCAAATGAAGAGTTTCTTGATGCAAAAGTCATAAAAAAGTCGTACTCTGACATATTGCTTATTGCTCCCTAAACTCTTTGTAAATCGCTTTAGATAAAATTGTCTGCTACATGGCTAAATGTAAATGTAATGGTTTGTTAACAGCGAGAATGGGACCTTAAAATAAACCTGACCCTGTCTCTTATAAATTGGATCAAACTAAAGACTCTACGGATATTTGAAGGGTGCGATACTATTCTGTAGGTACTCAAGATTAACATGAGACATGCAGAAACTGTCTGAGTGACGGCCACTTTAATAAAACAAATGAGAAAAGTAAAAAGAAAAGTAAAATCAGTCTGTTGTGTCAGAGAGAAAGAAACAGTCATGTAAAACTAAATAATAATTAACTATAAATAAATGAGTAAACCCCAGAAAAATCATCTTAAAGGGATAGTCCATCCAAAATAATGACTCCGATTCTTTCTTTGAATATCTAATTCACAACAATTTCTTCTGGTTTGGAACAAAGATCCCAAGTCTTCATTTGTAAACCAAACCTTGAAAACGTTTCACTCATTGAAACCATAAACTGATGTTGTGGTATTATTGCATTCAGTGACACACGGATGTGATGCTGAAACTCTAGGGGTGACACATCTACGCTCATCTCTGTTGCCATGGCTACGTGTGTATCGGGATAAGGGTCAAGGACAGTGTGAGCACTTACACATCACCTTTAATAATAATAAATCCGATATATGGACTGTTATTTTAAACCCATCATTACCAGGTCAAACAAATAAAATTAGATTATGACAATCTATTAGAAAACAACAACACTTGCTTTATGATTTCATTATCACTGTGGGTCTGTGTCACTGTGATGGGAGAAAACCTTAATACATACAAATCTTGAATTCATTTTAAGGGGACCGTATAAACCTCAATATAGTTGTTTCGTAAAATACTACTGTTCTGTATGTTGATAAAATAACAAATAATAAGAAAGTTTATGTTTTACTTTTTCTGACCTAATTGGCAGATTACGTTTTCAAATTAGCTTATCTATAAACCACATTAAATGCATCACTTTGGGAAAGAAAAACTGCCAATGAAGAGAGAAAAACATGAGCTTCTAGCTCCCTAAAAGTCTTACTATCTTTACTACATTGATCTTACGAATTGATCTCGTTTTAAAACATTTTTGTCTAGAAAACAGGACATTTTTACATGAAGGGCAGAGTTGAAAGATGAACTTACGCCATAACAATGACGCTGAAGTCCAGCCAGTTCCAGGGGTCCCTCAGGAAAGTGAAGGGCCCGATGCAGAAGCCCCTCGCCAGGATTTTGATCAACGACTCGAACGTATAAATGCCAGTAAAAGTGTATCTGGACGGGAGATAAAGAGAGGGAGGGACGAAATGAAAGAACGTGACAGGTAACACACAGAGATCATGAAGGACAACACAGAGGCAAAACATTCAGCACATTCACAGTCCAGCGGCACGTTTGTCATGAGCTGAAGATCATCAAGATGAGAACAGATGTTAAAATCCTGACCATCAAATAAAAGAGAGACCCTCCAGCTGAGGGGATGGTGACCGGGGGACAGATGCAACATTCTGAAGTGCAAAGCCGTTGGATTTATTTTTGGTTTTAGTTTCACTTGGTTCTGAGCCGTATCAGTGAGTACAATCTCATTTTGGGGAATGTCGTACCTCTCATCACATTGTTATTTGTTGACTGATATCAACGTTTTATTGAATGCTGTTGTCATGGATTTCACGAATTTCCCACCAAAATCAATTCACAAAGTCTGTCAATGAGACGCAGAGTGTTAGCGTTTATTTGAGAATAAAATGTTGACGTTGATATCTGGTCTCTGAATGATGTTGAGCGGTACGACTTGCTTCAAAAACAGGTGTCGTCTTTGCATGCTGCATGCGCATCAAGTTTCTCCGCATGAAAATATCAAACGCTCGCTTTCAAACGCTGGGTCACGGTGCAGAAGGACTCGGAGGCCTGCGGGGAACGTCTTTAAAGATCTGCGTGCTTTTCGACAAGCACAAGACTCATTTCCCACAGTTACTTACACTGTAGGTCACATTCATCTCAGAATACATCAAACCGTACGAGCTGCGTGGAAAACGCGGGATAAATCCGGTCTACCCGCTACAAACTTCTGCTGCAACCCTTACTGAAGCTGGAGGTGACGGACATACAAACCAAGAGACAGACAAGCAGATCAACAGATAGACAGACAGATACGTGAGGTGTGCCGGATGGGGAGACCCATTTCAGAAGAATAAACAACGGTAAATAAATCCCACGATATGAGAGAAAGAGAATCAATGAAGAGAAAGACAGCGAGATGGATGATGGAGAGAAACAGACAGACAGATGTAGGGACGTATAGACAGATAGATTTCAAAAAAAGAGTTTTGTCCAAGTTCACTTCTAAGTGTCTTTGTATTCATTCCAGTTCATGATGATTTTGAAGAATCATTTATTCATATCATGATTTCATTCACAGAGCAGACGTCCCGTACAGTCAAATCTTTAACTTACTTGAGTTTGACAAGCCAACAAACACCTGGCATAGCTTTACATCAGACAGACAGGGCACAGTTCAGAGGTCAGAGGTCAACACAAACACAGAGAGGTTTAGGACAGAGAGAAAGAGAAGTGTACTCACTCTACATATTTGGCCCACTGCGCTGGTTCAGACATGGCCATAAAACAACAGTTGGTCAAAATAGTGCACATAATGAAAAGACTGAATAAAGTAAGAACAGTTAAGACAATAACGTGTACATTCACTATCTGTTCAAGAAAATCTCACACGTCTCCTCAACAGCGTCTCAAACTGTGTTCAGATCAGCTGAGATACTCAAGTCATGGTCAATCTCAAACATTTCTCATCAGATTCCAGCCCCCAGACAACATCTGAGCCTTAGTTGACACATAGCCTACAGTCACGGAAACAATGAAGAGAGCGTTCCAAATGTTCATTTAATCATCATTTCTGGATGTATTGTGGTCGTTCCAGTCCAGCGTCTGTTCAATTTAAACAAAATCAAACCTCAGGAGTGACATAAGGTCATCCAACACCAATGTGAAAGACTGACCGCATGACAAGACTTATCACATAAGGTTATGTGATAAGGTCACCAGGTTATCACATAAAAATACTTTTTGAACTTTTCCTAAACGTGTAGAAAATATGTATTGTTTAAAGCGAAACTTTAAACACCCAAAAATAAAAATTCTGTCATCTTTTACGCACCCTCAGATTGATCCAAACCGCTTTAGATTTCATTTTTGTGTTGAACACAAAGGAAGATATTTGGAAGAATGTCAGTAACCGAACAGATCTCCTCCACGTTGACTCCCGTAATATTTAGTTTCCCTACTATGGCAGTAAAGGTTTGGTTATTGACATTTTTCCAAATATCTTTCCTAGTGTTTAGTAGAACAACACAAATTACAAAGTTCTGAAACAACCTGGGGGTGAGTAAACGATGACCGAATTTTCATTTTTTGGTGAACTGTCCCTTTAAAAGTGAATCTGAACTTGTTTTCTTTGCAGTGTTTGAGGTTTGAAAAATACAGTGCATCTTTTCTGTTATTTTCATCTGTTTCTACAGTTTTCATTTTATGCAAATAAATGCAATTAGAAATAATATTTTGATTTACAATTTGAGAGAAATATTAAAGAGAAATCTGTAGTTCACAGAATGAAATGATCATTGTACCTAAACACATACCTAGAAATGGTAAATTTAGAATTTTGGTCTCTTAATTTTTTTCACAGCTGTATGTTATCTCTCTTGAGCTATGACAGAGCAACATCCGAGCACAGAGGAACCTTTTTTGCATCCCATAGCTCTAGGAAAATGAGCAATTGTAACTTCTCTATATTTGATCTTTATATATTTATATATGGATCATACATTCATGCGGTGCACTGATGGGCGTTTGCATGACAGGGTTTAATTACAGATCTTTGAAGCACAGGTACAGTATGGGAATCTAACAGAATGACAGCTGCTTGTTATTCTAAATGACACTGAAAATTACAGCTGAACGATTAAACGTTGAGCCGGCAGACGCCGTCTTATAATGAAAAACACCCACAAGGTTTTATTTTGGTCTTTTTCTTCTTTAAGGGCTGATTTGAGACCTCCATGTATGCTTGTAATTCACACTCAATGTCTGCTGTTCCTCTTCCATCAAATCACAACATTTTGCCTTTAAACCAACTGTGTTCCTTAAGACACTAAATTTAATCCTGCAATTAAAGAGATATAAATCCAATCTGTATGTGACTCTTTCTTCAGTGGAACACAAAAGAAGATATTTTGGGAAATGTCCCAAAATGTGGTTTTGTGTTCAAACAATGGAAGTCAATGGGGTTCAGCGTTGTTTGGTCATCAACATTCTTCGAAATATCTTCTGTTGTGTTCTGAAGAAGAAAGAAACTCAAACAGGTTTGACTGTTTGACTGAAATCATTTTTGGGTAAACTCATCCCTTAAATCCATCTGTTGCACCTAAAACATTTTGGAGCATATGTGATGATCAAAGTTGGGCAAAACCTGTTAACACGGGTGACACAAACGGCTCTGGGAAACACTGTGTTTCGCTCTGATAGGCCCGTTTCTTCAGCTGTCTGATCTGTGAATCAAATCTCTCACATTTCTCTAATGAGTCCAATCACTTCAGCGGGACGCTCTCACCTTATGAATGCGCTCTTGTTGCACGCTTTAATCAAACGTGTTTCCCGGCTTCGACTCTCTCGGGAAATTTGCTGTTAGCAGGGATGCGTGGAATCTAAACGTGAACACTTATAACAGCCAGAACGCATGCCACACCTCAACCAATGAGCCGGTACCTGGATGGTCTGTCAGCATCACCATCATCTCAAAGACAGCTAGCATATGAAACCCTGGAAGTGCAAGACTTATTTCATCAGATGACGTGGACACTTCTTAATAGGTGTCAATGGAAAAACCTTTTAAAACCCGGACCCCCGCCTTCAACCCACCTCTCTGAGCATCTGTGTCATACTCCTTCAGTAGAGTATGTTCAGCTTTATATCACACGGGACTGCACTTATGCGGATATTGGGTGACTGGATGCCCGGCGGGCTGTCGAACCGTAGAAGGGGCGTGAGGTGAAGGGGGACGGAGTCGACCATCACAGCACCTTCACCGAAAGCCTCTTCACGTGCTTATCAACTGCACAAGAGCAAAGTGCCACGAGCCCAATATTTCTCAACACCTCGGGCAGGCCTAACAGCACCGCTGTCTATTTTAAGCAGCGATGAGGGTGCAAGCGTAGATGGAGCTTTGGGAAAAACTGCCATTCCGAACTGGGCTTTGTTCAGCCAAACGGACGCTCATACGTGGCATAGCCTCTGAAATGTCAGAGAGGGAGAGGTGCTCACTACACATGTTCCTGATGATTGTGTAACTCTCTCTCTATTGCTCAGAGGTTGCTCGCTTATTGCTCTGTTATGTTTAGTGTATCAACTTTGTCTCCGATATTTCTCAGAGACAAAAAATGGACACGAAAGAGTCAGCTGTCATGTATAAAGATATAAAATAATGTTGATAGAATAACCAATCATGTGGATTTGATGAGAAATGTTTGAGTTCTTACTGAGATCTCTGACTGAGCAGCAGGCACAGTTTAGAGCTCTCCTGCAACTCGAGAGAAGACACAGGGCTAATATTTTAGACAACAAAGAAACGTCTCCATTTGCTCTCAATTTAATCTCATTGATGTTTAGACGTCATACTTATAGCGTTCCTCTCTCACACAAAACACATGTTTAAGTATATTATCTTTAAAGTCCTTTCAGTCAAATGGAGAAATGCAGTTTAGGCTATGTTCAGATTTTGACTTTTTTGAAACCGTGTCTTTTTCTGCAGCTCAAAGTGTCTTTTAAAGTTGAAGAAAGTTCAACTTTTCTGAAAAACTCCCGACGTCAAGCACCTTTTTCACTGCTAACCAATGACAAGCGAGTAGGGAGACCTATCGTTTCCATAACAACATGCGGGGAAGGTGATTGGTTGAGAAGGATTAAGCTCGAAAAAATAAAATGGCGGGCGAAACGTCGGAGGGAGCATAGTTTATTTCTCACTTTCAATAACTTTTGATTGCATTTCTAGAGAGAAATTAGTATTGAAGTTTTTCGATGTGTGATTGGTTATTGCAAAGACGCTCTCTGTTGACAATTCAAATAGACTACACGTCGCTGCCTAAAGAGCCTGTCCGAATCTGTTTCTCTGAGCTGCCTTTGTGCACAAACGCTACCTCCGAAGTCATTGCCAGCAACTATTAACGCTGAAAGCTTTTTGCTAAAAAAGAGCATTGTCAATTTTTTCTTCAAAAAAAAAGAAGTCAAATGTGAACACAGCCTTAGTGCTGAAATCACGGGTTAGACTCGCATACTGTAACTAACAGACCCATTCACTCAATCACGATCAATGCAAAACTCCAGAAGTCATCTGACATCAGTAGCAGCAGAAAGGATATGAGTGGACTAAAATCCTTATTGATGCTCTTCTCACAGGATGAAAAGGACTAAAGATATAGAGTGCAGAAGTGGCACTAAAACGGAAGATGGCCTTCCCTTTGTTCAGTACTATAAACGTCTGTTGAAGAAAAGAAGAGAATCAGGAGAGAAACGTTAGTAAGAAGAGGCATTTCACATGAATGAAACACAATACATTAAAATTATTTGAATGTACAAGTAACGTATTGACTTCAGATCTGTTCCAAAACAAAGTGAGCTGACTACCTAGACAGTATTTAAGGGCAAAATCATTTGATTTGATCAGTTTTTCCTATTTATGACACTGGTGGCTTTTACCGAGGCACCACAATCTTACTGTGATAACTATGGTATTTAACTGTGGTACACTCAATACATCTCGGTAGGGGAATAAAACCAAATTTTTCAACCAAACTCATAATTACGATGATAAAGCTGTAAGCAATACTCCGGGGCGCACACTACACGCAAATACATTACCACAGGGCACGAGGGAGGGTACGTGCTCTCGCGGGACTCCCGTCTGTCGCCATGGTTCGCGCTACCAGGGAGCTTTCTCTCACAAACACGCCGTTCGGTTGCCGAGGATTCATGGCCCCCTTACAGAGCTCGATTTGCACAGCCTCCCCATGGCATAAATAATGCCAGCAGTCACGGCGTAAAGAATAATTGCGGGCGGGCGGCATCAGGGTCAGCATATTTCACTACTGCCACTGTGGCAAAACACGCAGGCAAACCCCTTACGCTGCACGCCGTCATCTCCAGCGACGCGCTTGCTGCCGTTCTCAACGTGTCAGGGCAGTGGCCTTTATGACCTCTGAAAACAGCCTGCTTTCTCCGCCTTTCTGTTCTCGCTTCTTATGTAACAACTGGGTCAAGTTTGCCTTCGTTTGTTTCCACTTTCCTCACATTTCCTCTGGGATATCATCTGCCGGGTCCACATGAGCGGATTCAGAGGGTAAGAACACAAGGAAGGAGGACAGAGGGAAACGCTGCGCTCGCTGCTGTGGATTTACAGAATGATTTATGACATTTGCATGAGGGGAAAATACTAAACATACAAATCAAAGGCAATAATGACAAATGCTACGTTCAGACCTGCTCGCGTGAGGCAGAGATCAAAACTCGGCGATCGTTTCTGAAAAGCGTATGAAAAGAAGAATGGCAATTTCACAAACACCCTGCCACGCATCTAACTCTATAAGATGAAAAAATACATTTCAAAAACACACACTGCTATCCAGATGGGATTACATTTCTCACGGGTGAGCTCATATTAAAACACAGGTAATTTTCTCAGTGGTTTGCGAGAAAAACACATCCGGACGGGATTAAACTCATAAAGCACGTCAGGACTTCATAAACACAGCAAATGATGCCTCCTTTAAGATTTCTGCTCTCTGAAAGTGAGGGGTGAGTTTGCAAAAATATCCAAAGGAGCAGGAAAATCTGCAAGGCCCGTAACATCACGAACTGTGTTTAGTGTCAATTCAGTCATCTTGCATAGCGCTAACGTCCGCAGCAGCTTAGCCGAGTCTAAACGAAGCACGGGCGCTTTCTACTTAAAAAGCCATTTTAAAGGAGTTTTGAGTCAAAACTTTTAGCTGAAGTCCATAGAAATGGAGATTTGTGGGCTTGTGAAAGGAGGAGTGCATGAGTGAGAGGCCAGCACAGCAGCCAGAGCATTAACACTGACTCATGCTATTCATCCCAGACCGCTAACCCTCTCATTCAGCGCTAATATATCAACTGCAAAGCTAGCCACCCTTTACTTAACCATTGTTAACATGCAAAAATCAACCAACGCAAGAATGCTTGAGTGATATCACGGACAAGACAATCCCATAATGCATTGCAATAAGATCAGGGAGGCGAGAACAGAAGAAAATGTTGACTAAACAGTAAGTCACTGGCTGGTGGAAACCATCAAGAAAAAACTGATTTCATTTGTTAAACTAAAGACCCGTCGACGTAACGTGATGTTTGTGCATGTTGTGTATATTAATGCCTAATCTCAGAAGCATGCTAACGGTGACCTTAAAAACAGAGCCAACCCTCTCGTCAACTTTACATAATTAGCACCCAAATCCACGTAACCTCCTTTAGTTAGGATCCTACGTAGACAGCACACTACGTATTGGAACAGAGTCTTTGAGATCTGCGTTCTTCAGACCTTCACAATAGGTCCGCTACGATACACTCACTTTTTTGTTCTGGAAGTAAAACGAGTCGATATCCTCCAGAGGGACGCCCACCAGTTCCGACGGAATGTCTCCAAAGATTCGAGGGAGCTGTTTGCTGGCCTCCAGGTCGGCCCGGGACTTGGGCGGCTCCACGTCGCCCAGATCCTCCTGATACTTTTTGGCATTCCGGGCCTGTTCCTCAGCGATCCGCTGTTCGATTCCAGCCAGGGACTCACGAGTGAACCGGTGTAGACTGTCAGGACCCGGTGGAAACAGTATGGCTGCCATCTTCTCATCCTGAGGCTCCTGTCCGAGTGGTGACTTCACAGCTGGGGAGATGAGACGGGACATGTTATTGCTCAGAGAATACCCAACAGAGTTATGAAATATATTACATTTCTTATATTTTAATGCACGAGTCTTTGTGTGCTTTACAAAGCAAACCGTTCTATGGTAATGTGGCAGCTGGCCTGCACCGAAGTTGATTTTGGCATTTCTCCGATTTCTCAGAAACACGAAGCGACCATCACAAGCTCTCAGATGACACGAATATAAATGATACCGTTGTGGGTTTTGAACGTGTCTGTAAATAAAAGGATGCTATTATCCACATCAGACAGTACTCCAGCGTGAAAGCGTGCTCTTGTGAGTGAGTGTCTTAGCGCAGATTGGGCCATCTGTTTCTCCGTTCAATTGAATGATTGGACGAGAGATCATTTTTCATCTGCTCAAGCATGCGGTGTGGAGCGTCCACGGCCGCCACAGAGCACAATAGAAACATCTGCACATAAAAAACCTGAACACAGCTATATTGATGTAAAGCTTCAACATGTTACATGTGTGTGCGTAATTATGCATATACATAAACACACATACATGCAGTTTGTCAGACTTATCATTCATATGAACTTTTAGGTTGCAAATATCATATAGAAAGCAAAAACAATCAAATGAGCTGAAATACTTATCATGGCAAATAGTTAATATACATATAAGCATATGGAACAGTAGCCATGTTATATAAAGTACAATATACACACCCTACTGCCATTATCAAACTTGAGGCCAAACATGGCCCAGTGCCCCACGCTGTTAGTGACCATGAAAATGATACAGTAGCCTACCTGAAAATCACCTGCAATGGAGGAAAGGTGTGACGTCACCGTTTAGTTGCTCAGACTTTGAGATAATTTGATTAGAAATGGATCAAAATGAACGCGTTAACGAATATGATTGAGTAAAAGCGCCGTCTATTTTGCAGCGAAATTGTGCGCTTGACTTCACGAGGCGCTGCGCAGACCGATCGGAGTATTCGATCAAAGTACCGCGAGAGAGACTCGAACGCACACGGAGCAGAGTCGAATCTCGCGACACGTCCATGTTACAGATTGATCGGCCTGCAAAGCGCCGCAGGAAGTCGAACACAACTTCGATGATTTTATTTATTTCTTTTAAAGTTTTACTTTACATGGGAGTTTATATTCTGTTTAATATTTGACCTGTGTTTCTCTCACCCTTATCTTTAATGTGTGCTTTAAATGTTTTGATTATAGTCTCTATGTGTTATGTACAGCTGCTTTGTAACTATGAAAATTGTAAAAAGCGTTACATACAGTAAATAAAGCTGACCACTAATTTTGCCTCAGGTTCAAACTTTTTCCTTGCCCGACAAACACCTGTCTGCAAACAATAACGCGCAAAGTCAAGCCTTCGAAGGTCTCGATGTTCATTTAAAAACAGAGACTGTTGTGATTTCTCAGTAATATCTTGGGATGTATTCGCGCGCACTGCGAGATGGAAGGAAGCGCAGCGTGTCAAACGGGGGTGTGCTGAAACGCGTTTAAAAGATTTTTAACGGTGACACTTCGTCTCGTGACCCGTCAGACACAGTCCACTTCATGTCACGAGATTCCGACCTGGAAAAAGGCGCGCGGGATTTTCCGATAGGTGACACCTCGAGCACGCGATCGTCACGCAGACACGCTGAAGATGGAGTAAAGTGCAGCTGTATAGTGATGTTTTTCTTTAATAATTCCAATGATTAACCTCTGTTGATGTAATGCAAAATGTGTAGTGAATATAACAGATAGGTATGTGTGTGTGTCGTGGGCGTGTGTAAATGTGTGTATATCTCTTCAGTTCATTACAGTAGGCTACGTTAGTCTGTCCATTTATCATCTCCCTCTTATATTTTTATAGTATTTATTTTGTATATATTCTTTTATTTTTAGTCAAGAGAAAAATTTCAGAACAATGTGTGTTAATATATGAAACATGAGTGTTTTGTGTGTTCACCTGCTTCACTCAATGAATGAATGAATGAATGAATGAATGAATGAATGAGGGGTTAAACATGTTTCTACAAGAGCTCATGTCTTTCCTCAGCCTGATGTCTGTCTTTATGTCCTCATCATTTCAGAAGCTCATGGCCCGGAAGGACGTGTAGCCCCACATTGTGTCCAGCAGAACTGAACAAAAACCCAACATGCAGCAATTGTTTTCTCGCCCGGCAGCAGAATTTCTGCCTGCGTTTTATCCATTGAGAGCGAGATCTCACCCTGCAGCTTCTGGTAACAGCACCGGCTTCTGTGGCTCTGAATTTCAGCTTTGGCACCCACACACATTCAAATTGACACATTATTCAGTATAATATGGTGACAGTCTTTTCCTCTGAATTTTAATTATACTTTCTATATTAGTAACTTTTTTGTTTCTTTACTGAAATATATACATCTTAGAATGCCCTATTAAGAGATTGCCCGAAATGTACAATGCTGTGATCTAGACCAAGTCCGCCTTTCTAAAATGAGTCATTATAATTATGGCTGTCAAACGATTAATCGCATCCAAAATAAACGTTTGTGTTTACATAATATTTGTCTGTGTACTGTTCATAAACATTTTGTATTTATAAGCACATTCAAATACATGCAAATAGAAAAAGAAAAATATTAAAATGAACAAACATTTATAAATAATTTTAATTATTGGTAAATATAAATAAATACATAATTTGATAATAAAAAATGATTCCTAAATATTTATACATGTATGTGTATGTGTTTATAAATACAAAATTAATATCCACACTACACAGAAATATATTATATAAACATTATTCTCCATGCGATTAATCGCGATTAATCGTTTGACAGCCCTAATTATAATCTAAACTTTAAAGTCCTTACTTATATGTAAGTATTTGGTAAATTGAATTTCAGTGCAGTTTTGTGCATTTGACCTATTTAAACAGGTGATGATGGCCCTTCAGACCGGCCCATATGGCATGGATGATTTAAAAGCAAGCTCTCTTTCCAGGTATTTAATAAACATCATTTCTTGTCACAGTTTTAAACAGTTATGTGAGACATGGCCACAACTCCAAAACTCAACTAAACTCAACACATTAGAGTTGCATTGCTAAATCTCAACCAGTTACCTAAATGTGTGTGTTTTTTACCCAATGATACATAACTCCCAATGAATTTAGCATGTCAAATACTGTTCACTTGGGCATTGGATATTTTAAACATAACAAACAATAAAATCACAATCTTATCCATTATTTCCTTCAGGATCTAGATTTTCAAATTTTCTTGTTTGTATTTAGCATTGTTTTTTTCTCTTAAAAAAAAGAACTGTGACCAGTTTTAGGTTGTGAGTGGATGCATTACATACTGTAAGACTGACAAAACTTGTTCTTCAGTATAAAGACTAGAGAAGTCTACTTGTTTACTTGAGAAGCAAAATTGCATTTGATATTATTTAATATACATCAAATTTAACATCAAATGTTTGTCCCACCCCATTGGCAAAAACATTTAGTCTTGTTTTGAGCATAAACTTTATGCATTAATTTGCCAATGACAGCTTGTCAGTGGGGTTAAACATGTATATTTTGAAAATGTCTGAATATAATACAAAAATAAATTATTATAAACACGATCAAGCATCTCAAGTAATTTGGTCTTGTGATAAAGATGCATAAATACTTGTACTGTGAAACAAGACGAAAGTTCTCATGAAGAAAGTGACTTCTTTTCCATTACATAGGTCGAGTTTGTCTGAGGAAACCCATCTGACCTCTCTCGCTTCATTTGCCTGAGAGTGGGTGTCTCACATTGAGCAACAAGACGAAAGCGAGTCCAGCGGTCGATGGGGCGGATGGCTGCGGGGTTACCTTAGGACGCTACCCTCCGTCTCTCTCGGCTGCGGGGGCGAGCGCTTCTGATGGCTATGAAGGAGAGCAGCTTGTCACTGAGATAATGATTCTGTGTTTCAAGGGGTCCGACCGCTCCAGGCCAAAGCTCTGTACACCAGAGCAGCCAAACAAAACAATCATGTCTGTTGGGGTGTCAACATGTAAACATCACGTGTACATCAATGACTTTAGAGGAACATGTGTACATTTAAACATTAGCCTACAAATAAGACATACCCAAGCTACGGCCGGTAGTGGTGCTAAATCTCGCCATATAATTACAATAAATGACATCAGCTTCAATTCTAACGCCTACGCCTACACCTACACCTACCCTAAACCTAACCTTACAATAATAAAAAAAACATCAATCAGCTGTTTTCACCGTGACAAAAATGATGCGGTATTGAAGTGCACATGCCCAGTGGAGGTAGCTGGATCGCTTCTACGTAGTCAAAATCGTACCAAAGGCCGTTTTATGGATCGGCGGCCATGTTTGCAACGCCTCTGGGCATTTATTTACGTCATAGCAAGTCAACAGTCTTATCTCTTTTAATGGTGGAAGATCCAAATAGCGTATTGGCGATTAATGATTAAACCAGTTATGGACTGCGAATTGCGTTTTTCGAGGTCGCCTCAGCTTCTGCGCCGAGTATCTTCAGTCTTTATCGATTGGATCATTCTACTTGAAGGCGGGGCTTTCTTTACTAGAGCGGCCATATTGAGCGTTGCATTCCACTCCATTCATTGCAGTGGCCTATCTTGTTTATATATATTATTTCTTTGACGGATTATGATTTACATTGATGCTGCGACTGTTTTGATAGTAGATTAATTTGGACCGCCATAAATTTAAAAGTTAAGGGTGTGTAGTTGGTGCTGTTGTTGATCCGGTTTGGAATTCCTCCAGGTTTAGTCATGGCGTTTGCTGCTGTTAGGGGCCGCAATGGTGTCGGCAGCCCGATGAAGTCACGCTTCTTATCTGCTCACTTGACACTGAGAAGTTACAGAGCCAAAGTCAAATGTCAGTACAGTCTCTGTCACCAGAGAGACATATCAGAAATGACATCATAAATGGTCCCTCGTGCAGATCCGACGCAAACAACCACGAGAATGTCACAGGCGAGAGAAAGAGCAATCGTGGACCCTGGAGAAGCGCCGGGCGCGTCAGCTAACAAGCGCTGTGATTTAGAGTTTAACACTCAAGTGTGAGCTCTGCTTTCTGCTCGGGAAGATGAATTCATTTAGCGTTGACATTTTACAATGTTTGCCGTCGACAGGAAAACATACAGTGAATTTAACCCTCTCGGTTTCTCAGTAGCAGAATGAAAATCCCCAGACCTTTTATCATCAAATCTTTTGTGTTATGAAATCAGAAGCCGTCATGTTGTTTGGGTCTTTTGAGCTTTATCACATTAAAGACAGAGAAGAATCTTAAAAGGGTGCGATGACATTTTAACTGATCAAAATATCTTGGAAAGATAAAAGTGGAAAAATCCTTTGATTCGCTCTTAAAGTATTTTTGTAGTTGACAGACCCATTAAATTCAGTTGTATTTTCTCCAATGTGTGTTCTTTCAAAGCAGTTTTACAGGAAACACTTTGGTGGTACATAAGGTGTTTAGCAGGCAGATAGATTTTTAGTAAATACTTTGTTTGTTTCTCTTACAAGTCTTGTTAGGTCCATAGAATATTTCAACTGTGTATTTTCTATGATTTTTACTTTTGCTTTGATGAAAACTTGTTTACGCCATCCACTGCTGTTTGCAAGAGACCAGTGTGAATATTCTTCAAAAACTCTTTTTAAACTCCTTTGAAGTAAACGTTCACCCGAAAATCTTTGAATCATTTCTTCATCCTCATGTCATGTCAAACCTGTATGAGATTCCTTTTTCAGAACACAGAAGAAGATATTTTGAAGAATGTTGATAACCACACAACACTGAACACCATTGACACCCATTGTATGAACACAAAACCGCTGAGACATTTCTCAAAATATCTTCTTTTGTGTTCCACTGAAGAAAGACACGCATACAGATTTACAACCACACGAGGAGGGATACATCATAATAGAATGTATTACTGAATTCTTTGAACCCAATGGGATTATGAAGTGGCTTTAATCTAACCTCCCCGTCGCAGCGACCGCAGCTCAATTCCTCAGAGCCTCGGGGCCCGTGTTCTTAATTAACACTGTAAGTGACCGCCGTGAGTAATGTCATCGGTGAATAGTCGTGCTCATTGTGTGACGGATTGTTCGCGGTTACCACAGTTGTGAGCTCAGCGAGATTACAATGAGACAAACAGAGATATAAAAACAGCATGACTTGAATGGAATCAATTGGCATGTCTTGAAAATCCTTCTGGAGAAATGATTACAACTGGATGAATACTTCTGAATATTGTATTCACTCCCAATAATCTGCTTTTTATAATAAATGTGTTCTACTGTGTATATACAGTATATATACAGTATGTGTGTATCTGTATGCCACGTCCATTCAGTCTACTGTTTCCTTTCCCCACATGAATAACCTGATCCTAATTCATGTCAAACACATTCTCTTGATTCTGTGTATGTTTTATAATCTTTGTGCTCTCTCATATCGTCCAAACAGCCGTGACCTCACAGGACTCTACTGCAACAATAATCTGGATTGAACCTTACATCCTGAATATCTCTCTGTGTGAGGGTGATCGGTGAGCAGTTTTAGTGGCTTTAGTTAAATAGCTACTTTTTTTATCATTTCTGAACTACTAGCATCCATTGGTTGGACAAATTGGGATGGTCATATGAAGAGACCTTCTTGTGGGTCGCTCTTCATGTGGTTGTAAATCTGTATGTGAGTTTTTCTTCTGTGAAACACCAAAAAAGATATTTTGCGAAATGTCTCGGTGGTTTTGTGTTCATTCAATGAAAGTCAACAGAGTTCAATGTTGCTTGATTATCAACATTCTTCAAAATATCTTGTCATACAGGCTTGACATGAGGATGAGTTAATGGCTTTAATAAACCCTTAAACATACCTACCAATGTTTGACACTATTTAAACAAAGACGAATTCAGCAAATCACTTTTGAATTCCAATGATTTGTTGAAATCTATAGATTAAAAATACAAATCATTGTTAGGTATTCTAAGCATAACTAGGCTTGTTGCTCAATATACTCCGTATTTATACAAATGTGCTGGTCTTGACATCTGATACATCACTGTTTGTTTGAAGCTGAACACAAAAACGGATCATCTGCTAATCTTCGTTTTTTTGTTGTCAGTTTAACACATCAGATTGATTACGAGATATCCGAGTGGGTTGTATACAGTAATACAGATGATCTGTGGTATTTCTCCACCAGCGACGGCACTGAGAGACAACGATCCGAATCCTCCGAGGCCTGCGAAACAGATTCCCCCCTTCCCACCCGGTGAGCAATTTGGAGACGTGATTAAGCATAACTACAGCACTTCATGCCTCACCTCTCTGCCTCGACATTTTACAAATATGAGCGAAACTCATCCTCGAGGTGCCTGTTGGAGTCGAGCAGTCACTTGAGTCTGATTTCAGTGGGCGTTCTAATTTCAGGGCGACACGTTCTCCTCGTCATCAGCGTGTTGCTAGCATGCTAACTGCGCGAGGATTGAGAGTTCTCCTCCGTGATTACAGCAGCCCACTGAACGGCCTGTCAATCAAGCCCTCCCCGATCCTTCACCTTCCAGGGAAACAGCGGTCTGCGTGCGTGGGGAAGCAATTAGTGATTAATATACTGATTAGCATTGAAAGGCCGGCTGTTAGCGAGAAGCGGGCGATTGCCGCCGAGCGAGGCGTGGGTGTAGCCTGTCATCATATCTCCATCGCTTGAAACAGACGTTTCTGCTACTCAAGGAGTCAAATACTGAAATCTTCAGGGCTGAACCCGTGTCTGTCTGAGTGTGTTTGATTGCCGAGTTTCATTGTAAGTTTTTGGCTGTCTTGGTGGTAAGACGGAGCAGTGAAAAAACACAGGTACCGTTAAACCAATCAGCAGTGACTCCCGTCGTGATAACTTAACAAGTGTTGTGCTTATGTGATCGCATATTACTTCAATTCTATAAACGGTAGAAGAGTGGAAAACAGGTGTAGAGTGTCTTTAATGTGTTCAAATCTAAGCATTCACATTGCTTCTTATCTTATTGGAGAACTGCCCACATCGACCGGAAGACACTTTTGAGCTGTTAGTCAGAATTCTTGTCCTTGCAAATCTAAAAGGTTATTTAAAGCACCGAAATCAGTTCAGATCATTTATTTTCGACTTTTTCATGTAGGTTCGTTTTTGTGGTTCTACCAACACTGTCCTGTTGAAGTTTGTTCATAAACTGAACCACAATGGCTTTTTTCAGACTGGCAGCAAAAATCTGAATTTGGAAAATTCTTTGATGTCTGAACGGGGTATCACGGTACCCGATTTTCACTACACGGTTATCATGCCAAATGAACTCGCAATCATGATATTATCCCCCCCCAAAAAAAAAAAAATGCTATCAGACAAATTTACTGGATTGATTTTGTGCTTATTTAGGCGATGACGCTCAAAGTATGATTCTAGGGAAGTGGAGAGAGTTTTTAACTAGTGTGGCTCTTAAAGGTGGGGTGGTTGATTTGGAAAGGTGCTAACTTTAGCCTGCTAGCACGGAAATGCTAATCCCACCCTCTATGCGATTCGCCGTCCAAAGCCACGCCTCCTCCAAACACATGGGTGTATTTCGTAAATCCACGTAACGAATTACAAACTCAATCCGTGAAATTCTTCTGGAAGCATGTACATACCTGTCCAAAAGAAAGAGAGCAACCATCGTCTTTCAGACCCTTTCCCTTCAGGAGCTGTCTCCATCGTGTAAAAGCTGAACCCATGTTAATAATAATGTTCCTCTTTCGTGATCCAGACGTTTTTTCGTCACTGTTCTTTCAAAAACTGACTTTCGGTTTGTAGATTTACTTGTTGTCGGTTCTGCATAAAAGTTTGATTGTTGCAGATTGTCCGCTATTCTCCCTACATTGACCCAGCGGACGTGAGCGCGCTGATGACGTATGATGTCTGGGGAACAGGGAGCGCAGTGGTATGCAAAATAGGTTGGCTAAAAATGTACACATGACCAGTCACAGCGTTCGGCCAGAACGTTTTGATTGGGTGATGTTTTTTTGGTTCTACTCCTTTCACAGACGAAATATAATTATAAACACATTATTTGACCACTATACTTCTTGATTGCTATCAGGATGTAAAAAGATTTCCAACCAACATGAGAAAAACATTTCTGGACATGATCCCCCACCATGTCATTAAAGGAAAATGTATAATGTTTATGTACGCATGTCTGAAAGGGCAGTAGTAAAAGTCCCTAACGGAAGTGATAGTAAAACAACGTATAAAAGTCCGCTCTCTATTCATGCAAGTGATAAAAAAACGTCAAAATGAAGAATTATTATTGCATAATGTAGGTACTGCGGATACATGTAAACACGTAAAAACAGTTATTTTTCAGCAGATTTTTTAAAGATATCCGTTTATTTTGTGCATGTAAACAACCTGTATGTGCTAATCCAATGGATCCAGAGACAAACTGACAGGATTAACTCCAGTCAAATGGCCTGACATCTAACTTACACCTACCAGACAGAAAAATGTGGTGTTGTCGAGGGTATACCCACTTCTTTATCAGATGGCAATGCGTATACCCAGTTGTGTAGTCCAGGGTATGCGTGGGAACATGGCGTATCCCCTCGCAAATGTTTCCATGTTGTGTAAGAAAAGGCGTGAATAACAGGGCAAACTGAATGAAGTGCTGCCAATATTGTAGAAAACGCCTATGACTGATCTCAGATCTGATCTACCTCAGCGTTATAATAGCGCACGCAATCTAATTGAGGTGCCAAATCAAATGAAGGAAGGCGGAAGTTGCTTTTGACAGAAGCTCAGCTCAAGGTCAGTTTTAACTGTAGTTGTGCTAAAAGTTAAAAGTAACTAAACGTTTAATGTTTGACAACTGTTGTATCATAGAAATGTTAGGGGCCGTTCACATGTCACGTCTAAAAACTTATGCAAAACGTGTCGCTTTCTTTGTGCGCCCGTGCGTCAACATGGTAGACGACCGAATGTAATAACAGTCCAAAATGAGCTAATAAATATTTCAAATTCACACTTCACGTCCAGTTTTTTCTCATGTGGCAAGTAGCCATGTTATAAGCAGGATAATGTACAAGCACCCGGCTGTTATCATGAAATAAGCCCCTTCAGTGTGATACCTGGGCTTATTTCTGTGATAACAACCGGCTGCTTGTACATTATCCCTTACATGTAAACGCCGTAAGCATATAATTTACACGTTTCATGTAATGTTAGAAATGCATTACTTTTAAATGAATCGTTGTTTTTTAATCCTGTTTCAAGATTATTTTAATTGGACCTATTTTAAATTAAAAAAAGCAAGTATCTGCAACTTTTGTAATTTGATGTCTATGGCTGTACTCAAAAAGTTTAAGCAATTCTGTAATCACTCATTTACCTACAAGTCATTTCAACCCAAATCTCTTTTATGAAACAAAGATTATATCAATCTGGTAATATTTGCATAAAAACATTGTGTTTACTTTTTTACTGATGCTGACAATGATGAACAGACAGATATCATTGTAGCTATTGTTATCTAATTTGTCTTAAAAAGTCCTAAAATGCACATATGTAGATCAAGGAAGTTAACATTTTTGTTGCTTTTGGACCTCTGTACTTCTAAAATCCTGCGTATAGCTTCATGTAGTCTGTAGGTCAGGTTCGATGGCAGAATCTGCACCTCTTCTGTGGCCATCACTCATTTCACATTATAACACCAGGGGATTCATCCTTTGCTGGGCCGCTTTAAAAATGGGGGCATAAATTAAGAGTATACCCACTTCTTCAGACACCACTGCAAGCGAGTATAGTAAAGATGAGAGCGCATATATCTATAGATGCCTGCGTGTACAAACAGTGGCAAGTGCATTTACTTGAACACAAACCTGACACATAACATGAGCCTTCTCACTGTTGCCTCTCCCTTTATACTAATGCACTTTGTCATCTGTTTTTCTGTATTTGTCACCACAGTCTCCTTTATGTTTAGTTTCTGACCGATAGTTAACTGGAAGTTGTATAACTAAGTTAGCCAGCATACCCTGTGTGTTTAAAAGTTAACGCTACGTGAAAAATAACCTTGTTCCCCAGTTTCTGATTTGGGCATACGGGAGATATTTTTAGACACAAATCTTAATCCACACCAACAAAAGACAGTAGCTTTTCAATCTTAAATGTTAAGAAGTGAAACACCGGCATTTTTGATGATGGACTCTGTTCCGTCAGCTCGTTTATTGCGTTTAACTACAGCTATTGTCAGTAGGTAACGTTAAGTGTTTAAATATCAAATAGGAGACTGTATTCTGTCTGTTGTGGCACTAAACAACACAACAAGATGATATTTTAAACTCCAAATGTTGCCAAATCTGTGCTGGTTTGTATTGGCCGCTTTCAGTTTTGCCTGCAGCTAATGCTGTGATGTAGGCGTGACGTTGGTGTGAAAGGGTCTATAGCTTTATATTTATTTATTTACTTACAGTAGCGTACACTTTTATCCAATGTCACTTGCAAATGAGAGCATTTTGAATGCTCTCATTTGAAAAAAAAAACATTTTGTCTAAAGAGCCAACAATAAGTAAAGGAAATGGAGTCATAGTACAAATGATCCATCATGACATTACACCGGATATTGACTACGCTGAGCAAACGCATCTGATTTCATCTGAATGACAGTGTGGTAATCAGTTCTGAAAAAGCCAGTTTTCTCTCTCTCTCTCAATTTTAGATTTTAAGGTACTTTATTGGCATGATTGAACATATAACAAAAGACAAGCAATAAGTACAAACATTAGAGCAAAATTAAAATAAGGTGCTAAGTAAGGCATAAATATAGAATGAAATAATATAAAATAGCGTATATGTAAGTAAACAAATGTAATATGGAAATTAAATATCAATATCAAAAGTAGAATTCAGGCAGAAACATGCCTCTCTCTCTCTCTCTCTCTCTCTCTCTCTAGCTCAGCTGTCACTTTCACACTAGCACAACATTTGGCCTCCACGTCCTGAGCTAATGGGCTCGCCCGAGGGGTCGGGTGTGTGTGTGTGTCTGTTGTTTCAGCATGTCACGCATGATATTTGCTCAAATGTTTCACCACACACACTGCGTCTCAACTTCCTACAGTTGAGGACACAAATTAACAATATGTTTAGAGCTCCTGTTACTTTGCGGCTAAACACACTCCCAATGTGAAGTTTTGTAATCTGGAACACAACACACAGTTGCTTTGGCTTCAGCTGTTATTTAGACGCCGAATTCACTGACATGTCTTCAGGTTCATTTCCATATGAGTTTAGAGATTGTAATTATGATGCGATGTGCATTCGAGTGGTTCTGATGGTTAAGGAACATGCAATTTTATATTTCAAACAGTGAGGGAGATAGAGAGGATACATTTAACTTACGGAAAAAACAGGAAGAGTTTTTTCACTTGTTTGACGGTTAACATTATTAAAGAAATAACATGTATTACATTTACATTTCTTAAAGGCGTGATAACATGCTATGTCATGCATTCTGACTTCTTTACACTGTTAAACGTGCTGGCTTCTCATGCTTAACTTGGTCAACTTGTTAGAAAAACGAGTTGGACGAATTACGTAGTATTTCTGTGCTTGATACACTCCCCCAGCACTCCGACTTCTTCTGGAAAGTTTTATAAATCTGTTCCTTTTATTGGCCAATTCTCCGGAAAAGCACGGCAAGGCAAAAGAAGGAGCCCGCCCACGCTTCAACCGGCGAGCGATAGGAAGACACGCTAATCAAGATCGGCTGCGCTGTGGGCCTGCAGCTGCAGCTCGTTACTCGTGCGATAGTGAGAGAAGTTGAGGTGCGTTTGCTCACTGCATTTCAGTGATGAATGTCTTATAAACGGAGGATATAAGGCTGGATTTGGAGATGGTTTGAAACTGATAGATGGCGTGGTCCCAGTACTAAAAGATACCGGACATGAACTGCACGTAGTGAGTCATATGTCTGTGTTTTGTTGGCAATTGGCGTGTACGTGCATAATGTGAACAACACAAGATATAAATGCGATGATGTGTTCGTGCTGTAGTTCCCTCCCTCTGCCCACCTCCAGCGGCTCGTGTAATAATCGTACAGCTGTATCTCTCTTTTATAAATGTGATTAAACTAAATACTCTTCAAAGATACGACGTATGCAATACTACTCTATATGTACTCAAGATGAATATGAGATTGGCAGAAACTGCGTGTGTTACCCCATCTTTAAAGTCTTATATCTACCGTTTATGAAATGTGCATGGGTTGTTCTCGTGAACTTTGCAGAAGCTTTAAACTATTTTTTTTAAGGTTTGTTGTTTTCATGTTACAATAGAAAAACCTTCTAGAGATATCTAAAAGTCATCTAAAAACGCTCTCGGTTGTAATTGGGAATGCATTAGTCAACAGTCAAACAGGAGGATTCATTTGAACGAGTCAGGTGTTTCACCAACCATTAACTTGGCAAACAATTTCACTGATCTGAGTCATCAATGTAGAACAACATGTAAAAGTGCTTCTTTAACAAGATAAACAAAAAGAAATCCATATATCCACGACAATTATGAGTTGAAGGAACGGTTGAGTCAGAAATGAAAAATGTGGCACTTCTGAAAGCACACTTTTACCCTCCCTCATCAACATTCACTTGAAATACGGCACCCTTTGCAAAAAGTTTCTTTTTGTCTGCTATGAGTATTGTTTAAACTGAACGAAAGTGTACTTTCAGTCTACTTCTTATGTACTTTTTAGAAATAAAGTGGCTTTCTCTTTAGCACAGTGGCGCAGCCATGATTTTTTTTTGAATGCTTAAAATAAAAAATAAGGAATTATTGATTTGTTACTCTGGTTGAACAAATCAATAATTATGTCACGTGTTGTGCGTAGCATCTTTTCTGCTAAGAGTTTACTTTGTATGCACAATATTCCGTTTTTTTTACAAATTACGAAAAGATGAGAAAGAAGAAAATGAGTATGAGTAGCTAAAGATGACGATTACACTGCATATCACTTCTTGTAGAGTAGAAAGACTTTTCTCAACAGAAACTTTTCTCACCCTTGAACACTCCGTCTGTCACGTAAAAGGTAAGCCAATGATTTGACTGTGTGCCGCGCTGCCTTTCTTAATCCTGGTCCTCACGACCCCCCGCTCTGCATATTTTGTATGCTTCTCTTACCGCTTCAGAGGTTTGTTCAATTTGCCCGTAAGAGCCCTGCGAAGTGGAAATAAAGGCCATTGAAGTGCACGAACCGTGACAACTATGCAAATCTCATGATTGCGGTTAAATAACCCTTCAAACTTCCGTAGTAAGTTTAGTCCGTGTGTGAAGACGCTGCAGGCAGTCGTGTAGCGCAAATTTATGTTCTGAAGATAACTTCAGCCGATTTTCCGTGTGCAGGGAATAGAGAGCAGTGAACACTGTGTAGGGACCATGTCAATCGGAACACAGTTCCTTCATGGAGTGCTCTTCTATGAGCTGGTGATTTAAATCAGGAGTGTTAAACAAGAGAGCGACGCAAAATATGCAGAGGACCAGGATTAAAAGACGCTAGGTTATGTTTATGTTTGCTAAAACGGTGAAATGTGCTGTATAATATAGGTGTATCATTTTAGTAATAGATAGAAACCTAATGAAATGGCTATACACATATACATAATGGCCCCCTCAAAAATAAAACTGCTTTAGCAAACTTCTTTTTCAAAAACGTAGTTGTAAACTAGTTGAAAGGGTACACTTGTAAATGTACAATACAATGTACACTTAAAATCTACTTGAACTATGCTTAAGAATACTCTTTTGTAAGGGACCTTAAGATTGTTTCTGAGGCGTGTTCTCAGTACGGTATTGGAGCGGATCAGCTCTCAGTATGATTGCTCTCCTGCTCGCTCCCTGAGGGCATTATCTGTTTATAACGTGATAGAGAAAAATACAATTCACTTGAAAAGCTATTTGTTATTGTCTTCATGTGAATCGCTATAATGGTCTGTATGGTTTCCTACAGGTGCGGAGGGCAAAGACCGTGCAATGTGGCCACCAGACATTTAAGTAGGTTTATTTGTCTTTTCCCAACTATTTCACATCTAAAGATCACATTATTCATCAAATCACACACGTCCTCAAACAGCCCAACCATCAATTCCACTTCATTTTGAAATGCCACGATGTTGATCATTTTAATAATGTTTGCATTGATTTTCTCGTTGGCCAGCACAGAGCGAGCGTCGGACCACCGCGACCCACTTACATTAATCTTCTCTAAGTTTTCAACATTGTATCACTCGCTGCTTCCGCCGAGTAAGTGACTGAATGCCGCTGTAATTATCTCACCTCACTCTGAGGTAAACTGGACTGGACATCATTTCTCTTTCTTTCTGTCCTTCCATCTGCCCATCTGGTTTGTTTGCATTTGTCCGAATAGGTTTGGCGTGCTGCGTGCGATTGTGCGGTACAATAGACTTGTAAAGACAATAGTGCAAGGAGAGGTTTGAAAACATGCTAAATGAATGCCTGGGATTTGGTGTAAACTGTTCAAACAGATCCTTCCTTTTCTTATTTGTTTTCTCCCGGCCGATGACCTCTCAATATGCGTACGAATACACAGACAAATGAAAACTCATCATTGTGCTATTTTTGTCTAAGTTCAGGACTGTGGTATCGATGTCCGGCAGGCTAAAGCCTTCTAGTGTTGTTTAAAAAGGAAAGCGGCGTGGTAACACGCTATTGGATTGTGACAGAACTAAAGTGCGATGGTTGTGTTTTGCTTTGAGCATTAGCCAGCATTGCACCCGGCTGTTGCCAGAATCGATGTGTGTGTGTAATTCAGAATGCATCTGAACAGTTTGCCAATAATAGCCCGACACAAAAGACAAGCTGAACCAATCTATGGGCTTGTGTGCATCGAAGGTACTTCCAAATTCCCAGAATTCTCCTCTAAGTGCATGTAACCTTTGTGTCTCTGAATAAGCACAAGTTAAGAGACAGTTCTTGTAATGACATATTTGAAATGGTATATGTGATATTGTGCTGTATTGAAAGAGAAAGAACTGCTCTTTTTGAGCTGCCAGCGTGTATTAGCGTTAATATCTGCCCTGTGTGCATGGGTGAATCTCACAAAAACATGCTCGGGCCACAATTCAACTCAACAGCAAACTGAACTGACAAAAATATGTATTTCGATTGAATAAGAAAAGAATTGCTCTTTCATAGCTCAGGAGATTTGATGGAGTTCTCAGTTGCGTTTCATTTAAGTGAAAGTGAAACATAGAAGTTTCCTTTTTCCTTCATTTAATCTCATGGGTGTCTATAGACGGTTTCATCTTAACAACATAAACAAACGTCACTGCGCATGCGCACTTTTGTGACCACAGCTGAACTTCCGGTACACATTCACAAACAATAGAGCGCCTGTAGATTACAGTCAAAAGAAACCGAGAAGAAGCGTTACTTGGCTAAACTTGTCTCTCCAATATTTTGAATTTAGACTGCAATACCAAGCTCAACTGCTAGTGTACCATACGGGTTCTCTAAATGCAACCGAACTACCGGACCCTTTTATCATATTTTTATTTAATGAAGCATACAACAAAATTCAACAAATCGTTTTTTTAAAAACAATTATTACACTGTAAAATTATCATACAACTTAATATTAACATAAATGAAATGAAATATAAATAGTTATATGATTAGACGCCAGCCAAACACAAACCGGAAGTTAACTGGGGGTCAAGCGCACGCACATCCGATGAAACGGACTGTATGAGCATTCATTTAAATATTGACATCTCATCTCTGATTCTTCTTTTTCATTTTCCTACTAAATTATAAAATACTGTAATGTTCCTGGATGTTTCACATTAGTGTTTGGTTTGAAATTCTCGTTTTTGTCAATGATGATTTTTATTGCATTAGAGAAACCTTAAAACAGAATTTATTTACATCATCGTTGATTGCAGGCAGTAGAACAAATGCCATGTCATCATGTCCACAATTATTAATGCGTTTCATTTGTTTGATTTTGTGGCAGAAGTGTTCTTGATAGCTCTTCACAATATATACACCTGCATGAAGTCTTTGAAATACTGATGTGAAATATAACTATGAAATGATCATAATGCAGTCCGACACGTCATATCGCCCACTGCATGACTATACACAGATTATTAAAGCGCAGTGGAGTCTGTGCAATATGAAACATGAATCACACATCTGTTAAGTTCCTGTTACACAGATGATCACATTATGCAGCTATTAAAGCGGCCGGTGCATTACACTAATGGCTCGCTGCATTCTCCCAAATGACAGCACAGGAAGAATCCATTAGAAATGAACCAAAGTCCAGTGTCCCGTGTGCTGTTTCACCTCGGCCACCAGCACACCAGTGACACAAGACAATCCTTTAAGCACTGCACAGGTGATTGATATGTGCAAAGCTGCAAATCTTTGATGGCAAAAAACAGCATTAACCTTTTCCCCGGGTTCACTACTCAACTAACTGACGCTGGTTCAAGGACAGTTTAAAATCACTAGTGTATGTGTCGCTGTAACCCGTCGTCCTGTGTGATAGACGTGTTGGAGATACACGAGAGCTGTCTAGTTTTCCAGAGGTGTAAGATTCGACTGTCACAAAGAAATGATCAGGGCATATTTACTCACAAAATGTTGCATAGAACTATTAATATTTACCCTTTAAATTCTCATTATTGTAATACAGAAAATCCTGTTGAAAAGGCTTTGTCCTGTAACCTTGCTTTCTACTATCTACATACTGTAGCCAGCAACGTAATTGGAACATCGTAAGTGATTCATTTGTAACTTTTTTGTTTTGTTTTGAATTGACATTTATTATGCTTGATATAACAAACGTACTTTACAATTGTAATCATATTCATAGTTTTCAGGAGATTCACTCAGCAGAAACTTCACTGTTGACATTGTATTTACATTATAAACGATGTATTACATATTTATCTTACATACAGTTGGTACTCAACCAGAATGCGTTTCTCGCTGCCTTGGGGACAGCGGGGGTGAAGTTTTAATTCCTGCTCCAATAATCTCGCTATAACCAGAGATTTTCCAGTGAACGTGTGTCAAATCATGTTTTAACAGTCAAAAAGTGGAAATGTTATAAACGACCTAATTTCACAGTATTTGACAATTTACTGTTTTCTCTGTAAAGCTGTTTGGCAACCATGCAAAACTGTAAATGTAATTGAATTGTTAAATATACAATATGGCTCCAATACAGACTATAGTGTAAACTCAGTGTTATTGGCAATCTGCACCAGACCATTTGAAGTGTGACCAGGACAGAAGTAATCAATGACATGAGATGAAGGGATTGGTCTTACAGCAGGGTCCACGTTCCCATGAGACTTCATTCAAAGCTTAGATTAGTGGACGGCCGTTCGCTAATGTGGCTTTTTACCTCATGGATAAAAAGGGTCCAGTAACTAAACTTAGACTGGGATACAAATCCCCGGACAGCACAGGTCATTTCCAGTAAAGAAGGGTGGGCATGAAGGTTACTCGTGGAGTGACAGAAGGCTCACGCTGCGGTAGCTACACCACCGTCCTTGAGTCACTTTAACCGATAATTTTGTGACCCCTGCGGGGCCAAAGGTCATTGTGGCCTCAATGTCACGACAAGCGTTTTTATCAGCGCTTTGTTTACATTTCACAGATAACAACTGACTAACCGGACACTAAAAGCAGTCGAGAGTGTCTCCACACAAAGAAAGAAACTCTCAGATCACTTTAATGAGAATAGATGAGGCCATAGGCCGCTCGTCACAAATAAATAACGACCGAAAAAACGAATAATGAAACCAAGGTCACCACTGCTGCCAGAACACCCGATTCAAGCTTTACCATCACTGCTTCTCATTATCAACACTCATAAAAGAAATGTTTTGTATTTTAGAGTTTACAGTGGATCAATTCAAACAGCAAGTGTTTTAAATCAAAGTGCCGCCCTGACAGCCATGACCAGTCAACACAGACAGGAGATCCCTAGAGATCAGACATTACTAATGGACAGATATGAAGGATGACTCCCTGTTCATCATCATTAGAAACATGTGTCATATGAGATGATTATGAACACAGGCCTCATGCAAATAACCATAAAATCACTGAGAATCAGCACACACTGCATTGTTGTCTTTGTTTAGATAAAGACCTCCTCTGTTTATCCAATCCAAACCCAGCTCACACACACACACACCTGGCCTGCAGCTCAGCATGATCTATGTGTGTCTACCATTAAATACACTTTTTTTTAATGAATATAAATGTATTAATATTCATCTGTTATTAGTAAAATGTGTATTCATGTCATTTCTTTCACTGCTGTATCCAAACATTGAGAAAACATGGTACAAAATGTTTTTTTCCAGGCATTTCGAATATATGATTATCTCTGTGTAAATGATGTGCTTCAAGTCAAACATTCTATTTTAAAATATTCATATTTAATTATCGTGCCATGTTTAAATAACTCACGAACACACACAATGACAATGTACAACATTACCATTAAAATTAATTGTCAACTGTAAACTAATGAATCTAATGGTGATTATCAATTGTATATATAAGCGATATTTAGCAATAATTTACGGTGTTTTTGCAGTTCGTGGTGTTGATAGTTTTGTTGGTGTCTTCTTGTCAACATTCATTTTGGCTTTATCACTCCTCCTGTAGTGTTGTGCGAATTCAGCAGGTAAATAATATTACAAAAAAAAATGACCGAAAAAATAAAACTGTTTCAAAATGAAAATAATGACTGTTTTGTGCGATATTTCAGAATGTTCTCGTCTGAATTTCAGCACCTTGGACAAGACCGCGAGGATTCCGCGCGCAGCTGGGGCGTTTTTACGTGCGCGCGCTGCGAACCCCTTCAACAGCTCTCCGGAACCGTGCTTACCGTTCCAAATCCTCTTGGGTAGGCCTACTTAATCGCAGAGGTTTTAAGACGCGTTAATAAAAGTTATTGAACTATGTTAACTTAACAAGCCGCCTTTAAACGCAGCGTACGTGTGTTGAACGAGCCGCGTAGCAGAACGCTGAAAGCAACGGATCAGAATTCGTGAATTTTTTTAAGTCCGATTGAAGAATCCAGATTAAAAAAACAGTCCGTGAATAAACCAGCCGCAGTCTAGTTTTGAAGCGTCCGTCTCCGAAGACCAGACGCGTTGAGCGCAGCGCAATGGTAGAAACGCGTTTGGTTTTAAGTTGGAATGTCTTTTGACTTTAGTTGCCGTCTGAAAACGATGCTTCAAAAAATGCTTCGTACACTTGTCTACATCGACAATTAAATAATAGAGCGGATTTAACTCGCGAACGCAATGAACGCGACGCACACACCTGTTCACGCTCTTGTAAAAGCGCACACACATGTTAACAGACATCGCTTCTAATCTGATACAAGACTCGCGAGTTTAATTGGATTTTATTGTTTATTAAAAAATGAGATTTTAATGGCGTCGTTTATCTTTCCCATGGATACTGCTCCAAACACTCATAATAAAACCTGCTTATTTTTGAAGAAATTCTGCAATTTCTTAACCCGGTAAAACTCGGATTAATTTGAGTTTTTTCATCTTTTAAAATCGTCGTACGCGAAAAAATGACTTGGGAGGCGCACCGGCGATTGCGCACAGTTTTTAATTGTAATGTTGTGGTAAAGGTGCAACTTTCCCCCTTTTATTTATGTTCTAATAGATAAACATCGAGTGTTCAGTTAAAAGCAACATAGAGACGATAAAAACTATCTGGGTTACTTACATGTGAAACTTGTGTTCGGCTTTATACTTCAGAGTTCACACATTTCCTCTGATCAACAGAAAGAGCCACAGTAAAGCCATCCTGAAAATCCTCAGCAGCCGAAAAACAAGTGCGCATTTACTGTTCCAAGTTCAGTTAGAAGTGAATCCAGACGTTCGTTAGACAGAACACAGGATTTAATTCCCTCTTCACATCATGCTGAATGTCTGTGCCGTTGCATTCCCAATGGCAGACATCACAGAGTCTCCAGCACATGAAGTTGTGGCTCTGTGGAAAAGCAGAGCTCTGTCTCTCCTGTAGTGTTCATGTGTAGTCCAGCAGGGAGTCAGTGTGGAACACAGGTCTGAACTGATCTGAGAGCAGCAGTCAAATGTTCCGCCTTCTTGTCGAACACCATCTGCTTTAAAGCGCCAAAAGTAAAAGCATCATGTGTTTTAGATGTGAGCTGTGCTTCAGCTGGATGAAAGAACAGATTGCTTATGTTATGCATATTGCTTTTTCATATGCCGGGTTTTACACTTGTGAATATGTGAATAATGTGGAATATGAACTTGTGACCCCCCTCTGTTGGTCAAATAGAAGCGTGGCAGGACAGAAGTTCTTGGATCGTGTTTTTGAAGGTTATTACGCCATTTATGTTTAAGACTATTCACCATTTTTATACTGGGAGAAGGTAGCTGTTTAATATAATACAGCAAAATAGCAACTCTAACATTTTATTTCTCCGATAAGTTATATAACGTCATTTAGGGGTAAAGAAGTTATTAGTAAGATAATAATGACTGCAGAATTATGCAAGTGCTTTTTTGCAACTGCTTAAACCCTCTGGAAGAGTACCAAGTCGTATTATAAGACCATAATGAATATTTACCATGGGAATACAAAAAACACGCTACAAGAATGCAGTAAACCAACGTTTGGAGTCATCACGGTGTTCTGTATTTCGGTGTATTGGTGTCATTTTTACATTTTCATTTTGAAGCAAAGGTTTATGAGAAAATCTGTTCGTCATTCGCTATATTTATTAATTTGTCCAAGTATTCCGGTGGCTCGTGTCCCGAGCGCGCCGCGCCTCCACCAATCGCGCAGGAAGTGACGTCACGGCGTCAACATGCAAGATGGCGACGCATCACAGGCAGAATGCAGCGGGGCGCAGGAAAGTGCAGGTGCATATTTCACACTGATGTGTTGGCTTGTGCGGTGTGTGTCATGTTTGTGTTGTGATATTAGTGATTAGACTTGAGTTCAGCGTGTGACGGGTGTCTGTGCGCGCGGGTTTCAGTGTTTGTGTGGCGCTGAGGGATCTCGAGGCCGGGCTGTGTTTAAATCTGACGTGCTGTCTCTGTACTCTGTTAATGTTAAGCGCGTTAGAAGTGCGTGTCAGAGCAACAACAGCTGGAGTTTACGGCATCACATGCGCGATTCGAGTCAGATGTCTCACAGTGCTGCCTACCGAGTGTTCACTAGGGTTTAAGACTCGAGCATCTGTATGTGGATGATGGTGATGTAGTGTAGTGTAGTTTAGAGTTATTTAAGATGCTGATTTGGTCCCTGCTCTCGTTAGCGCGGGACATACAGACATCCTTACACGAGCTTACGTTACAAACAGCACATAACGTCTTATGACCAAATGAACAGCTATGCACGTGTGTATTGTAAACGTGTATTAACACATAATGTAGTTAGTATGCGTACCGAACGCATGGGAATACATGATTGAGCTGACATGTGTGAACAACTGCAGAATTAACACATGAATACATGCATTCTTAACATGTGTGAATAGGCCTACATAACATGACTATACAAAAACTATGTATGGGAAATGTGAGTGAAAAGGAACACATGCATGCGGAGCACATGTACATATATGTCCCGTATATACTGTATGCATATATAACTAATGAACATAGTAGTCTTGTTGATTGCATGTGTTTTAATCATTTGAAAATGTGCTATTCTATGATGTTTTAAACATTTGCTGATCCATATGTCACCAGCAGGTTAATGTTATTTTTACATGTATAACACATGATGTTTTGTTCAAATCGTGAGAATAATTTGTATGTTTTTGGAATAACACATTTTATAACTAATAATAATAATAATAATAATAATAACAGTGCTGATGTGTGTTGGTTTTTCTCACATTGATTGTGTGTCAGGTGTCATATGTGATCAGAGATGAAGTGGAGAAATATAATCGTAATGGAGTCAACGCGCTACAGCTGGATCCGGCTCTTAACCGTCTCTTCACCGCTGGACGAGACTCCATCATCAGAATATGGAGCGTTAACCAGCACAAGGTACCCAGTGTGGATGTGTACATTACAACTGCGTGTGCTTCTATAACATCACAAATATAAGACCCACGCTCAATAAATACACCACTTGCATTATATTCTGAGTAACGTAGTTCACCACTGCAACTGATGTTTATGGTCAGAGACATTAAAGTCCAACAGCAGATGATCTCAAGATAAAATCAGCAAATCTCACACGGCCTGTTGTGCAGAATTTTAAGTTACAGGTGTGTAGATTTGTTACAGCAGCAGATCTCCACGTGGCTTATGTGACCCAGGGTTATTATTGTTAACTGTTAAGACAAATACAAATGGCCTGAATATTACTAGAAAAACTTTAATGGTCTCTAGAAATGTTGCCTTTGCAATAAACTGAAATAAGAAAAAAGTTTAGTCGCTACAATTATTAACTGGGAATTCATACATTTTTTTACAAAATCTTCAACTGAAATGAAATAAACATAAATTTTAAATTAATCAAATTTTTTAAAATAACTAAAACTTATTGTGAAACTAACATGTTAAAATAAAAGCTGATTAAATAAAATAAAAACGTAACTGATTGGATCAGTTTTGTGGTGTGTTGTGAACATTGACAGTGGTTTTGTGTGTGTTTTGCAGCAGGATCCGTACATCGCGTCAATGGAGCATCACACAGACTGGGTGAATGATATCGTCCTCTGCTGTAATGGAAAAACATGTGAGTCCTGTAGCGCATTTGGGCAATTCCAGCGTTATGGATAAGATGCCCAGAGAAATATTTGTTACCAGTATACTGAACCATTTGTTTATATTTGACTAAACCCATGTTGATAGAGTCTTAACATCAGAAAAATGTCAGTCCATGAACAACTTTTCTATTTTAAAAAGGGACATAAACATGCGTTATAGATGTGACAAAAAAAAGGACACGGTTTTTGGTAGATGACAAACTTTGTAGGATTTCTGTGAATTAAAATGCAAGAACCTGAAGCATAATACCCAATGAATGGAGAAGAGATGCCTCTTATAGAACATCAAATAGTTTCTTCATTTGAATTTTCATGTGGCCATTCACGAGAAAATAGCACCTACCTGACTATAGAAGAGCATTCACTTAAAATAAAACAAATGCTTTAAAAACTTGAAGAGAGATCTTACATGAGTATTTAAACCACTAAATGTTGAAATCTGTGCTGTTAGCATAGTAAGAAGCTTTGGTAAAAACTTTATTTTTTCATAATAAGGTTGACATTTTCACGGAATTGCCCATTTACATTCTCATACAGTGTGTTGTGTGTGTGTGTGTGTGTTGTGTTCCAGTGATATCGGCGTCCTCAGACACTACAGTGAAGGTTTGGAACGCACACAAGGGCTTCTGCATGTCAACGCTGAGAACACACAAGGTACTTTATCATGTCTGTGTAACATTTCAATGAAAAAAACACACAGTCTGAGATGTAAAATGAATGATGAATCTAAAGATTTGTGTTTGTCTCGTGCAGGATTATGTGAAAGCGCTAGCGTATGCTAAAGATAAAGAGCTGGTGGCGTCGGCAGGGCTGGACCGTCAGATTTTCCTGTGGGATGTGAACACGCTCACGGCTCTAACCGCCTCTAATAACACTGTCACCAGTGAGTTACACTGAATAAAACATCAAACTTCAGTTTGTGTGATGTGTTGATGTGTTGTAGACGTGTGTTTGTCTGCTTCAGCGTCGTCTCTCAGCGGGAACAAAGACTCCATCTACAGTTTGGCCATGAATCAGATGGGGACTGTTATCGTGTCTGGATCCACTGAAAAGGTTGGTCCTGGAGAAGTCGTTGTGTTGACTTCAGAAAGTTTTTCACTGAAGCAGGACGAATGATTCTGTGATAAATGAAAGTATGAATGGTTTTCTTGTGTCAGGTGCTGAGAGTGTGGGATCCACGGACCTGTGCCAAACTGATGAAGCTGAAGGGACACACGGACAATGTGAAATCCCTGCTGTTAAACAGAGACGGCACTCAGGGTGTGCTTTACGAATACAGTCACACTAGTTCAAATCTTATTTGTGTTAAAGAAATCCTCAATGATGAAATATATATGGGCAATTCCATGAAAATGTCAACCTTGCCTTGAAAATATAACAGTTTTTACTACGGTAACAGCACAGATATTAACATTTGGTGCTTCAGATACCCACCTGAGATCTCGCTTCAAATTTGTAAAGCATTTGTTTTATTTTTAGTGCGTGATTTTTCATAGTCAGGTAAGAGCCATTTTCAGGATCGTCACATCCATAACGCTACATATTCCTCATAAATGGACACATGGAAAATAAAATAAAGTCACTATTTGATGTTCTATAAGAGGCATCTCTTCTCCATTCATTGGGTATTATTGCTTCAGGATTGTGCATTTTATTTCACAGAAATCCTACAAAGTTTGTCGTCTCCCAAGAACCGCCTCCTTTTTTTGTCACATCCATAACGCATGTTTATGTCCCACTTTTAATATAGAAAATTAGTTCATGGACTGACATTTTTTGATGTTAAGACTCTATCAACAAGGGTTTAGTCAAATATAAACAGATGATTCAATTTATTGATCTTTAACATCAGTACATAACATGAGATCATGAAAATGTCATTTCATGGAGTGCGTAATGTTGCCGTGTTTGAAAGTAAGCAGTCTGCCAAGTTGTAAATCCGAAGGTGAATGAATAACAAAGTTATTGGCTTGGAAAAAAGGGAGTCGACTCTGAATCACGCAAATGAGTCGTCCCTTGTCCAATTCGCCAACCGCCGTGGATTTACGTCACTACATATAGTCTCCGCCTACATTTTGCTAGGACTGCCCGCCAAAACCCACTCTTCTGCCCCAAACACTGTAGCTCGTGAGCCTCATTCACTGTAGACCAATCACAGCAGACTAGACCATCTGACCAATCACAGCAGCCTAGGCTAGAGGAAAGGAGGGGATTAGACGGATGAATCACAGAACGAATCATTTGAGAGTCAGTCTAGAAGTTAGGTAAGAATAACTGCCTATCATTACGAAATAATTGTGTTTTTACGTTTTCTCTTTATGCAGCGCAAACCGCCGTAAACACTCGTGCTTATGCGCAGGGCTGCTGCAGACGCAAGAGCCGCACGCAAACGTTGAAACTTGTCCTTCTAGCGTGTTCACACAGAAAACTGGTGGGAAAGCAGCGCCGCGGGATGGGAAATCACTTTGTCTCTGAATGGCCGGGCACTGTAGCGCACATACTTTGTGCAGTTATTAGCGTGTTCTGTACAGTAATGACAACAGGTCGCACCACAACAATGTGCACTCACACAAATGCTCCCAAAGATATTTAGAGGTCGCACAAGTTCAATTTAGGGATCATATGCGACTAAAATGGTCGCAATTTCGAGCCCAACACTCCATCATGCCAGTTGCGTATGGAAATTGGATCACACCTCTACTTATCACTTTTATAGATGAGTCTTACATTCAAGCTCCATGGTGAAATATCGTTTTGATGTCGGTCTTCAGAATGAGTCAGGAGCTCTTGTGTGTGTTGCCTCAGTGTCTTTCAGGAAGTTCAGACGGGACCATTCGGCTCTGGTCACTGGGTCAGCAGAGGTGTATCGCCACGTACCGCGTTCACGATGAGGGCGTCTGGGCGCTGCAGGTCAACGAAGCCTTCACGCACGTCTACTCCGGAGGTCGTGACCGTAAGATATACTGCACAGACCTGCGCAACCCGGACATCCGTGTGCTCATATGTGAAGAGAAGGCACCCGTGTTGAAGGTGAGATGGAAAGACGTGATTTACAAATATTTAACGTGATAGAAAAATCTGCGTGTTGAAAAATCACATTTGCGTTCCAAAACATAACATAGACAGCTGCCTTATAAGACCACATGAGTGAGGTCAACCTCGTTTTGAGACTCTTATTTCAAATAGATATATTTATATCGGTATTTCTTATTGCAATGCATTCTGGGATGGCTTTCTTTGATGGTGAAACCAGGAGCGATGCTTTAAAATGCTGTCAACACAAGCAGCTCATTAGGTTTTGGAACGGAGCGGTAGACTGTAAATCAGACGACGTCGAGCAGAAATCCAGGCGGCAGGTGCGCGTGCAGCGCTAGTATGAAGTAAGGTAAAGTTGCTGAAGTGTGAATGTGTGTTTGACCTCTTTCAGATGGAGTTGGACAGGTCAGCTGAACCACATTCTGCCATCTGGGTTTCCACCACCAAGTCCACAGTTAATAAATGGGTGAGTGCAGCTGGTGTCGGGCGTGACGCGAGCTGAAGCGTACACCTGCCCTGAAACTGTGCAGATGAGCACTAAGTAGTCTGCAGCAGCTTCCTCTACGTATAAGGGTCATTCATTAGTGTCACTCAGAAAGATGTATGCGCCAGCGTGTCAGTATCAATCGTACGGTTTCATTGAGAGCATGAACGTTTTCCTCAGGACGCTGTTGTAAAATGTATTCTTGTTGCTTGTTCTAAAGTGTTCAATTCAGCTTTACAGAAAATCTGTTTTGGCAGTACAGACGGTATAGAAATCAGAAAAAATTCTAGGATTATTGCAGCTTTTACATAAGATGTGCTTTGGCACCAGTTATTTTAGTTTTACTTTAGTTTTTTGTTTGATATTGGGGGGGTTTTGTATTAGCTTTTGTTCTTTATATTTTTAGTTTTCATGTAAAACAAATCTATTTTCTTAAGGATGTCCTTTTTTCATTTATGAATTGGAGTCATTTTTAGTTTTAGTTTCCTTTTTTTACATTTCAAATGAACATTTTTTTATCTCAACTTATTTCAGGCAACATTGCTTATTTTCATTTAGTTTAGGTTTTAAATCATATTTATGTTCATATTTTATTTCATTTGAACTAATAGCTCCACAGCTAGCCGTGCGTTAAAGGGTTTTAATGCACGACGTGGAGGCCAATCACAATGGAGTATTCAAACAGACAATGATATAAATAGTTTTAGTTAACAGTGATAATTCTGCAGCACATTGACAGTAGATTAAAGTATATTTGCATAACTGATTCTCTCTGTCATGTTGTTGTAATATTTCTCTGTTCTTCTCCAGTCTCTAAAGGGGATTCATAATTTCCGAGCGTCGGGGGATTATGACAATGACTGCAGTACTCCACTGACACCCCTGTGCACACAGCCTGAGCATGTTATTAAAGGTACACACACACATGAACATGTGTGTTATTCGAATCCCAATGCTTTTACATATTTAAAGTCCCCGTAAATTGGAAGTTGCGATCATTTATACTTCCGTATTTTGACACATTTCCAAATGAAATGGAATTTCGAATGAGAAAAATAGTGGGCGTGGCTTTCGTCTTTCTCTGTGATTTAATTGGCTGTATATAAAAAAAGGAACTTTTGGAAAGGAACTGGGAGCGGACTGTGAGTTGAAGGGGAGGAGTTAACAGAGGCTCCGCCCAAGCCGTCGAACACACTTCATTTAAGATGCATAGTCACTACAGGACGGAAGTGCATTTTTAGATTTAAACTGAACATTAAGAGGGCACACGAATTTAATTTAAAAGAGAATGACCCACATTGATCAACTGTTTACGATAAACGCTGAAATATTTCATGAAAAAATAAGCATTTTTATTTCACTCAGACTTAAACAAGAAACTGTACAGTCAGAGTCAGTTCTGAAAGGGAAACACACATTTAAGATTTTATCAAGAGTCAGGATGTTGAGATGTGTCTACATTGATGGTCACGGTCATGTCTTGTGTTGACCTCTAGGTGGAGCCAGTATAATTCAGTGCCACATTCTGAATGACAAGAGAGACACATTCTCACCAAAGACACCAATAACAGCCTGGCATACTGGGATGTGCTGAAGGTAGACTGAGCTTTACACCCGTGTCCCTCTGATCTCATGATGATGATTTCGGTTCTCATGTCTGTGTTTCTGTGCAGGCTTGTAAAGTGGAAGACTTGGGCAAGACAGAGTTTGATGAAGAAATCAAAAAAAGATTTAAGATGGTTTATGTGCCCAACTGGTTTTCAGTGGATCTCAAAACAGGGGTATGTCACGGTCATTGAGCTTCATCATAAAACATTTGTTAATTAAAACATTATTAAACATTTGAGTATTTAATGTTTTGTTTTTTAGACGTTGTCTATAATGTTTGATTGACAGATGCTGACTATAACATTAGATGAGAGCGACTGTTTCGCCGCCTGGGTTTCGGCTAAAGATGCAGGATTCACGAGTCCTGACGGATCCGACCCCAAACGTGAGATCAGATCAGACCCACACACAGGATGTGTTTAGGATGTAAATATACGATACAGTTGAAGACGTGTGTGTGTTTTGTGGTGGGTTGCAGTGAATCTGGGCGGTCTGCTGCTTCAGGCTCTGTTGGAGTTTTGGCCGCGCACACACATCAACCCAATGGATGAGGACACAGAACTGAATCATGCCAGCGGTAATTTTCATATCGTTCTCCATTTCTTCGTCCTTGTGTTATTGTATGAAGAAATGACCTAAATATGAGGACTTTGATAGTATCTGTGAATGTTTGTTCTTTAATCGATCCTGGACGACATGTTTGATGTGTGTTTAGTGAACGGTGAGCACGAGAGCAGGACACAGAAAGGTAACGGATATTTCCAGGTTCCAGCACACACGCCGGTCATCTTCGGTGAGGCGGGAGGCAGAACGTTATTCCGGTCCGTACCGATCTGTTTCATCTCAGCTGTGTCGATTCTGTGGTATGACATAATGTGATGACATCATCATTGTGTTTCTGCCGCAGGCTGTTGTGTCGTGACTCAGGAGGTGAGACTGAGTCCATGTTACTGAACGAGACCGTCCCGCAGTGGGTCATCGACATCACAGTGGACGTACGTTTATAAAAACACACTTTACATTTAAATGTCCTCTTGATAATGTCGAAGAAGAATGTTAATATAACTTCCTTCGGTCTGTCTTACAGAAAAACATGCCCAAATTCAACAAAATCCCCTTCTACCTGCAGCCTCACTCATCATCTGGAGCAAAGACATTAAAGAAGTGCGTCTCAGTCCTGATTTTAACAAGGGGTTAACATCACACAATCATATTTACACGACATTACACAAACAGAAATGAATGAGCGTGTGTATGTGTGCGTGCGCGCAGGGATCGGCTGTCGGCCAGTGACATGTTACAGGTTAGGAAGGTGATGGAACACGTCTATGAGAAGATCATTAATCTGGACAGCGAGTCACAGACGGGCGGATCGGCCGCAGAGAAACCCAGCGAGCAGAAGGAGGAGGAAGACGTCTCGGTTCTTGCAGAAGAGAAAATCGAGCTGCTCTGTCAAGATCAGGTAGAAAAATCACCGGTTCTCATGACCGTACTTTCAGTTAGCTTTTGTTTTTATATTTTTCATTTCTAGCATTTTTTTCCTATTTGCTAGTTTTGCATTATTTATTTATTTATTTAATTTAAACTTATTTCCTTGTCAAATCATATTTAGTAACCCTGGTGCACAATAACAAAATCCAAAACCTGGAGTCCACAGCAAAAGCTAGCATAACATTGAGAAAGCCATTTCAAAATAAATATAACCGAAAGCTGAATGGCATACCCAATAAAACTGCGAAAAAATGTTAATCGGTTTTAAGAGTAAGACATGAACTGATATTTTGCTATTGATCAGACAAATGATCACATGATCATTGACATTACACTGGACTATTTATATGAATTCATTGGTTTGTATTCAGTTCTTATTTAAACAATGTATTATAGTGTTGAGGTATTTCTCAATTACATAAACGTGACTTCCAGTCGTTGTAATTAACAGTCAACACAGAAATGTACAAATAAAAATAGTGCTGCTAAAAATGTGTTCTCTCTGATCCTCTTGGAAGGTTTTGGACCCCAACATGGACCTGCGGACGGTGAAACATTTCATCTGGAAAAGTGGAGGTGACCTGACGCTTCACTACCGGCAGAAGTCCACGTGAGATCGGCCCCCGTGCTGACGCCATGGAAACACCCAGCAGATCCATTCGTTACACTTCACATTCAAAGCACACGCGCACCTGCACTTCCTGGTTCCGTCTGATCATCTTCCACACACGGACCGCTCCATCACACATGTCCATCCGAATGGAAACGGGAATGACACTGACGAACGGAAGGGCGGTTTACAGAAACACGTCTCCCTGTTCTCTTGTTTTATTTGTGTATGGAATATGCCACCTGAACGCTTTCCAGTAAGACGTTTGTTATTTTCATAGCGTGAACTCGATGGATGCCATATATTTTCTTCTCGTTTTACATTCCATTGATGTGTTTGTTGCCAACGACATTGTGAAATCCTTCCCGCAGCATGTCAAAAAGCGGAAGATTGCGGTCTGGATCCCGAGCGTGCGTTTAGAAACCTTCCGATTTGCTGAACGCCAGAGAAAACTCTTCAGAGTGCTCCAAGAACGCGTTTTTTCCCACAATGCATCCGTCACTGTGCTGTGATCATCAATGCATTCATTCTGTACATATATTGTAATTAGGAGTTTTCTTTTTAAGAAAATATACGGGATCTTCAACACGGTGCTGTTTCATGTCAAACCTGAATGACGGAGGTGAAAGCGCTAAAAAGAGATGTAGAGTTTCTTTAAAGAAATAATTCACCCACCAATCAGTTTTAGGTGAACTATTCCATTAAATGTTTCGAACTCATTTCGCTTCGGTGAGGAATGATGTGGAAGGTCAAACGTCGTCGGAGGGCAAAACTCAGTTCATGTGTTTTAATTTATGCAAAACGAAAGCTGTGTTCTGCAAACGTTTGTCAAATCATGAGAAGATTTGCACAGTATAGCGACGTGTATTCATGTATATAATCAGACTTTAGTTTAAAGATAAGCCCATACTGATAGTTCTACAAATGAAAACCCTATTGAAACTAAGACTAAAGAGATCTTGAGACGGTTTCCAAGTGTCCATGACTTCTGTATTTATGCTTCCTGTGTTGATTGTAATTATATGCAGTATATTTTGGGTAAATAACAGCTTAATAAATTAACCATTAATAAACCATTTAGAATACAGTTTATTTTTATTCCGTGTTGTGACAGACAGACAGATGTCTTTGAAATCACATTGAATGTGACATTGACTTTGTGTTTGTTTCTCATTTCTATCTTCTGATGTCTCCCAGCGTTCAAGATCTTTTCTTCATCATCAGATCGTATATAAAAGCGCTTCAGATGTCAGGCTGAGGTCTGCAATATTTCATCTTCGTGCAGCTTTTGTTAGCTAGTAAAGGCGACGAGAAAGAAAATGAGAAATATTGACATACAGTAGCTGTAATTTACACTTTCATTATAGCTTTTAATTTGAAATGCCATTAAAAGGTTAATGGTTGTGTATTTGAACACACAAAGCTCAGAGGCAGTTATTCATAGCTCACATTTATTGAACAGTGTATTATTTGATCCGAGAAATGTTCTGAGACTCTCTGACAGCTGAAATGATGCTTACATGGATGATGTCATTATTCAAAGTGCATTGGTATAAAACAGTAGACATTAACTGTGCAAGCATTTCATTTATTTTTGGTATAACACTACATGAAGTTAATGCCGCAGATCGCCATGTGACTGTTTTCTGTATTTAACTTCTGTATATTGATCATTTTCAGAAGCTGAAACTGTCTGCGGTTGCATATGTCATCATGTCACAGGTAAGTGTTGAGTGTTTCTGACTGGTGTGATGTGATTCACACGATCAGAACTCTTGACAATTCCCTCTTACTGGAATGAAAATGTGGAGTTATGATGCAATAATACTCGTGTGTCAAATATAAACATGACACAAAAACAGCACTTGACAGTATGGCTTTAAATTCACACGTGTGTGTATACTCTACATGCAAGTAAGATTTTATGTTAACTCTAACATTATATTTAGGAAATAATGAACATTTTGCTGCATTCATTGAGTTGTTTTAGCAACATTCATGTCAAAAGTCTTTATAGAGTCTGTTTATGGCTGTGAAATCTCATTGAACCTTTAGAAATTATACTTTGCTTAAAGTAATGAAGCTTATTTTTAAGATTCATGACATGTGCATAAGGGTGAAGTGTTGATGCAACTTCCTCCATCATTCATTTTTTGGTCTTTGTGCCCAGAGAAACCACACATTTTACATGAAGTTTAGAATTTCAAGCAACTAAAACAACATTCTATAAAGCAGGATTGTGTACAACAGTCACACTTCATCTAACTGAATGAATACTGCGTTGACTTCTGTGTAATCTTCAATGGTAACTGTGTAAATACAAGTCAATAGTTTCAATTAAGTTTTGCTTGATTTAGTAATATATACAGTAATCTTAATCATTCTTTTTATGAAGCAGAAGGTGCGATGATGTTCGCGTGGCTTGATTTCACTGCGGAAATGTTTTCATCTCATCTCACTTTGCTTCCGTATTTAAAGCCACGGGTCCTTCTTCAACACTGTGGATCCCAGAGTCATTCTTCTGGACGTCTGCTGTGACCGTGCTGTTTTCAGAGCAGCCTTTATGAGAGAACATGTCAACAAATGAAACATGACGAATAAGGTCATTTGTTGTTTTTAAAAGCCTTCTGATACTTACTGATGATGACAGACACATCCTCACCGCTGTAGACTCCTCCGTCATCATCATTTACTATGAAAGAGGAGTGTAGAACACAATGAAAGATCCACAGATGTCGTCTCAAACGTGTCTGTGATGTGATGGACGTTTAACAACATTCATATACTGTAAACAATATTGAACATCCCTTCTTAAGCATTGAGCTTGCAGACATCTTTGAACTCACCGCAAGCTTTCTCACACTGTTTCTCTAATGGTGATGAAGCTTGAAAGTCGGTCTTATGCCCAGAAGCATCTGCTGTCACATCACAGCCCGACGCATCCGAGATATCCTCAAAAAATGTCTGGAATTAAATTCATGAATTAAACTGAATGTTGAGAAAAACTAGTCAAGTGTCTTTAAAGGTTTCTACAGATGTGAATGATTCCTGAACATACTGACTTCAGAACTGTGCCTTTCCTCCAGGGTTTCTGATGCTGCTGGATGGGTGTCGTGTTGTTGTTTGGATGCGAGCGATCGTGTGGGGATGCGATGCAGGTAGCCGAACCCAATGCCACAACCAAGACTAAACAGAACACGAGTAAGTAAAACAATGTGTTCTTTACCAGGCTGTCCACTATTACTCCGGTGAGCTTGCATTACGTTAGACATGACAAAGAAAAAAGATGTTAAAGGGAGGCGTTTCATTGGCCCGTGCGTACCTTCCCTCTCCGCCCCACGCTCCATTAGGAGTGATGTGAACCTCCCTGCAGTCGTCTCTCTCTGTGTTATACACCAGCAGTTTCAATGCTTTCCCCTCTGACGCTTCGATCAGCGTGAAGAAATCCTCCGACTGTGGGTGAGAATGTTCACAGCGTGTATCACAGCAGGACATCATTGTGTATTCACAGAATGTGATGTAGAAGTCTTACGGCCTGTAGCACCTGATCCGCACCAACAATATAATCTGAATACGGCTTCAGTCCAGCCAGAGCGGCCGGTGCATTGGGTTCCACATCCTAAAAAACAACATTCAACACCAAACTGATTAAAAACATTTTGGTTAAACTATTCCTTGAAGTCTTGTAGGCAGCTTGTCATTTGCACATGCAGGGATTTGTTACCCGAATTGAGAACTCATCATCGGCAAAACATGACCTCACCAAAACATGCCAGACGTTGTGATTGGCCCCATGAAAGGTGCAGAATCGGACGCTGGCGCCCAGTAAACCCTGACCACCCCACATGTTACTGGGGATGACCTCCAGCTCTCTGATCTTCATCACTTTACTGCTGTACACCTCCATCTTCACAGGCTTCTCGATGTTTGCCTTCAGAAGATCTTTCAGCATACTGTTGTCTTTATTCTGACAACACACACAAGGTCTCATGTTCAATAGCATTAATACAGACGATCAGAGAAGCGGTCGTTTTGTTTAGTGAGCATCTTCTTCATCACTTCTGATTTCAGGTTCTCCTTCATCATCTTCAGTTAATCATGATGCTGATAAATACTGTATATAAATGTGTATGAAACTGACCAGCCGTGCGTGTCCTACAGACAGAATGAAGTCAAAGAAGGGCTCCAGTCCGGCTCTCTGCGCTGGTGAATTCTCCTGAATCTGACCAATGAAATGCAAAAGTGATTTATAAACAAAAAGAGACGTGACACATTTAAAGGTCAGTGCACATGTCCTACCCTTATGAAAATCAACCATGGGTTTCCTACAGGAACCATAGTTTAACCATGATGTTTATAGTAAATCCTCCAGAAACAACTAGTACTTTTACTATAGTAAAACCATGCTTCATTTTCCAGAAGGGTGTTGTTTGCTGTTGTCCCCTCTAAACTACAGGACATGAAAGGCCTTTTTTATTATTATTGAATTCAAGTTATACATCACACGGATCCACGTCTATTTAATCACATCGTAAAGATAATAAAATGTGCGATTGAATCTTGTATTTACCCCGTGCACGTGATAGCCGCCCTCTGCAGTAAACACGCTCTGAATCAAACCCATGGTGAAACTGCAGTCGCCGGTAACGAGCACCAATCATGCTGCAGCTCGAGATCGGCTCATGAATATTCATCAACGCGTGATGACGTCGCGCGTACGGTACGTGTATAATTAATATTAAAACGCCTGCTTGCTTGTCAACCGATCACTGCTGCTCGAACGTGTGTCTGCGTTCATATCTTCATGATCACAAAGTCTCCTCGTGCTTTATTTCGCTTGATCGTTGTAAACATTTTCTTGGGAAATTACCAAAAATAACAATAAACAGAAACATTAATAAGACAATTTGCCCGTCGGTATTTTTCTGTGAACAGACGTGACTAATCGATTGAGCAGATATGCGAGATGACTATGGTAGATTATTATCCCTGTGCAGGTGTAACCACGGTTGCTTAGCAACGGCTGAACTCCGTTATTTAAAGTCACAGGTTGTGCTGTTGGATGTTTGTCCTAAGGTTAGAAAACATGGCAGAAAACGACGCAACGTGTTTGGTGAGGAAGATGTTCATGTTATTATAGTAATGTTATTAATGGAAGTGGAAAATGTAAAATAACTAAAGTTTGTTTAATAAACAGCCCTTAATTATATTATATGAGAGAGAAGTACTTCAGACACGCGATAAATACAGCGGAGAAATATTTACAACTGTACAACAATGATCCTGTGCTCCGGTTTATCAAAGCTGTTGGATCTCTGATGGAAGGTAAGGTGTGATTTATTTTTATATGTGATTTACATTCATGACAGCATTGTGAAACCTATATATAATAACAAGTGTAGGTCATGATGATTATATTTACAGTGATAATACTATCTGAGAGTGGTTAATGTGATGTTGATGCTGATGGTAAAGGTGAGGGGCTGGTGTCTGTCACAGGTGACACGCAGGAGGCGATGAGAGATCTCATTCATCTGAAGGATCATTCTCACCTCTCTCTGTGTTCAACTATAGCTCTCATTAACGCTCACAGACGCCGTGAGACTCTGGGTAACACCCGCCTCCTGTACACGCACTGAATGAGGAATGGATTTACGTGGATTGCAGAATGTTCTGTATTTTCAGATGAAGAGGCGTTGAATGCGCTGACCTCCGACCTGAAG